>CM076581.1:603487430-604087430 GCA_034641835.2 Pinus albicaulis | reverse complement strand
TCTTATCTTATTTTGTTTTATTTTCAGCGTTAAGATTACGAATTAATTGACATTATGGCCTTGACAACTAGTACCCTTGAAAAAAAAAAAACATAAAATTAGATTTAAATCTAAAAGTGGAAGTAAATCATATTTAATTTAATTAATAATTGATTATTTTTTTAATAATGTACTTTAAAAAAAATAGAAGAAAAAAATTGTAAATAAATATTTTTTAAGGATAAATTTATTTTTCCAATTAAAAGGGGGAAAAAAGAGAGAGAAAAAACCCACCTTTAAGTTATTTTTAAAAACCCTAAAAAACACCTTTCTTTCTTATAAATTAAAGGAAAGAACCAATTACCTTAATCAGGATGCAATAACATCTAGAAGTAGAGGTCAGGAGTGGTGCATGCCACCCTGACGCCTCCCACAATAATTTAGAGAGGGGGTGGCGTGGCCATTCCCTCCCATGCACGAAGCATGTGAGAACTTAATTCCTTGGGCATAATGGTGAATTCCCCATAAGACCCTCTACCTAGTGTTTTATTATATGAAGGTTGGAATTTATTCTTGGTTTGAGCGACATTCCCCCCCCCACCCCCCCCCCCCCCCCAACCACCCTACCACTTGTGAGATTTTATTTCCCTATGGGTTGCATTATTAAGTTTGGAACTAAGGACGATTGATAGGATAAATGGAGTGAGACTCAACTTTTTCTAGTGCAAAGGTCGTTTACCGAAGGGGTTACGGCGACAGTGACCCACATAGGCATCCCTTTTCCTCTACTTCTAGTGCATGAGAGAGTAAGGCATATAATTGGGGGTGTGGATGATGGTGTTGTTCCTAATCCTAAAGTAGTCTTACCTCAGCGAGTTGGGACATTGGTAGGTTGGTTGTACTTCTTAGGAGAGTTTTCAAATGCCATCCCTCAGTTTCAAAGGTAAAGGTTTATGTTGGCCTTGGCACTCTTGGGCATCGTTTTCTATATAAAAGTTCCTACTTGATGAATTGTATTTTTGGTTTTATGTCTAGTGTTGTCTCTATGTTGGTGGCCCTCGTGATTTTATATTGGTGCATTATTGTATATTGAATATTTACATTTTTGGGACAAAAGGGAAACTGGTGTCATTTTACTTTTTTGGGTTGGTTTTCCTCCTATTGGGATTTTTTCAGCTTAATTCCCCTGGTAGTCTACTCGTTGGGTCAACTCTACCTTGTGTTTTCTCTCTCAGAATGTCTATTCATTTGACGTTTCAGCAGGGCATAAATTCTAGGAGTTGATATAAATATAGTTTTATATTATTTTGGGGTGGTTCGGTATACTTGTGTATCTATTATGTAGTTGATTTGAAGCTGAGGGTCCTCCAAGTGGCAGGTTTTATTGGTGTGGGAGGAAGTTGTGGTCTTGATCTTGTGTCAGGTTACCCTGCTTGTTCCCCTTAATTTTGCAACAAAGGAAGCACAACCGCAGAGGGGTTGATGGACATGGCTATCAAGGCTAGTCACGTGCCCATAACTAGGCCCAAGAAGTGGTTTTCATTTATCATTCAAAAACGTATCCTATCATTTAGGAGTAGATGCATCAACTTGAGAATTATACTAATCATGACCACCATACCTATTATCATATTCAAAAATTAAGGAGGATGTTTCTAATTGGCTTCCTGACCCTAGTCATACCAGGGGAAGTAGGAACCAATACATGCATTTTGTCACTTTACACTAGTATTTGAATACCCTATTAGGATGAGTTTTAAAGGAGAAATATGAGGAAATAAATGATGTCATTTTCTCCCTAAATGAATTCAGAGTGTGCAGTGGTATCAACGGTCTTGTCTGGAGAGATTGGATGCTTGCTTGGCCCACCTAGAGAGTTACCTCCAATGTGATTTCAATCACTCTACACTAGTTGGTACAAGTGTTAAGGACCCTGCTTTAGTACTGACATCTTCAAATTCATGAATATGTTGTTACGTAGTTCTTTCGTTATATCACACAATCTCATTGTAGTATGGAACCGCCATGAACAATTGATATTTCTTTTTTTTGAAAGTCTATATCTCCTTTTACCATTTAATAGATCTAGTTTCCCTTATGGCAGATTAAGGGTGGTAATTTTTTTAAAGATGGTCTATAAGTGATGTATCTTGATTTTCGAAGGTAATACAAATTCTAACTTATGAAAAAAAGGAAAAAAAACCAATTGTTTAAAACAATAAACATAAAATAAAATAAAATAAAATAATGTTTTTTTTTTTTTTTAGAGGAATTTACAACTAGGTTAGGCCTGTATTTGCATGACACAGAGTTGATTCCAATCGCTACCACTATAATCTTTAGGTAAACCCATATGGCCATTGATAATCAACACGAAAAAGAAACAAAAACAAAAACTTTAGAAATAGTAAAAATAATTAAAAAATGACAATAAAAAACAGTAAAAACAAATGAAAAAGAAAAAAATAAAATACAAATTAAATAAATAAATAAAAATAGTCAAAAATGAAATTTAAAAAACAAAACAAAACAAAAAAATTAAAAAAAAAAAGTTTAAAGAAAACAAAAATATATATATTAAAAAATATAAATAAATGAAACATTACCAAAATATTTCAAAATATATATATATATAATTAAAAATAAAAATAAAAATAAACTAAGAAACAAAAATTATCTTAAAGAAATTAAAAATAAAAAATATAATGACAAACGATCATAGTAGCTCCAGCGAGATGTTGACCATTGACCTATGGACCACATGTCATCATTGTATATGTGCAAGGTAGTCGACATTGATTACCTTACACAACATGTGTGGACTCTGGAGTGATGCCTAACATCACACCCACCCTGTGTGTGTATTTTTAATTATGTTTTTTAATTTCTTTTAACTTTTAATTGTTTATGTTTTCGTAATATAATTTTATTTGTCTTTAGTTTTTGTTTTTGGTTAACTTTTATTTATTCATTTATTTTTATCTTATTTTTTTTGTTTATATATATATATATATATATATATATATATATATATATATTCTTGTTTTGTTTTACTTTTATTTTTGTGAATTCAAGCTTTTGCATTACTTAACAAAACATGGATATATAGATTTTCCAGACTGCTCTCTTAGGAGTTTGTTTCTCTTTACTCGAAATATACGATAATAAAAACACAAACTCTAAAGCCTTCCTATAAACCCCACTTCAGAGGAGACCAACATAAATATGTGCACAGGTTGGCATCAATATATTTTGTCCCCATCCCCTTGTGTTTCCAACTAAAAAAAATAACATTGAATATCCATGGGATGGCATAGTTGGAACCATGCAATTAAAAACATAAATTCCCAGGTCGACGACAAAATTATTTAGCCAACATGTATTGAAATACCCTTAGGCACATAATTAACCCAACATACCTGAGAAACATGCTAGATAAGACACCAAAATAGACCATAAATAAAATAGTTTGCCCCGCAATATACAAACACATTCATACGCTAGGACAAGCCACAACAAATTTGGTGTTTAGGGCCTTCAAAAAAGGTGTATGCCTACAACACGATGCACACTAGAAACAAACCACAATAAGTTAAACAAATTTAAGGAAAATTTTAAGGATGGAAGTTTATCTTAAAGTTTAGAAACCTTGTCAAATCTTACTAGTCCCTAATATGCAAACTGTAAAATGCTTTGTGATATTTTTGTAGAAATATTTATATTTCTAATGATTTTATATTATTTATATAAAATTTTGGCGATTGCTAAGGTAAAATATTTTTTTATTGTAAAATTTTGGCGAATCATTTTTAGGAAAAAATGGAAATTGGCGAATATTTTTTCGGAAAAATAATGGAAAATTAGCCCACCTGTGAATATTAGCCTATAAAATTTTCCCTGAAACAAACACATCATGAATCTCAGGCCAAAGACTGAAGCAAAAATTCCACACTGAAAATCCAACCTAATTGATCATTGATCATTGTCTAAGTAGGAGATTGTATTTGTAGGGACCCTCGCACTAGGACCTCGAGGGTCCATCAAATCTACAGTGTTTGATTCACAAGTGATATGGCCTTCTACATGCACCAAGTGGGAATCAATATTTTCCAGGCAAAATCATTGGTTCTTGAGCATCCTTTTAATGTTTTCCAAAGAGGCAAAGACATTATATCTCTCTACTTTCTTGTCTTTTAGGACCAAACCCAAAAATTTCTTCATCTTCCAATGAAAATCCACCGAGTTCAATTATTGCTTCTTCCTACCCCTTGAACCCATGCTGACATGTCCTCCATGATCTGTGACCTTGAATGAGATTGTCTTCCAATCCCTTCTTTAGTCTCCATATTTCAAAATTATTTCCTAGTCTTTAGCGAAACCACATTGAAATAGGTGGTATTCAAGTCATGATAAAAGGATCTTGCTCCTCATTGACCCTGAGCAACACTTCCACCTCCCCCCCATCTACATATCATTCTCTACATTGGTAGCATGGATAAAACATGAGGAGCACACCTCATACATCTATTATCATCTCCCTACAAAGAAACAAGAAAATAAACCAGTCCCACTAGAGACAGGACCAAGATGCCACCCTAACAAGTCATCTACGTAGCTTAGAACACCAACGTTATACTCGACATAGAATTTTTCAAGAGGGATAGAAGGATCTATAACCTCTTCATAATATTCAAATCCTGACACCATTAAAAACAAAGAGGCCCACGTATACCTACAAGCCCCAATCACTAATTTGGCGAACACAACCCCTAAACATCAACCACTAGAGCCTTTCCAAACTTCCTACAAAATTTCTACATCATATTTCTAACCCCTCAATCTATACAATATATGACTACCCAAATTCAAACAGAAGTCGAAGAATGGAAACCAAGGACCACATGCAAAGAAATACTCCCTCCCTCCCTGAACCACAGCCTTAAGTCAAAATTTTATACCCAAATAGTAAGTCTCAGAGACCCTATAACAAGACCTTATACTATTGAAAAATTGAATGAAAAATAAAAATAGGTACTGAAAGAACTCAACCTCAGACTCAACATCGAAATATGCTAGCCCAACGAAAGACTCCACAATGGAAGATGCCAGTGGAGATACACAGATCCAATTTCTTAGGAAAAATGGCCAAATCTTCCACCACATTCGTAAAGCATTAGCTCGATCAATTTCCACAACAATTCCAAAATTTAAAGTTAACGTAGGGATATTATTAATCCCAAATGATATATAATGCATGCAACAAGAGGTCGAGGATTTACCCTTCCCTCCATATGAACCCCCAACAATAGAACTAGAAACATCGATACAAACTCAATAAATAACAACGAACAACAATAAACCTTACATGTCAATGCATGCAATATAATGTCACATCCTCATTGTATTAATTTCCCATCATGCTCGATGGGTGGCAGGTGTTGTCACCAAGGCCCCCGATTCCTCCTTATTAACACCCTCATCAGGTTTTTTTTTTAATATAAATTTTTTATTTATTTTTTCCTTAATTTTTTAAATTTTTTTTTATGGATTTTTTTTAATTCTTTTTATTTTTATTCATATTTTAAATTTGTTTAACTTTATTTATTTTTTTAATATAGTTTAATTTATTTATTTCTTTCCATTTTTTCAGATTTTTAATTTATTCAAATTCGTTTCTCTAAATTGCCATAAAATTTTGGCTTTTTAATCATTTTTTATTGATTGTCGTTTTCATAATATGGTTTTTTAATTATTATGTCATTGCCTAAGCAATGACATTTAGTGATGGGTGTTATGTATTAATTTCATCCATACAAAAAAATTTGGTTTAGTTTTTTTATTCTCTTATGCCAAACTTTATCTTTTAAATATTTGATGTAGTTTTTGTGTCATCGCCCTAGGGCTATGTTATTTTTGTAACCCTAGAGACAACTCATTGTTGAGTATATGTCAGTGCCTAGGACATCCATACAAAAATATAGTGAATATTATCTGTTTGCCCATTATGATAGTTTAGAAGTGTGCTTCATAGGTAATGTTAAGGGAACCTTATTGGGATAAAAATACCTTTCAAGATGGCCTCACTTACAATGAAAATGATTTAAAGTTGTAGCACTGTGATGGAAACAAATGATATAATGTTCAGAACAAAAAGATACTACTACAAAATATTTTTTCTTAAACCTTAGCAGAAAATATGAAAGACATAAAATTGATCTTGTAGAAAAGAGGAGCGCATTTTAAGGTTATTTTATTTAAATATTACAGGTACTGTGAGTTCAGTAAATTTGTATTATAGAAAAAAATTAGTAGCTTCATTACTCTTTTCCAAAGAATAAAGAACAGTAAATGACTTACAATGAGCAAAAACACATATCAAATTCAAAAGACTGCTTGGAATCACCTTGAAATCTTTATTTAATCTCCAAGAAAAGATAAAAACATTACACAAAAAATTTCCTTCTGAAGTCAAAATTTCGAAACCCCAAATGGTTTTCCAAAGTATTTTTTTGTAGTAACATTACAAAGGTGACAGTTATAAAAATTGTTAATTGTCACAAACTTCTAAAACTACCTTAGAAACTACTGTAAACCCTACTCGTTCCCTATGAGGACTTAATTTTTTTTTTTTAATTGACAACAAAATTGTGAGTCAACATTACAAAATACAACACCTTGAATATTTCATGAAATAAAACAAGTGGCCAATTTTTATTGGATAACTTGTGATCCATGTGCAAGTTCGCTTGTATAAGGTATAGGTTATGTTGTTGCTGTTAGAAACATCCATTCTCTGCACTTATTCTATACTGACAAGTCTGAACTCAGCCATTTGGAAAACCTTGTAATATCCATCCTTAAATTGGTGATCCGACTGTAAGTTGGCTACTCTATAAAGAGATTTTTAATCAACCATAGCTACTAAAAATCTCTGTGGAGGTAATTCACAATAGTATACCCCTTAATAATTGTTTTTTTCGCATGGGAAGAACCAATATTACTCTTTTCTTCTAGCAAAAAAAATCTCATAGGTTTCCCATGGGAGAAAATTTCCTTGTTGATCCCAACATGAGGGAAATCCAACCCTAATCCTTTTATCAAAATTTGTATTAAATCTTAGAACAAATTCGTTGATATCCCCTAATTTTTCTTCTATTGTTTTCCTGTATAAATTCTTCTTCACGATTTTATTTATTTCTAACACCAGCTCTGTCATGTATTCAACTTTCATAGTTCATAATTCCTAAGGTGATTTAGAATTAATAAAATCATTCATTTTCTTTGCTAGCTAGGAATTTCGTTGGGATTTCTCTTTGCGGGAAGTAGTGATGCTTTATAGGTCTCCGACAATGGTATTTTCTTATGTTATAATCAACATATAATCCCAAATAACATTTACTTGTTAGATGATATCGCTCCAAATTATCTCTCTGTCCTGTATAAGTAACACATTTCCCTTTACCTTCTCCTTCAAGTCTTTGATCTCATCACAGGTTATCTGATAATATTTTTGGTATTGTGATGCACTATCTTTTTCCATAGTCAATTGTCTCTCTTTAACTTTTAAAAGTTCCTTGGTGTCATCCAGATTCTTCTGTATTTTCTTCATTTCATCCTCTGAGATTTCCAACTCATTTATAACCCTGGTTAGTTTATCAGTTGGAACTTCTAAATCTGGTTGTACTAGGCTTGTGCATACATGGGTATCCATCTTTTGTTGCGAGCTAGCATTTAGTTCCTTCAAGGTATCCACTTAATTGTTTCTCTCCAATAATTCTTTGGCTATAAGTTCTTTTTCTTTTTCAACCTAGACTACTTCTGGGGCCATAACATGTCCAACTGCAGGAAATATTAATTTCTTCCTCAACACTTGAATTTATGACTCTACCCCCTGTAAAAGCTTCTATAGAGAAAATCTATCCTCGGGATTTACCCCAACATTAACAATTGATTTCTTCAGTTCTTAATTTTGGTTGTACAAGGCTCTAGAATTTTCCTTTTCTAGATTTAGTTGATTTATTACCTTCCTAAATGAGGCATCTATATTTCTTTTTTATAGTGATGTTTTTCTTAAATCACTATAGATTAGTTCTCCAATTTTCCTGTGCAGATTTATTTTCTCAGTCAATGGAATATCCCTTGCATCCACAGTTAGATTCACAGTTTTTAAACCTATTGCTGAGGAAACAGTCAAAGCATAGGGATGAGAAAAGGACAATTTTAGTTGATTCCTTTCCAAATCCATGGCTGATAATAACTTGATGTGGTACCCTAATACTGATTGGGATTTTAGCTGAGACACAACATTTTCCCTAATATTATTCTTGTTCTTTTCTTCAGTTTGACCATGTAAATCCTTCAAAATATAAAAATAGCTTTGTTGAATGTTTTCAGGAATAGTAGAAGAAGGTGTGTATATCACTTCTCCCAATTGTAATTGGAAACCAACTGTAGTAGAGGAACTTTCTACCAGTGGCTCGGATTTCCTTTTCTTTCCCATGTATTTTTTATTTTTTGGATCTGTGAGTAGCATCCAAACAATTTCAGGCTGCATGACTAAATTAAACATCCCTATAACAACATGGTCAATAACAAAAGTATTTTCTCTTCCCATAACCCTAGAAATTACTTGTAATATTGGCTTAAAATCTTCAACAAATCTATCTAGGGGAAACTGTGTTGTTTCTAGAGATAAATTATGTACTGTTATCATAAGATAGAATGATAACTCGGCATAACCTTTTACATGTGAATTTTGAAAGCTAGCTAATAAGGTTTCTTTATAAAATGAAGTATAGCGTTATGAACGTGGAAAATCAATACTTTGTTGGATTAATAAGCTAGAGACTTGAAAATTATTTTCTCTCAGTGAATTCATCACAAAACATTTTTGAGGATACAGGGAAGAGACCAGCCAAGTAATAAATTCTAGATAGACATATGTCTGACGGATAATGGCAGAAAATAGCCCTAATTTTAAAACTGGAGAGTAAACAAGGGAGTCTAATAGGCCAGCTAAAATGTCTTGGCAGAGTTCAATCAGGTTCAACGCACAAACAGAGTTGAAGATGTCTCTTTCTCTGTCCATAAGGGAAATTTGGGTTGGAGAAGCTTCCATAGGAACTTTCTTTGACATTTTAAATAACTAAGTGGGGTAAACATAGTGGATAAATACCTGGATATCGTTGGATGACGTTGGAGTCCAAATTGATGAGCTGGAAAACATAGGTGTGCTTATGAACGCTCGAAAACTTGAATAAATAAGTAAGCTTTGAGCATAAAAAATGGGGTTTTATGGGTAAACAGGAAAAAGAGGGGAAAAATAAAATTAAATGAGATGATGAGTATACGCGGCGATGATGACATGGATGACATGGTGGTGATGATGTGGATGATATGTGATGGAGTGGGGTAATGTTTCAAGTGACGTTGATCAATTGCACTCCCTTGCAGTAGACCTCAATGGTATCCATTTACCGCTCATGAGAGCAACCATGGTGGTAAGTGGTCCCATCAAAGGATGATGACGCAAAGGATATCCACCATCGATTATACGAGAGCAGTTTATCCACTAACTTTTTTATGGAGGCACTCATGGTGATAAACTGTGCACTTGTTGTGATTTCAGGTTTCTCCTGATGTCGGGCTTTTCCTATGGGGAAGGCCCAACCTCACCGTCGACATCGTGCTCTTAATCTTCTCGACACTTAACCTTTGGAATTTTTGACTCTCGTAGGGCGCCACCAAATCATATGCATTATTATGATCATGCACTATCTCAATCCAATATTAATTTCCCTTTATTTTGAAAACAAAGCACCATCCTAAACAATCTTGATTTTGCTTCATGAGATTTTTTTTAGAATATATAATTTTTCTTTTCACATTTTAGACATAGTGAAAACGAGCTACAACAACTACAATCCCTGAGACATGAGGTCATCGGTACTATAGCATTTAACCAATGGTCATTTCTAAGTTTATTATATTTTTTTTATATGAAATTTAAATGCGTCATTCATATATATATATATATATAATTTAACTAAAATAATTCTATATTAATTATATAAAACAAAAAATATATGGTATAGAAATATTTTTTTCAATTCAAAATAAAAATAGATAGACACTTTATAGACATGCACATAATGTTTTGTACGTATATCTCAAAATCAAAATAACATCAATTCAATCTATCAAAATTCTTAGTTGTTTAATTACTCATTACAAATTTAAAAATTTATAATAAAAAATTTAATTATATTAAATTTTGATTATATATTTAAAATATTATATAATTAGTTTTAAAGAAATAATTATTAATTAAATAGAAATATGGATATAAAATAAATATTTTAAGCATATTTTTTAAAGTTATGGAGGAAATAATTATTAAAAATCAAGAATAGAAATTATCAAAGTTGTTGCCAAAGTATATCACTTCCACCATAGGAAATTAAGGGAGACGATCAAAATTGAACGAAATGCTAAGAATCTCAACTGTGATGATGGTTAGAATTAAGTAAGAGTTGGATCTCGGCTCTCGTTAGATAATTTTGTTTATTTATTTATGTATTCACTTATATATATATACAATGTTCCACCAAGTCCCCTAGAGGTGGGAGTGAGGGGGCGAGGGAGCGACCTATGCAAAAGCTCCCTACCAATTTCAGGAAACGTGGGGGGACGTCGTGGTCATAACAATAATAAAATATAAAAATATATGAAATATCATTGAAAATTTAATATTACTAATGTAAACGTATTTTTTCAAGGAATGTGTTTACAATCATCATACACTTACATCATGAAAGATAAATCATAAATGATAAAATTATAAATCGATGAATGATGAATCATATCACTGAAACAAATTTAAAACTTAAAACTTAAAACATACATCATACAATCATACATGTAAGTTTGTAATTTTTTAATTGTATAATCATTAATGTAACTACTAATAATGTACAATGAAAATAAAGTTTAAGATATCATATGACATATTATATCAAGATTCAAAATAAAGTTTAAACTGAAGTTTACAACTCAAGTCTGAACCATAAAACTTAAAATCAAATAAGTTATGTCTGAAACATAAAACATAACATATGAATATCAAATGATATCATCATAATGATAAATGAGCATAAATGCTCAAGGTAATGCCTCACTAGTCTTTGCATCCAGCTGTTGCACGAATATATCAGGATCAACCATGTCATCATCTGAATCATAATCACTTGGATTCTCAAACATGCCAAGTGGCACACCAACTTTCAACATGAAACCATAAACTAAAACAATGAAACAAACTTTAAACACAAATAAAATTTTAACCTAAAAAAAATCGTTTATTTTTTATTTTTTCATTTAAAAAAAAATAGTTTTTTTTTCAATTTCAGGCCCCTCACGGCCCCCTTAGTTTCCTGATTTTTTGGGGCGTGGGGAAACGCACCCTAGAAGTCCCCAAGACCCCGGAGCGCGAGGGGCCGAGGAATCTAAACCCCTAGGTTGGGGAACGAGACCTCTTGTAACATTGTGTGTGTGTGTGTGTGTGTGTGTATAGTTTATTTATTTACTTATTTACTTATTAAATTAAAAATTTCTCCCCTTCCCTATTTATTATTATATTTAATTTAATTACAAACCTATTTTTAATAAAATTTTAATTTAATTAATTCATTTATTACTTAATTTTAATTCTTAAGTAACTAACTTTCTAAAGGCTAGTTCTTAACAGCTAGTCTTAATGGATAGTTCTTAACAACTAGTTCTTAACGGCTGGGCAATGATGCATCTCCACTATTTATTCATTAATGGATAGTTCTTAACAACTAGTTCTTAACGGCTGGGCAATGATGCATCTCCACTATTTATTCATCAAGATCAATTAGTTTATCCACATTAGATGGTTCGAAACGTCGACCAAATCCTAATGATGTGATTAATCCGAAAGACATTTATCTATATATATTAAGTTTATTATATTTTTTAATATGAAAAATATATGAGTTTTTTTAATATTTAACATTAAATTTATTATATATAAATCATTTATTAACATATTTTTATATTAATTATATAAAAATAAATTGTTTAAATAAAATTCTTTTGGATTAATCACATCATAATGATTTGGTCAATGTTTCGAACCATCTAATATGGTTCATCATCAAGATAAGGTAAAAAAAATATTTGATAAAAATTGTTAGATGATCCAAATATAATAATGTAAAGTTAGGATAAAAATATTTATTAATTTAGAATATTTAATAAATATTTGAGACACTTAGAAATAGAATATTGTTAGCAAAGATAGGACTCTAGAATTGAGTCGTATCTTAGGCTCTAAAATAGGAATAAAGTTAGTAGATTGGATAGAAGATCATTTATTGTAAATGGACACTTCTTGTTTTTTCAAGTGATCCATAACATATTTAAGTTAGGACATATAGCTTATGAATAGGTTAGTCTCCTAATTTCAACTTTAGTGGAAGTTTACGTTTGTAAACTCCTGCAACTTTTTATGTAATTTATTTCCAATATCATTAAAATTATGTGTCTGAGGACACTTCTATATTAATGTGGTATCAGAGACACCGGTAATGTAGATGACGTGAAGGTGAATATTTCATCTTTGCAGGCATTTGGAAATTCTGCTAAAGGATGAATTGGTATGCAATCTATTCAGGCTTTTTAAGGAAAAGAAATTTACTGATTATAATCTGAATACTATAATCTGAATATCATTTTTTTAAGAAGTCATTTGTTTTATCCTACGCTGATTTTGGTATCTGCGTGTGAGGCACAGTAGCCCGAGCTTGCTTTCGCAGACTTAGTTTAATTAGCTGTAAAAGTTTTTTTTTTTTTTTTTTTTTTTTTTTTTTCTGCCCGCCTTTGGAAATGCAATTAATCAATGGCAGATTGAATTTGAGTGAGACCAATTGAATTTTGGGGTTGCTAATTTCCTTCGTGATCGAGAATTCTTTCCTCAATTTGAATTTCCTAACCTGTGTGTGATGTTCGTGGAAGTCGTGCCTACCAGCCCATGTGTGTACATTCATTTGACTGTCGATGGTGTGTAACTTCCGGGCCATCTTACCTTCTCTGCTTTCGATTGAACCTTCCAACGAAGTCTTGAACCTTCTCTATCTAATCCAAATTGAAACTAACACCAAGCCTTTGGAAACTTGAAACAATGGTTTTTGTTGTGCCCGATGTGTCTATCTTACCTGATTGATGAGATTCTCTTGCCATAAGTGTATATCCCAAAAAGTGATTTCTCGTCCCATGACTAGAGCTAGAAGTGACGTAGCATTAAAAATTGTCATGCGATACAAGTAATTGTTGCATTGCTGAAAGTTTGTATTGTCCATTCTGGACCTGTGGAACAATATGTTTTATTGCCCATTTTGGACCAAATTCTTCAGCAAGTCTCTTCAAGTTATTGGCAGCCGCTTCACGTATTGAAAACACCTGGTCATCTAGCCATTGCATGCAGAGTGAGCCTAATTTATCAATGAAAGTTTTGAAGGAGGATGCTGCCAAAGAAAGGTGAGTTGAATATAAACCAGGTTATCATAATCTGTTGCAATCCATGTTCTTGCTGAAGGGAAAAGGAAAATTAACACCACACTTGGAAGGAAGATTGGTGAGTTCAGAATCATTGATGGTGGATGCAACTATAGAAATTTTTGACTTGATACATGCACATATTCATAGCTCCGCAGATCTGTTGTTGGCCCCGTTTGCCAGAGATTGCACAACTTGACAACAGGCCTGAGTTAGTTGACCTGCACCACCCATTGTTAAAAAGTTGTAGCAGTCACTTAGTATGCTGAGTTGATTACAATATCGTGCTTCCACCTTTGGATGCATGGACATTATCACCAAGATAACTGTAAACACAAGAAGTACCAGTGAAGCTTTTATGTGACCCACTGAGTTTATTTTTTATTTTTTTTAATTTTTCTTAAGTTAGGGAATTTTTTTTTGTAAGGGAGTAAGAAGGTGTCAAAAGGGTATTTTGCATTTTTTGGAGCAATAAGGTGAAGTAAAAAAAAAAAAATTAAAATGGTGTCATTGGTTTTTGGAATAAGTAGAATTTTTTTATTTTGGAGAAATAAGGGTTATTATTTGTAACTCAAAGTACCTTTTACTTTGAGGGGGGGTAGATTTTTTTTAAAAGAAATTTGTATGGGCAATGTCAAAGCAGTAAAATTTTGCAAAGATTTCATTGTAAACACTCAACGAGAAATTGACTAGAGCCAAGTGCAAAGTTCAGTCATTTGTCTTCTTTTTTGAACGACTATACGAGGGTCAAGGCCAAGCCCCGATACATCGTTTTTTGCATGGCGTGCGTCGTTTTTTTTGCGTGGTGTGTTTCGTGTGACAATTTGCTCCTTTTTATCTTGTGGTTGATTCTTTTGGTTCATTACTTCAACACTACCATGTCAAAATTAATTAATCTATTCTCTTAATCTAATAAGCTAGAAGGAGTGAAATCTTATAAGACATGGAAACATCTAATTGAAAGCACTTTCATTTATAATGAATTGTGGCTTGAAATTTGTGATGGAAACATTAAGCCAAATAAACCAACAGATGCGGCTTCACTTGAAAAATGGGAACTAAAAAATGGAAAAGCATTAGCTCTTATAAAAGCTTCAGTTAATAATGAAATGTGCATACATATTGAAAATTCCTCAGATGCATGGACTTCTTTACGTACAATCAAAGATCTCTTTGATACACAACCTGAATCAAAGAAGGTTGATCTTCAATTAAAATTTCTTCAACAGAAATTAACTGAAGGTGGTGATGTCCTTGAGTATATTTCACGGCTTAAAAACATCAAGCAATAAATTATATATGTTGGTTTTCAAGTTGTCAATGAAAGTTTCTTAACTATCATTTTAATTGCTGGATTTCCATCATCATATACACATTTTTTGGAAACTTTGCAAGTCACTGGAAAGTTAGAGAAGATAAATTTTGATGAATTGAGTGACATGTTATCCCAACATGATAAAACCTTTGGGAAGAAGAAACAGATTGGAGAAGATGTCTTCTTCACCAAAGCCAGCTCAAGTAACTCCTCAGCTGATAGTTCAAGAAACAGAGGAAGAGGAAATTTCAATCAAAATCAAGCAGCCCAAGGTCCTGGTCGCAGTTAAAGCAGAGGAAACAATTTCAACAGAGACTACAATTCAGGAAGGAGAAATTTTCAAGGAAGAGGAAACAATCAAAATAGATGATATCATCAAGGCAGAGGAAAAACTCAAAACAGAGGCCAAAGCAGAGGCCGAGGACAGTATCAAGGCAGAGGACAGTCTCAAGGCAGAGGCAGCGATTTCAGTCAAATTTTTTGTAGGAGATGTAACAAAGTTGGCCATTATGCGACAAATTGTAGAACTTCTATTGAAAAAATTCCCAAGTTTCATCTAAACTCTGCACAGTTTTCAAATGATGAAGATGATCCTGATGGTTCCGAATATGTCTTCACCAACACAGAATCAATAGCTTTACAGGTTTCAAGCTTCTTTAGAAGTGATTATGAAGATGCATGGATTATGGATACAGGCGCAACTCAACACATGACTTTTCGACGGGATTTCTTTTGGAATTTCAAAGAATGTCATCTAAATTCAATCTATCTTGCTGATAAAACAAAACATACTCCTTCTGGAAAAGGCATAGTTAAAGTTTTTTTTACCAGGCATTGGAGAAAGAATGATTTCAAATGTATGGTATATCCCAACATTCAAGAAAAATTTGTTATCTTTAGTCACGATTAGACAAGAAGGACATATGGTGATTATGGAAGATGGATTAGTTAAAATTAACTCAGTCAAACAGAACATGAAAACAGTAATGACAGGTTATGAAGATGGAAAACTGTTAAGGATGAAAGGGACAGTTATTCCAAGAAATTCTGACTTTGCAGGAGCAGCAAGTACAGAAATTTCACCGATTAGATTGTGGCATGTAAGATATGGCCATCTCAACTTTGAAAGTCTCTCTCAGTTACAAAAACAGGGAATGGTTAAGGGACTTACAACATTCAAAAGGGGAAATTCAAAGTATGAATCTTGCATTTTTGGAAAACAGTATTGAGGGAATTTTCCTACAAGTTCATGAGGTGCAAACAGGTATTTGCAGTTGGTTCACAGTGATATTTGTGGACCCTTACCAACTTCGCTCAGAGGATGCAGATATTTCTTACTCTTAATTGATCATTTTATCAGGATGACTTGGGTATATTTTTTGAGCAAAAGTCAGAAGCATTTGAAAAGTTCAAAACTTATCGTTAGCTTATTAAAAATCAAGTAAGGGAGAATATTGGCACTCTTAGAACTGTCAATGGCGGAGAATTCACTTCAAGTGAATTCAAAATGTATTTCATGGATAATGGCATAAAACGACATCTTACCAATGTCTACACTCCACAGCAAAATGGAGTAGTAGAAAGAATGAATTGTACCTTGTTAGGAATGGTGCGATCTCTTTTAACTTTCAAAAAGTTAAGTCCTTTATATTGGGCCGAAGCAATTCATACCGTTGTCTACTTAAGGAATAGATCTCCCACTGATTCTTTAGACTGAATCACACCTTATGAAGCATGGTTTGGATTCAAACCTCGGGTAAAACATCTCAGAGTTTTTGGATCAGTCTGTTATGCCTTATTTTTGAAGGAAAAACGAACTAAGCTTGATGCATGAAGCTTAAAGTGCACAATGATCAAGTATTCTGTTGAGAAGAAAGGGTACCGACCATTAGGGGAATTTTGAAGTCTAAAATGGGCCTCCCAAAGAAATAATAAAATAACAACTAAACCAATAAAATAATATTTATGAATTTTCAATTCACTTTTTGCACCAAAATCCATGTAACCATAGTTAAATTCAATTCAAAAGTTGTACCAAAATAAAATTAATAAAAAAATTGCATTGATGTGACTATAAATAAGAATGAGATTTTCAAGAAAAAAATCAATATCATTGAACAACCAATGCATTTGTCCTTTGTACTTAAATAACTTAAAACAAAATATAAATATAAATTTATAAATTCTTAATTGTATTATATACTATTAATTAAAATTTATATTATTTAAATTGTATAATAACATGTAATTAATATATTATATAAAAATAATATAATATAATATAATAAATGTATAGGGATATGCATTGTTTCTTTCAAGAAATATGAAATGACAATAGTATGTTTTATTCAAAAAGTGTGAAATACACTTATTATGAGTACATTACTTTGACTTTAAAAGTACTTAGAGCACTACCATGGTTAACCATGAGTTTTTATCCACCATTGATAATGTGACAAATAAGTACCTTTAACTCATGCAATGTCACCTCACCCATTAGAGATGATGTCATCCCCTAAAATGTGATTGGTTCTCATAAAGTGAATTTTGATTGTACATTTTCCTTAGGAGGCCCATTTTAGACCTCAAAATTCCCCTAATGTTTTGTCAAATGGGAAATTTATTGTAAGCAGAGATGTGATTTTTGATGAAAATGAGAATAAGAGTGCTGAAGAAGTTGAAAGTCTTCTTCAAAAGTTAGAAATAAAAAGTGACAAAAGAAATGGAAATTTACAAAGTCAACCAAATTCACAAAATTGGTATGAACTTGAATTTCCTTCATCTGAAAATGACTCATCCAGTCCGTCTTCTTCACCAGCGCCATCTGGGTCTTCTAGCAGTTCATCCAACTCTCCTAGCCGCAGCAGTTCTTCTGACAATGACTCTCTGCCCCTAGAACCTGCGGTTGATCAACAAACATCAGTTTACATCAACCCTCTTTACAATGATGGTGATTTTGCATAATCCCAAACCAGTGAACATCAATTGCCAAAATGGGAAGTTCAACTTTTGAAAGATGTAAGGCCTAATGAACAAAATAAAACAGGAACAAGGGGATCACAAAGAAACGAAGGAGCCTTGATAGAAAATGCTTTTACTGAACCTTCTACATACCGAGAGGCAGTAAAGCATAAAGAATGGCAACAGGCTATGGTTGATGAATATCAGGCAGTTCAAGGCAATAACACTTGGAAACTTGTTGATTGTCCTCAGAATGTTAAACCCATCGGATGCAAATGGGTTTGCTAAATTAAGTACAAGAAAAATGGTGAAATTGACAAGTATAAAGCAAGACTTGTTGCTAAGGGTTTTGCGCAGCAAGAAGGGATAGATTATGAGGAAACATTTGCTCCTATAGCTAAATGGAACACCATTCGACTCACACTTGCCTTAGCAGCTCAACAAGGATGGAAAGTTCATCAGATGGATGTAAAAAGTGCTTTCCTCAACGGAGATTTACAGGAAGAAGTGTACATGACACAACTACTAGGTTTTGAAATTGAAGGACAGGAACATAAAGTCTGCAAACTGATAAAGGATTTATATGGGTTAAAACAAGCTCCCCGAGCTTGGTATGCTAAAATGGATGAATACCTTCGGAAATTTGGTTTTCAACGAAGTGAATCTGATGATACCTTGTATGTACGCCAACAAGGTAAAAATATTGTGATTCTGGTTATGTATGTAGATGATTTGATTATCACTGGAAACAATGATGATCACATTGCATAGGTGAAAAAGGAGTTACATGCAGATTTTAAGATGACAGATTTGGGACTACTTCACTACTATCTTGGAGTTGAAGTATTCCAGCGTCCACGTCATATCTTCATTTCTCAAAGTAAGTATGCAGAAGAAGTTCTTTGGCGATTTGGAATACAGGATTGCAAGCCTGTTCTTACCCCTATCGAACAAAACTTGAAACTTTCAAAATTTGAAGGGGGGGAAATGGTGGATAGCACTACTTATCAACAGTTGATTGGTAGCCTGATTTATTTGACAACTACTCGGCCAGATCTTTCTTATGATGTTAGTATTATTTCCCACTTTATGCAGGAACCACGAGACAACCACTAGAGTGCAGCTAAAAGAGTTCTTCGTTATATCCAAGGAACAAAATATTTTGGTCTTCTTTACAAAAAGACTAAAAATTTTATACTTGGTGGATTTTCAGATGTCGACTTTGCTGGCAGTATTGATGATAGGGCATCAATATCAGGTTATTTAATGAACATGGGTTCAGTTGCAGTTTCCTGGAGTAGCAAGAAGCAAGCTATAGTGGCCACTTCTTCAGCAGAAGCATAGTACATTTCAGCATGGGAAGCAGCATGTGAGATTGTTTGGTTGCGTAGAGTTTTACAGGACTTGGGTATTCCTCCAGCGGAAGCTACTTCGTTATTCATCGACAATCAGTCAGCAATAAAGCTTGCCAAGAATCCAGTTTTTCATTCAAAGACAAAGCATGTGGACACCAAGTATCATCATATCATATCATTCATTGCAAAGGATGTCATCAAGCCGATTTATTGTCCTTCAGAAGATCAGACCTCTAATATCTTCACCAAACCTCTTGGAAGAATATAATTTACTAAGTTTAGAGATGAACTTGGTATATGTTGTAATGTATCTTTGGATCATAGGGGGGAATGTTAGATGATCCAAATATAATAATGTAAATTAATGTATATTAATTTAAATATTTAATAAATATTAGAGACACTTAGAAATAGAATATTGTTAGCAAAGATAGGACTCTAGAATTGAGTCGTATCTTAGGCTCTAAAATAGGAATAAAGCTAGTAGATTAGATAGAAGATAATTTATTGTAAATGGACACATAACCCAGATTAGGCGACGCTAGAAGAATATAAGGCCAAAACAGAGTCCATAAACTATTGCAGCGCGACCAGGTAAAATTGAACCTATGAGGGATTTTGTACAGTAGGTGACAGGGAGAAATTCCCTTCCCAAACTTCAACAAAACCCTATTGACAAATAAACCATGTATGGGATGACAGAAGGAAACCCTACCCTGCTGCATGAGAGTCCCAAGACCAGCACGAAGGCAATCATTTTTAACTTTATGCAGATGACAATGCTTAGAAATTTTCCAAATCCTACCTAGCCTCCAAACAAAGTTAGAATCATTAACAGGAAAACGAATGACAGAGACTAAAGCATACCCCATCTTCCCAGCTATAATAAAGGTTCTATTAAAGAAAACAACCAGACCCATTCCCTCATACTGTCAATTACATACAACAAGGGCTTTCAGCTTGTTCCGAGTCCCGTAAAAGAGCCGAACCAACCAGAATTTATAAAAGTAGTTTAAAACCACTGTAATAACTAAGCAGAGAGCAGAATCAGGAAATGAAGACTGTAACCCTCTTCCCCATTCACAGAAATCATTCGAAAGTAAATTAAATGAAGTTGCAGTCAACAGAACGAAAAGCCGCTTAGCAAGAATTAGCATACACCCCGCTTCAACAACCTTCATCATTTGCTCATACCAGAACCAACCAACTCGCCATTCAAATAAGTAATCTAAAAAGACCATAATCATTTTTTGCATTCGAAGAAAATCAGAAACCTTTGGCTCAGAGGAGGAGTATGATAATACATACCAATTACCTGCCCAAACCGTCACCCTGTGCCTTCGCTTCAGGTCGCCGCTGAACACGTAACTAACTTCCCAGCAAAACCACAAAACGCAAATCCTTACCTTGCCATGCATTTTACCTTTTTGCCAATGCTTTTCCCCAAGGTTTCCTGACAACCCCGTTGGCATACCCAGCTGGAGTCCGATGCAAGTGCTTCGCATTAATAATAGTAAGTGTTGGATGTCTCATCATCCGTTCCACCATCCTGTCGGCTACATGCCCAAGCCAAAGCGGTAGTGGTTGTAAATAATTCTAAAATTGTATTTTTCGTACTCCACAATTCCAGGTCATATATGTATATTTTGAAGTTGTATATAAAAGAGTTTAAATTTTATAATTTATTAATAACAATAATTTAGTATATAACAAGTAAATCGTAGGTGTTTGGGTTTTTAGCATGGCTTGGAAAATATGTTTGGTCCTAACTAACTACATCATAAGTTTGCTTATTCATAGGCCATACACTATCGAGAATTCTTTCACTCATATGTTTCCAAAATTGCATTTTGGTGTTTCGTCATATTACTTAATTTGATTAGAAAGTAGTTTTGTTTAAAAAAATAATATTATATTAATACTATAATCATTTTGATAAAACCATATATGTGTAAAGATAGTGAGGATTTAAATTTATGTGTTTATAAAGGTAATTTATTACTTTGGGAAATTTATTTATTTGTCTCTAATGATATAAAATAGAATATATATTGTTTTAATTATATTATTTTTATATATTCAAATTTTTATACGACATTTAAACAATATAGAATATATATTGTTTTAATTATATTATTTCTATATATTCAAGTTTTTATACGACATTTAAACAATATTTATATTTTGTTGTTATATGATATTTAAAAAGTATTTATATTTTTGCACAATCATTTCATTACAATTGATAATATTTTTTTAAATATTTATGTATATAAAATTTAAAAAAAAATTATATGTTATAGCTATAAAATAGATTAATTAATAATTTTTTTTTAAATAATATAAAATAGAATATATATTGCTTTAATTATATTATATTTCAATATATTCCAGTTGTTATAGGACCGTTAAACAATAATTATATTTTGTTGTTACATTTAAAAAGTATTTATATTATTTACAATCAATTCATTACCAATATATATATATATATAATCAATTCATTACAAATAATTATATTTTTAAAAATATTTATATATATAATAGATTAACAAACAATTATTTTCATGTTTAAATAATATAAAATTAAATATATATTGCTTTAAATATATTCTATATATCCGAGTTTTTATTACATTTTGTTGTTATATGACATTTATATTTTTTTAAATATTATATATAAAAGACAAAAAAAAGTTATATGTCATAGCTATAAAATAGATTGATGAATAGATATCTTGTAAGAAAATTTTAGTCTTACATTTATTTAATTTTTTTGACGTAAAATTTTTAAGTTTCAAAAAAATTCTTTGACAATTTCAAATCTAGTAAAGTTTTTAGGTTTAAAAAGAAAGTGAATAAATATAGCACATAAAACACCACAAAATTGTACTTGAATATTCCACTTTTTTTTGGAACTTTGACATAATAGGCATGCCTTTGATTAAACTTTTTGCTATCCATTTTTGGTATTTAAGTGTTTCATGGTCATAGTATACGCTCAAAAAAATTGATGCGGTATATGCTCAAAAATGATACTTTTTTCTCTTAATGTTTTTTTCAATATCTCCATAGCAAAAATTCATTGACAATTGTAGTTTTAAACCACTAATTGAAATATGCATTGATTGTATTGGTACAATAATATTTTTTAAATTATAAAACAAAATGTGTGCGTCTTTTACATTTATATCAATAATTTCATATATATATAGAAATACTGAGGATAGAATAAAACAAAAACTTATTAATTTTTTTATGTTGTGTTTTTTAATCATGTTTTTCCCTTTTTATCTTTCTAGATGTGTTCAGTAAATATTAACTTCAGATACCTTTTATATAAATATTAATCTAAATACAATATTTCTCTTGAATATATTAGTGTATGGGTTTGTAAATT
Source organism: Pinus albicaulis (assembly GCA_034641835.2). Taxonomy (NCBI): domain Eukaryota; kingdom Viridiplantae; phylum Streptophyta; class Pinopsida; order Pinales; family Pinaceae; genus Pinus; species Pinus albicaulis. Next base: position 604,064,842 of record CM076581.1, on the reverse strand, counting down.
AATAAAAAATATTGATAATATAATTCTGTGTGATTTAAACTATCTTTTTTTAATATTTTAATTAAAATGAATGTAGAGTCTACTGGTATTTATATATATTTTTGCATAATTTAATATTAGCAAATTTTATGTTATTTTGTTTTGACACATTGTTCTATTGTTCGAAGCATGTCAAAAAATATGTGCATTTTCATTAACACTTACACTCTTTTGAATTTGAATTATATAGTTGTGCAATCTTGTTACTTGATTGGATTGTCTTTCATATATTCTTGCTAGTACATTGTACATTAATTTCTATGTGTTAATTGTTATAAAATGCTTGCATGATATCAGTTTTGTCTATTTGATTGTATTGTTGTGTTTTGCTTCTCTTTGATGACACGTGGACAGTGTTATATTCAAATTGCATTATAACTTGTTCTTTGTTTCTTTTGTCCCGGAAACAAGTGCAATTGTTTGACTAAGTAGTAGATAAATATAGAAAAGAGATAAACCTTATACATGCACGGAAAACTGGTCTTGCCTTTGACACTTTGCCATATTTTCCCATTAGATCACATGACAATGAAAAATGATTTTGACTGAATGAAACAAATTGGAAAGAAATCGATCATAAGTTATCTAGATTCAACTTATATAGACAAAAAAAAATCGTGTATTGTCCAAGCGATTGTCTTTTTTTTCTCTTGTTGTTTTTATTCACTTCTGTTATACCTCAATTTAAATATGAGAAGGAATTGTTAATCACTTTCGCCATTGCTTGAGTTGTCGACATAATGCCACTTTGCAATCATTGCAAATTGAAATAACTCTTGAATATCTTGAAGACCTACGCCATGTTAGTGATGTTAATACATATTTGCAATGATTTTCTACACCTTTGTATCTTTCTCCTTCTTCTACAATTAGCTTATGGGGAGATGATTTTTGCATCGAATGGTTCTCTAATTTGTTGTCAGTTCCAGTCAATGTTTGGCTATTCACAAATGGTAAACATTGATGCCTATCAGTATAATATTTTATTGCACAACCAAAATCCTGTGTGTGGCCACTCTGAACCACTGTTGTTGTATCATACAATAGACATCACAGCTTCAATTCCTAGATCGGTTTCTCCATGCAATTTTATATGCCAATTTTCTTCTAAAAAATATGGCATGTTCTCAATTCAATAAATACTAATACAATAAGGATTTTTTATCTAAGTCATACTGGCAATGACTGCCATGACTTGTTGTTTGAATCTGTTTGTGCACTCTCACCATGGTTTAACATGGTTCCTCTAAGAAAAACTTTCGCACAAACTTTTTTCAATTGTTTTGTTCACATTGACATTAGATTTATTAAATGTTTGAAACAAAATTTTGATCCTAGAATCATTTAACAATAGAAATGTGTCAATAATTGGCAATATTATATTATTAATTTATCAATGCCACATGCAAATGGACATATAAAAGGAAACACTTTTTGTTGGAACTATGCTTAATGTGTTGTCCTTGATGTCAACCTTATTGGTAAATATGTCAACATGATGAGTACATATGAGATCAGACAAAGAAATATCATTTCAGAGAAAGAGGAATGATGAAGGTAAATTTTGAGGAAGTATATGCAGGTTCTGTGAATCAAAGTCACGTACATACGTGGGTATGGTGAAGAAAAGTCGCATACAGTTTCTGCACGTTGGTATTCTAAATACCAGGGGTCTTTACCATGGTAGTGGCCCATAGTATTGAGTGCAGCAACAAATATTTGATCCCTCAAAGAATACCATCAACATTAGTATGGGTTTGACCCAAGTTATTGGCTAGGGCATAATTTATAAAAGTAGATGGAGATCAAAGTGTTTAAGTTTGCATGTAATGGTTTGTTAATGTACAGTTTGATCTGAAATAAGTGTGCACAAGGAGTATGATAAGGGATCAGATCTATTAGATATGAATTGACTACATAATATTCTTATGGTTTGATTTGTGATGATAATGTTATGACATGTTTTTTTTTACTGTGTATTTTGAGATTTGGTTTTTCCTTAAGTTATGTTGTGCAGCGAAGGTATGACTGAGTAATTACATATATGTACACATGTTTGCTTCAGAAAGACCGTGTATATATGTGGATCTACTTCTGGGAAGCCGCATATAAATTCTGCAGTATGGACAGATTACTACATGGGTGTCAAGAATGAAAGGTGCGTATATATGCAAAAGTGCTTTATAAGGTTCGCGCACATATGTTATGGTTTTTCAGTATGAACAGATGATAATGGTTGATCTATTCTATTATGATTGTTGATGTTTTTTGATGTTGAATCTCTTATAATTATATGTGTCTGACAGTATTGTTTAGGCTGAATTGATTATGAAGTAAAGTGTTGACTTGTGATGATGTTTCTATGTGGTAATATGTATTTGGTTCAGTGATTTATGTTGGCTTCAGTATCTGTTTGGGTGATCAATTCAGTGTTACAGTGATACAGACTCGACTGTTAATATTTTGAGATATATAAGAAGGTATACTTCAAGGGAAATGTGTATATATGCAGGTATGAGAAAGAAAAATAGCGTATATATTCTGACATATGTTTTGACAAAGTGTGCAGTGAAAAAATCTAGTTTCAGTGATGAAAAATAGGTGGTAATTTATTTTTATGAATGGGTATACAGAGATATAAGTTGGTTTGATTATTTGAACAAGTTATTTCTATGTTTGACTTGTTGATACAGTTAGTTCAATAATTAAGTGATTGGGTACAGTGTTTATTTCAGTATTTTTGTTTAAAATTTGGGTTGGATTCAGTTTGAAACATTCTGAAAAGTGATCCACAAGGAACAGAGGATAAGGTAGTTGTAGCCCCCTTCCACTAGAAGCTGGAAAATGAAATAAGGTTGTAGCCTTCTTCATGTAGGTGCATGTGTACTAGTATGAGTCTGCACCAATACAAGTTTGTAATAAATTTCTCTTTATATTAAAATAAAAAGACAGAGATGACAACAGTGGTGGTTTTCTCCCACATTGGGTTTCCACCTAAAAATCCTAGTGTTCATGTGTTGCTTATGTTTTATGGCTCATTCAATTCTTTTTACACATGGTTACTTTTCAATTATATTTTAATGAAGTACTAATATATTGATTCAAGTTAAACAAGTGATAAATTAACTAAAAAAGTTAGTAAACTGGATATACGCTATGTCTTCATCACAGTCACATTCATATGTAGGTTTACTTCATAACGTTCATGTACATAAATATGAATAAGAAAAGAAGAGTTTAAGTAGTTTAAAATACTTATTGGGGCACTCCCCCCCAAAGCCCCCCTCTTAGTATTTTTCCTAAAAAATTAGTATTAGAGTAGGTCATTCAGAAGAAGATTGATCGCTTAAAGGAAGATTCATTAAGATGAGCAAACTAGAGGGATTAGCATTTATAAGGCCACCATTTTTCAATGGATCCAATCTAAATTTCTGAAAATTCAGAACAAGAGCTTACCTGCAGTCACTTGGAGCAGATGTTTTGGGAATAGTTGAAGGAGGCTTTCAGTATCCATCCTCCATTCCCACGGATGAAGAAGAAAGTAAAAAGTGTGAGACCAATGCAAAGGTTTTCAATGTTCTATTAAAAATATTGGCATAATCTTAATTTTTCAAAGTCATGTAGTTGAATACCATAAAATTTATATGGGACAAGATCATCCAAAGTTATGAAGGGGACACCAAGGTAAAAAGTGTCGAACTTCAAACTCTTAGAATACAATATGAAATTCTCAGAATGCATAATGATGAAAGTATTTCAAGATTATTTCTTAGGGTAGATGAGATTGTAAATTCTATGAGAAATCTTGGTGACGAAATAAAATAATCATCACTGGTTGAGTAAATCTTAAGATCTCTAACCCCAAAATTTGATTCGAAAGTATTTGTCATTGAAGTAATGTGTGATTTAAAGAACCTTACTATTGAACAAATTCTTGGTATTTTAACAACCTATGAAATGAGAAAATGGGGTCCTTCATATATCAGAGAAGTTGCATTCAAAGCTACTTTTAAAGGAAAGGAAAAGGAGGAGCTCAAGGAATCAGGTTATGTATCAGATGAAGAAGAGGCAATTTTCGTAAAGAAACTCCAAGTAGGTACTATAATATTTAAAGGTAAGCTTCCTTTTAAAAAAAAATCTTGTGGAAGAGTTGGGAATTATGTTGATAAATTCCCCTATAGAGAAAATCATGAGAAAGGAAAGGATTCTACAAAATTGAATGTTATAATAAGGTTTTAAAACAACAAAATTTTCTACACACGCAAAGATATTGATGGTCTTTAAAATGGTGAAGGAGGTAAGTCTGATCAAGAATATCAATTACTTATGGAATTTATAGATAATTGTATTGATGAATCTGATGTTGTCTTTTTGGATGCCCTAGAAGAAAATGATAATATCATTGAAGAATTAACGCAACTTGAAATTTGTCTAGAAGAAGGTAAATTAGAAGAATAAGATCTAAAGAAACAAATTCTATAATTGGAGAGACATAATGAAAAGTTAGAAATATAAATAGTGGGTCTAAGAAAGGAACTTGAGAAAAAAAAAAGGTATAAATCTTATATTTTCTAAAGGTTCTAAGACCCTATAAAAAATCATTAAAGTGCAACGCTCTCCTCTAATAAAAAAAGGTCTTGGATATAATGGAGAATCATCAAAATATTTTGAAACAGGTACAGGAAGATATCTCAAGGTTCTAGCTCTCATCAAAGGAATAAGGGATAAAATGTCTCTCAGGTAAATCCTCAGTACCACGATCAAAACAGAAACTACACAAAAAGGTTTTATACTCCTGGAAATTTCTACTTCAATGGTCAATGTTTCACTTGTTACAATTTTGGTCATAGACTAATTAGTGTGTTTCTTATAGAACTATCATGACTAGAGAAGCAAGAAAACAAAAGAATGATATTGGATCAAATAAATACTCCTACAACAACTTCTCACCTCTTCAAGATGAAACAAAATGTTCCTTTTGCAATAAATTTGGGCATAGAGAAATTGAATGCAGAAGAAAAATGAGACCAACTCTGCATAATGAACAAAAGGAAACAACATCGAATGTATGGAAAAAGAAAACCATAGAATCTGAAAGTTGTGGTTTTTCTTTCCATGTAGGAGATCAAGAAAATTTTTGGTATATTGGCATTGGATGCTCAAAGCATATGACAAGTGATAAAGATAAGTTTATGTCCTTTAATGAAATAAATAAAGAAAACAATGTAAACTTTAGAAATAATTCACGTGTTGCTATAAAGGAAAAGGAAATGTTTTGCTAAAAGAAAAGGTTAAAGTTGGAAATTTTTTGTTTGTTGATGGATTAAAGAATAACTTGTTGAATGTTAGTCAGATGTGTGACCAGGGGCATGAGGTTGTTTTCATATCAAATAATTGTGTAGTTTGGAATCTCGATACAGGTAATATCGTAATAAAGGAAACAAGAAATCCAGGTAATGTCTATGTTTTGGAAAGTGGTCTAGAACATTGTTACTTGAGTAAATCAAAATAAATTTGCCTCTGGCATAAAATATTGGGACACCTAAGCTTCAGTAAATTACATAATTCAAGCAGAATGGGAGCATTTCGAGACTTTCCTAACATCTCGCTATGAGAAAGTACCATATCCAAATCATGTCAATTTGGTAAGCAAAATAGGGTGCATTTTAATGACAAATAAGGTACTTCAAGTAAGCCACTTGAACTTATTCATATTGGTTTGTGTGGTCCTATGATAAATAATTCTCCTCGGGGTGAACAATACTTCATATTATTCAGTGACGATATTAGTTGATTGTGTTGGATTGGCTTATTAAAGCATAAAGATGAAGCATTTGATAAATTTAAGGTCTTCAAATATCTAGTAGAAAATGATTTACATTTGAAAATAAAATGTCTTAGATATGATAGATCATGAAAATTTATATCAGATGAGTTTTTTTTACTTTTGTGAATAGCATGGCATCAAGAGGCATTTTTCTATAGCTAAAACTCCTCAACAAAACGGAGTGGCAGAAATAATGAACAGAACAATCCAACAAATGGAACATGCTATGCTGATGAGTCTAGAACACCTCATACCTTCTCTGTGGGAGAAGCACATATAGCCATGAATATCCTCAACAAAGCTCATATTCAAGTAAACAGTGATAAAAATCCTCATGAACTATTTTTTGGTAAGCCTTCAACTTTCAAGCATTTTAGATTTTTTGGAATCAAATGTTACATAAAGAATAATGATGATAAGCTTGGAAAGTTTGAAGCTAGGGATGATGAAATAATTATCCTTTGATAATCCTCTAGAAGAAAAGGATATAAATGTTATGATAAATGACTTCAAAATATTGTTGAATGTATTGATGTTGTAATTGATGAAGCATCCACATGCACTAAAAAGGAAGCACCAATAGATAACAAATGTATTCCTATAATAAGCCAAAAGGATGTAGGAGAGGTAATCAATGAAGTATCAGAAGAAGGAACTAAAAGCACAGAAGTATTAGAAAATACTCCTTCAAGGCATGTTCAGAAAAATCATCTAGAATCTCAAATTCTAGGTGAAAAGGAAGCAGGACTACAAACTAGAAGAAATCTTGTTGGGACTTCTAGTTATCTAGCCTTACTATCCTTAATTGAATCTCAAAATGTGAATCAAAATAGAAAAGATGAAAATTGGGTTAAGGCAATGGATGAAGAACTTGATCAAATAGAAATTAACCATACATGGGAACTAGTACCAAGACCTCGTGATAAAAATGTTATTTGGACAAAATGGGTATTCAAAAACAAACTAAATTAAAATGTAGAAGTAATTAGAAACAAATCAAGAGTCTTATGCAAAGGTTATTCTCAACATGAAGGAATTGACTTTGAAGAAACGTTCACACCCATTGCCAGACTTGAAGCCATAAGAATTTTCCTTGCATTTTCATTCTTTCATAATTTTAAAGTCTATAAAATGTATGTTAAATATGAATTTCTAAATGGGGACCTAGAAGAAGAAGTTTATATTGAAAAACCTAAATGGTTCATCTTTGGAAATGATAAAAAAAAGTTTTTTTTATCCTTAAGAAGGAATTATATGGACTAAAACAAGCTCCTCGAGCATGGAATTATTGTCTTGACAGGTATCTCCAACAACAAGCTTTCACTAAGGGGTCTGCAAATAGAAATATATATATAAAGAACGATCATGGTAAACTTTTGATAGTTGATGTTTACGTAGATGACATCATATTTGGATGCAATGAAGAATATATTAGTCAAATATTCTCTTCAGTCAAGCAACAAGAATTTGAAAAGTCCTTGCTTGGTGAATTAACATACTTTATTGGTCTTCAAGTCCAACAAGAAAAGAATGGCATCTTTCTCATAGACTAAGTACCTCAAGAAAATTTTGAAGAAATATGGAATGGAATACTTCAAGCATGTGTTCAGAAAAATACTAAGAGGGCGGGGGGGGGGGTGAATCAGTATTTTAAAACTCACACAAACTTTTACTTTTCTTTATTGAATTATATACGTGACTTTACTTAAGCCAACTAGCGTATGTATGCAACTTGCATTCAGGAAACTAGCGTATGTTGAGTGAACTTATAATTTAGATAAACCTTCAGCAACTTTACTTAGACCAGTGAATTAATGATTCATCAGACATTTAGTAAGCATTAATCATGTACAGTAATAACATAACAAATCATCACACATAAGCAACACACATGAACACTAGGATTTAAGGTGGAAACCCAATGTGGGAGAAAACCACCTTTTTTGTCCTTTTTGTCTTCAATATTTATTATATAGAAAAATACTTACTATATTGTACTGGCGCGGACTCATACCAGCATGCAGGCACCCACCTACAGAAGGCTTCTACCTTCAGTCATTCTCCAACTGCTACTGGAAGGGAGCTCCAACCCCCTGATCTCGTTTACCAGCCACCACTGGATGGGAGCTTTGACCCCTTGCTCTTGTTTACCAACCACTACTGGAAGGGAGCTACAACCCACTAATCTGATCACCAACTCTTAGTGGAAGGAAACTTCAACTTCCTCGCTAAATGCTCCAACCCTCAGAACTGTCGTGGACCACATTTCATAAATTTTTACATTAGATCCACTGGCTTCAATACATCACAACTTTTATGCCTCTTTTCATCATATTTTCATACTAGAGCCACAACACTCATTTAAGAACAATACCATACATCAAACTAAAACATATAACTGTACCAAATCATTCACAGAATCATCAATCAACCAACCAATGATTGATATTTAAACTAGCAGCATAATCAATACTCATACAACCCAGATCTATATAAAGACATCATTGACAGACATCAGAAACACAACAAAACTGATCAGATATTTTCTTCAGCATTCTTCAGCAAAACCCTGGCTTTCATACACGCCTTATAGTGGACTTATTCGCATATATATGCACTTATCCCAAAACCAACTCGCGTATAGATCTCAACATATTACTGAACATATATTCCACACTGTAGAATCAAAATCGTGTGTATACACACCTTCCTCGTGTCAAACCCGCGTATAGATCTGTAAATAATTCAAGACTGCGCAATAATTCATAAATTCAAACTTACTCAGATCATACCCTTCACTACAACAAACATGCGCCACAACACAGATATAAACATCTCAAAAACAAATCATGCAAATACATAGTCATTTCAGGTCTAGAGATCTTGATCCATCATTGTATTCATGAGTGCATATTTATTTCAGATCTATCAATCAACTATAGCCCATACCATACAAATATACTTCAGATTTAAGTATGCATTCATTACCCTTACTCATGCACACTTAGCACTTTGACCTTCAACTCCTTATATAGTTTGAGCCTTAGCCAATACCATGAGCCAAAACCACACTAGTGTCGATGGTATTCTTGGACGGGATAAAATAGTCGTTATTGCACTCAATATTGTGGGCTAATACCATGGTAAGGACCCTTGGTATTGTTAAATTAGTGCGCCAACATATACCTGAATTTTCGTCTTTGTACCTACATGTATACGCAAATTTGACTTGACGAACCCATGTATTGATCTTCAAATATTCACCTTCATCAAACTTATGATTATGATTTGTAAACTTCTGTTCGATCATTCTGTTATTCTCTTCCATCACTCTGTCACCTCTAAACTGATATGTAAACTCTATTACAAGTGGGTTGCCATCAAGCACAACACCTTCATCATAATGCTAACAATCTAGTTATTTTCTAAACTTTATTATGTTACCAAAATTCATATTATTCTAGATATATTATTTTGCAATTATTTATATTCATACAAATTTACATATTTACAATTTTACAATTATGGTTATTTAACAATATTTACGGTATACATTTTACTTATGGTAGTTATGGTTCGAAAATTAATTTACAAATTTACAAATTTTAATAAAATTGAATGATGACAATACATACAATTACAATTACAATTTTACAATTTCACAATACAATTACAATTTTACAAATATTTTACATACAATTACAATTACAATTACAATTTTACAATTTTACATACAATTACAATTACAATCACAATTTTACAAATATTTACATACAATTACAATTAAAATTTTACAAATATTTTACATACAATTACAATTAAAATTACAACTACAATCACGATGCATACAATTACAATTACAATTTTAGAATTTTACAAATTTTACATGACATGAATACATACAATTACAATTACAATTTTACATACAATTAAATTTAAAAAAAAAAAAAAATTACAATCACGACATAATATTTAATAAATATCATGATTTAATATTAAAAATAAACATCACGATCATGATAACCATCATACAAATATCATATTCGACTAAAATACACATTCAAACTCGCTAACATCATCTAATCATCGTGATCATGATCATCTAACAAAACACAAGAAGTGTATAACATCATCACAACACAAATATCAAATATAAATCTCGTGTCAAATAAACTTCTATCACATACACATCTATCTGCAAGCACATTAAATGAACATATCTAACATTACCTAACAATATACACATCATGATGAACACCAAGATGTAAATTAAGTACATCAACATGAACATAAAATACATGGACTATATATATATATATATATATATATATATATATATGCATTTCAAAATATACACAATATGACTGCATATAAATGTCAAATATCTGGTGTTACATCAATACTAGTACTATTCAAGGCATGCTCAGTCGATGGTGCAGCCTCATGCTCAGATAGATGGTGTGCTTGATCTGGAGGTGCCTGCTGATCAGTCGACGGTGTTGTCTTCTCAGGAACTACCTGTTGGTGACTCATCAATGGAGGAGCCTACTCAGTGGATGGTGTGGCCTACTCAGATGGGCATGCCTCCTCAGATGGACCTGCATGCTCAGGATCAAGTGCCTTCTTAGGACTAGGTGTCTATTGAGATGGTGCAGACTACTCACACGATGCCTGTTGATCAGGACTAGATGTTGGCTGCTCATCATGATCTCCGCCATGAGGTGAAGGAGGAGGAGGTGAAGTACTAGAATGATGATCACTTCCCTCATGATCATGATCATCAGATGAGGCTTTTCTCTGTCGTGCATCTCCACGACGCCTAACCCTCCTAGCCTGCGCCAGTGCTCTGGAAGCTCCAATGATATGATGCATGACGGTCAACATATTGCAAGGCATGCCTCTCTAGAGATGTGTGAGCCTAAAATCATGCTGAATCTCTCTAATCGTAGCCAGGTGGACTCCCTCATCAACTAGCAGTCGACAGAGTTGGTCACCCAACTCTATCCTAATCGGGTGTCCGTCCTACGCCTCACCCCTGTGGGTATATGCACCCAATCAGGATCAGGTCAATTACCCTGATCCTCCGCCTCTGCCATCTCCTCGTCAATATCTACACTTGGATCATTCGGTGGGGGTGGAATCTCATCCCCAAAGAATGTCATTAGAACACACCATATTATCTTGAATGGATTCATGTGGGGAGGCTTTGAAGAAGATTTATATCAACATTATCAAAGATGCATGTACCATATGGAGATGGACCAACAACATAACTCTATGGAAGAGTTAATTCAACCCTCTCTTTCTATTTTTTAGGAAGGGGATAGATATATGCACCACTCCATTTGTTTGAGGAGGACTATTGGTGAAGAGAATACTTATGTAAATCATATTTTATTTTCTGATTGTACGCATTCTTTTACTATGTATATGCAGGTCATGACTCCAAAGAGGAGTGTTATACCTTATAAACTTCATGGCCAACTTTGGGCCAAAACTATTTCTAAATATGGCCACTCCCTTGGTGGACAAAGGGAGATTTTGTAGCATGATGGGTGCTTTCCTAAGGCACCAAATATATCTCCCATTTTCAGCCATGGTGAGATGTTATGGGCAGCAAGTAAGTGGTGGAAAAAACACTTACCACATCTAGATCTGAGGTAGGCAGGAGATGCACTACGCTGGTTCCACTTGTGGGACTATGATCCACCTCCATCATTGCATTCAATTGCTTATGTATTACTGATTTTGATCCCATATGATGATGATGATGATGCTCTGATCTTTGTTGGGAACATGATAGGAGGGATGACACATTGGTTGGGTGTGTCCATGGGAAATGAAACTTCCCATATTTATGCATACTTCAAGAGAAGGATGAAACATTATATGGCTACTACACTTTATCTTTTGTTTTTCTATGCAAAAGGCCATATGTGTGACTTATGTCTTTGGGAGAAGCCTCTCAAATGGGAGAATTTTTGGCAAGACATGTGTTTCTTGGATCATATTCAGCTAACACCTCTTATCCTCTACTATTTTCAAGATTTGGAGAAGCTTATGGTAGCAAGAAGGTGGTTGGATGGCCACTTATTGTACTATGTTTTGAGGCAGCAAGAAGAAGAATAGTGTTGGTCCCAATGGAGGGACTATTTTCACCATCCAATATATCATATGACACTTAGTCCATATTTATTTTGGAGCACATATGGTGATGATACTTTATTCACTATATGCATGGAAGATTGGGCAAGAAGGGCCCGTAGAATCAATGAAGGGAATCATGAGGTTCCAAGTCTCTTTTGTATTTATGAGGATTATATTGTTGCAGCCCAGGATCAGCAGCTCCAAATCTATCATAAATGGAGAGAGAGACAGCGTAAGTTGAACATTCTTACCTCTCATTTCCATCCATGCAGCCACTATACATTGAATAAGGAGGGGATTTGTGACTATTTCTATGAGCTATCAAGGATGGCTCACTTTGTTTGGATGATAGCATGGAGATTGGAGTTTCTCATGAGGGTTAAAGCACCCACTACTTACCATCTCTCATGCCTTGAGAAAGCTAATGGAAAGCACATGATTATTTATATGTATCTCCCACTTCTTCATGATGACAGCTATTTGGGTTATTAACCAAAAGAAAACTTGTATTCTTGGGAGGAGACTATTCCATTAGAGATTTTTCAAAGTACTTGTAAGAGGACAAGCAACATTTTGGAGGGGAGGACTGTAATATTCCTAATTAGTCTTAAGCTAATTGGAATATCCACTTTTATTTTTATTTCTTTGCTTAAAGAATAAATGTGTAAAGGAGGTTCACAAAACTCCTAATAAAGAATAAATCAAAGCCAAATGTGAAAAAGGCTAAATCTTGGCTATGTAAGCAAGCACCCTTAGGTGTGAAAGGGGCTGGATATTTTGACTGGGTCAACCATGACCAGATCTACAGTGTTGTCTAGAAGGAGTGGCCATCAATGAGGCACAACATAGTTCTAGATGGAGATGGATTGTGAGAAAGAGAAGATTTCAATGAAGGTGGTTTAGGGTTTACAAGCTCTTAATTTATATAAGGAAGGGGATGGTAGCATGAAAATGTTGTTGAAGATATGATATTTTGATATATTTTTTGTTTAGACCATATATCTTTCTTTGGATGTTTAGCCTAGATTGAAAATGTTGTTCAGCATTGGGATCTCTTGTTAGGAATTCCACCTCTTCCCATTGAGTAGCTCTTGGGAGAGTCTTATATTGCATAGTCCGCTATCTGGCTTGAGGCCAAGCTTCTCCTTTCAACTACAACTCAAATCCTATTGAGGGTTTGGCTATCTTTGCAAGCTACAGCAAGTGGAGGCTAGATATATTCAGATCTAGGACATTTCAGTGCCATTTTTTTAGTGGAGGAGTCTTCTGCTCTATTGAGGGAAGTGTATTGGAGTGATTGGGCATCATTAATTGATCTTGGCATGAGGCCAACTGTTATCTATACCCTATAGCATAGTTTCTATTCCAGATCTATGTTATTCCTATAGGTGTTGTTGCAGGGAGTTTGGGTGCACCATTTGGAGTGTTGGTTTCTGAGTGTTGGGGATCTGCCATTCACTTTGAGATCCATTGGAGGAGATCTACACATTGTACATTTCAGATATGATCTAAATATTTCTAAATACTTCTGAATCACTGAATATTTCTGCAGATCTACATTCTTAGATCTCAGATCTACTGCTTGTACATGGTGTAATGTTGAAATTCCCAAGGGGGTCTGAAAGAGGAGCCTTTCTAGTGCATGGATCTATTATGGATATGATATTTTATGCACATATCTACTCTAGATCTGACATGTAATCAACAGTAGTTTGCAGCCTAATAAAATAATATTGTCAAGGCAGTTTCAGTCCATACATGTGGTTGCAGCACCTCTTTTGAGGGTATTTCTTCTGTAAATGTCTTTTATTTCCAGCTATGCATCTTATGGGCCTCCTTATACATCTATATTTCTGTTGTAAATACTATTGAAGAACATTTTTATTGGCCTCCTACTATGTTTTAGATGAACTGCGTTATTTTACTGCTTAACTGTTTAGTATTGTTGCATGTTCCCATTTGGGATATTACAGGGGCGGATATTTTGGTCAACGCACTGCCCAACAACAGTACATGGTCAATGATATGGTCATGTAAATGATCGCATTTTTGCCTATGTAATGCTGTTAGGCAGGCGATGCACTGACCTAAGTATTTTCCCTGGTGCGGTCCTGTAAATGACCGCATTGTTGCCTATGTAATGTTGTCAGGCGGGCTGTGCGCTGACCTAACTATCCATCCCAAGGCAGATAGTTTGGTCAATGCACCGCCCTCCTGACACTAGTACATAGTCAATGGTGCAGTCGTTTAAACGACTACACCACCATTTTAGTTTTAACATTAGTCATGGTGTAAGTTTTTTCGGTACCACACCAAAACCTGGTGCGGTTTTCGTTAGCACCATTTGCAGTGCGGACTGTAAATTTACAAGAAGCAATGCAAACGGTGCGAGCCAAACGGCTCGAGTGCACTGTGAAATTTTTTTTAATTAATTAAAAATTAAAATTAAAAAATAAATAAAAATTAATTAATTAATTAAAAATTAAAATTAAAAATAAAATTAAATTAAGATTAAAAAATAAAAAAATAAAAATAAAATGAAAAGATCAAAACGGTTAATTTTAAGGTTTTTTAAAAATATAATAGAGCTCCGGTGCGCTATAGTATTAGACGCACCGAGCGAGTTTGTACAGAGAGCACGGTGTCTCGGTGTGCCAATTTTTAGTACGCACCGGTGCGTTTTGAGGACAACACACCAGTGCAGTTTATGATGAGAAACAAACCATACAAAAAACATCCGCAAAAACCACCACCCACCAACCTCATCTAGATACCTCCGTACAAACGGATATCTGGGATATTTTCATAAGGGGTTCCTCAAAAGCATCCACTAGAGGGTATTTTCCTTGTGGTGTTAAACCAATTCAAGTATTCAATACCATCTACCTATTTTTGTGCTCTGCCTCCCAACCTAGACATCAACTCATTCCACCTGTCCCTCTAGGGTTTCATCCTCCCTTGTCATGGTGTAGATATATATGGTTGAAATATTGGCACTCGCTCAAAGAATAAAGAGACTATGATGTTTCCATAACAAAACATTCTTTATTTTCCTATCCTACATTTGGTCATCTACCCCTTTAAGTTTAATATTAGTCCCTCACACAAGTTAAATATTGTTGGGTCCATGCACCGAATCACACTATCTGTTTGATTGTTGGATGGAAAGTGGGCATTGCATGAACAGGGCACCTGGGCCATGGTAAAAAAGATAGTATAAAGAGGAAGTTCCACTATATCCTTGGTAAATATCATCTCACTTGGATTTTGTGCATTAGTAATATAATACTCTTCCATCACATCCTCCACCATCTTCTTCCCCACTAATATTTCTTCGAACAGCCTAACAAGGGCTCCTCACCTCTACAGGCCTGTGAGAACATAGATTTATTCTATCCATAACTCCAATCCCTATACTTAAAAGTGTTGTTTTGTATGATCCCACCATTCGATGATCCTTTTCCAATATTTTAGGTTGTCCTTTCATATTTTGTATCCTAAAAAACTTTAAGAGACCACAGTCACACAAGGATGATAATGTCCTTGGGTCTTCCATGGAAACATCACAATTGTATTCATGCTCTCTTTCTCTCCACTCCAACATCTTTCAACCCCTGCAAACCCATCATAGAAAACATTAAAATACATCCATATGCAAAAAAATAGGTCCAACCCCTGCTTTCCGTAAACTAGATCTGATAAAAACCTCCTTCAATGTTATGCCAATAGGAAAAGGGAGATTTTAAGGGTCTAATAATGATCTATCCTCCTCATGAGGGAGAATTGAAGGGCATAACAACTCTCCATTTCCTCCATGACAGTGCCTGGGAGCACACACAATTTGGACAAGGTGTTCTTAGCACATACTTTTCAAGAAAACATACGGTAAAATTTATATGAAATGAAAGATGGGGTTAAGATATCTAACCCGGTGGTGATAGAATATCATTAGTGGCTTGATAATCCTAGGATCTAAAAAATAAATTCTTGCTGCAAGAAGGTTTCGGCACAATTTATCTCCTTTAGGATAACAAATTAGCACAATGGCCAAAATTTCCTTTTTATATGGAGTGAAATGGGTCAAAAATATCTCCTTTCACATTTACCATACCTCTTTATGTTATATATTTCATTTTTTTGGGTCGTTTTCATGTTTTTTTAGTATTTTATCATGCTACTAACGATTCCATAAAGAGCTTTCAATTGTTTCTTAAACAAGAACATGGAGCTTGCACCATTTTTACTACCGCCTTGAGGTATACTATCAAAACTAGCATATAGGGATAGGATACACATCAATCTCACCACTTCATTTTTACCTTTCCTACACCATGTCACTATGCCTAAGGGCCCATCCCATTAGGTTATGACATTAACCATGTCTTTTTACACATACTAATCTATGCAGTAGAGCCTACCCTTCATGGGCGGCCTAGAATAGCACTTGATTGTCATTTTTGTGTCCATGTTATGTTCATTTGCATGTCTAGGGTCCTCTTTAAATCCCACCATGACACAAAAATTGAGTCTCTCTTTGTCTATTTTTTTCCATATATCGCCCTTATAGTGGGTCCCCACTTTTTTAACATTGGTTTTTGGTCGCCCATGTCTATGGTCTTAAATGTCTTACTAGATGTTTTTATAATGTTGCTTGCCTTCATCTCACTTTCCAACCTTGAATTTTCACTTGACTTCCTTCCTTTGCATCAGCCTTGCCTCCATCCTTCAACCCATATCATCCTTTCAGAGAGACCATTACGATGAGTGGATTTCCATTGGCAAGTAATTTTCCACTGCCTCTTTCTTTGCTTAGGTCGATTCCATCAACCTAGAAACAAGATGAATAATGTTATACCACTCGTATCTCTAGAATGAGATTTATTTTGGTCTTATTTTCATGCTTGTTAAACAATGTAAAACCCGAGCTTCTTTTGCAATATTTTCACGCTCTTTAACTACTTGAAAACATTGAGTTCTTTCCTTTCTTTCCTACTCATTTGGAAAGCCAACTCTTTTCTATTCTCATTCTAGTTAAACTTTAAGAAAGACACGAGTGAACTTTTATCTCTCTTTTTTCCTCACTATAAAATTATGAAAAAGACACCAACCCGAGTATTTTTTACCTCTTTTTCAAGCTCATTAAAAATGAATGAAAAATACACTATCAAGCTCACTTGTATTCTCTTTTGTTCTTGTTAAACAATTAAGGGGGTCATCTATACAAAAAGGGAAAGGGGGGGAAAGCCTAGTGTTCTTTGTTTTATCATTATAGTTTTCAATTTCCCTTGAATGTGGCACTTGTTTGATTCATACTCTTACAACTGGTCTTTTCCTAGATTTAGAGCCACATCATCAGCAAGAGTTGAGTCACTATGTTATTGAGTCAGTATCTCACCTTATTTTTTACCCTTCCAATCCCTGGGTTGTGGTGATGCCTCATGTGTCGTCATTGTGTCTACATGGTATTCTTAAATTTAATATTTGAAGTTGACAGTTGTTTCATGATTTTATATATTAAAAGGAAGTCTTAGTTATATTTGGCCATTTATAGTATCGTTTAACCTTGTTTCGTTTATATGTATGTTAGTTGTGCATCATTTCTTCATATATATCGTCAAAGGACTTATCTTAGTATTTTGTGTCAAATTATGGGGGATACATCAAGGCCCTCATTCGATAGATATCTTACCATCGACCTCAATACCTTATCTAGGATGTAGATCTAGAAATAGTATAGTACCTTGGAGCTTGCATTCCTCAATGGCAAGCTTCCTCTTGGTTGATAGTGGGTTTTCTTCATTGGCCCATGTTAACTGATTCTACGGATGCTCGACATCAGCTCAATATTCATTCACACTCGCTAGATTATGTTAGGTACCTTGGGATCCATTTTCTTCATTGGTGGCCTCCCTCACATCTGTTAACGGGATACCTCAATGCCTACTAATTAGATGGTCTCCTTACATGCTCGATTTATGCTCATTCATTCATATGTACTTGACTAGTACCATCGAGACGAGTCAAATACCTTGGGGCATGAGGCTACCTCATTCAAACACATTGGCTTCCCTAATATTCGTTGGAGAATGTATTATGTACTTTGAGGGCCATCATTTGGGAACTCCTCTTCGTTTTTGTAACCCTAATGATACCTACTATGACATAGATAGACATTGTATCCTAACTATTCATTGATGACATGATTCTGAAGTATGTTGTGTTGGTGGCCATGATGTATTCTTTTGGTATTGAGTATGGGTATGCCTACCTCAAGGATATATTTTCTATGTATTAGACTGAATTTTGCTACCATTTGCAGGTTCACGTCCTTTTTTCCCTTAGTCCACCTATCCCAGTGAGATTATTGTAATTTATTCCGACCATCAACTTCATTTCTAACCACCTACATTAGGGGTCATTTTTTATAGTGAAAATTTTCACTATCCAAGTCATCCATGGCTCAAAGTGACACCCCTTTGGGTCCACTAGGGAAGGACGTCAACGCACCTAGAACAGTAGAAAAGAGCATTGTAAAGCTTAAAAACCCCCTTGATTACTTAACAGGGAGAGTTGAAGGGCTCAACAACTCTCCAATTACTCAACAAAAGAGATTTAAAGTGGAAGTGCAAATGGATAAGAGCAGAAATGGTCAAATTTGATCACTTCTAGAAAATAAGGATGAAAGGACCATATCAAGCATGGTCAACAAAGCACCTCCATAAATTTTAATGACTCCCCCAAACAACTTATAAAATAAATTCCCTCCATGGAACAAAGAGAGAAGTGTGAATATAAAAAATTGTTTTCATATTGAGGACCTATGTTCCCCTTGTGATAAGTTACAGAATATTGTGTGCCTTGATAGTGAACTATGGTGAGAGGCGGGAGATGGACATAGTATTGTAGAAGAAACAACTTTTATAATTGATCATGGTATAATAAAAACATATGATTTTCCCCAAAAAAACATTTTTCTCTAATTTTTAATATGTTTGTTGGGTTTTATTGCACTAATGCTAATGGGTATTGTAGGAGAATAGATTTTGTGATTTTTGTTTCTTATGTGTAGGTAGCGGGTGCAGGGAGTTGAGGAGTGAATATATCTGGAGAAACCATCATTGGCTTCAACAAAAATCCACCTTCTATAATAAGGTGCACATTATATATCTCTTGTTTGTTTCTCGTAATGCATGTGTGTGATATAGGTAAATTGTTATATGTAACAGGCCCTCGGTAGGCCAATGGGTTTAAAGTACCTTGTTACTACAAGGGGAATTCCATAAAACATTTTTGAGGCTTAGAGTGGGTTTTTATATGCAATTGAAATAAAAATAAGAACACATGAAACACAATTCATTTTGTGTGGCTACTAAGTTGGTGGGTTTCACTCTGCTAATTTTTCACTATACTTGTAAGAGAATTGAGGATTTCATTAATTATTCTTTATGGATGGTACATTGATGCGAATAGTGGAGATATCATGATTCGCCCCACATGAAGCACAATAAATGAATGATTCATTTTAAAATATTTATTATTTTCCAAAAATCTTATTAATTTAATCAATACATTGGATTTGAGGAATGGCCCTTGTTTCTATTTCTTTTTATTCGCACATATGGTGTTTAAGAAAAAAGAGTTGTTTAATTTATTTAGTGTTAGTGTTTTTACCATAACATATTCATACAAGTTCCATACTATATATTAGTAAATTTCATTGTAAAGATCATTTAAGGATTTCCAACAACAAATGCATGATAGTCATTCTTGTTGATTTAATGATGTGTTCATTGTAAAATATTAAAGTTATTAAATGATTTAATTCCCTATGTAGTGTATATTATCTCTCCCATGTAAAAATTACTAAGGAAAAATTCAAATAAGTGTCTTCATTGAATCTTTTCCTAATGAGGTGTTCAAAACCCATATTAGTTGTTAGGCCAAGGTTATTAGGAAAAAGGGATATGTTGTAAAACCCTATGATCAATACTTGCTAATAAAAGATAAGCCTTATCGTCTTCTTTATAATTAAGGCACTATGATTTTTCATGCCCTAGGCACAATGTAAATATAAAGTAGTTAGATGGATGTACACAATTTCAACACCCATAAATATAGAATAACATACATAAAACAAATTATGAATATATTTGTAAATTCAACATTATAGGATACAAATTTAAAAGATGGCGTGTGGAAAGTGAATTGTCAAAAGATGTCTACAATTGACTTCTCAACCAATGAACACATGTTCAAGGGAGCATAGAAGATATACAACTATATTTAGGTAAATTTTTCATAAGAGACACTACAAGAAGCCTTCATAGATAAAGGTTTCCCATAGTCCAAGGGAGAGTTTCATGCTCACAAATTAATCCAAAGGTCAACATTAATAGATTTTTGTACACAAAATAAATTATGAAGCTCTATGTAAATTCAACAGCCTAGGGTACAAATTTAAAATATGGCATGTGAAAAGGTGAATTGTCAAGAGATTTCACTAATTTACTTGTGAACCAAGGAAAGCATGTTTTCAAGGGAGAAAAGAAGACACACAACTATATTTGAGTAATTTTTTCAAAAGTGTCACTACAAAAATTCTTCTCATGTCGATATGTGTCACAATTTTTTTGAGTAATAAATCTTGATAATAAAGGAGTTGGATAAAGCTCTAACCTCTTTATCATTTACTAATTTATCCTCCAATTAATTTAGTGATGTAATATTTGTTGAAGTGTGTTATTAAACCGACTAAAACTACAAATTATGATTGCACAATCAAGTTCAACAACCCTAGAAATCCCCACATCAATTTATATAGTACAGTGTATGCATCTCACAAAAAATTTCATGAAACAACAATTATTTGTACAATGAGTATATCTAATATCATCAATTTTACCTCCCATTGTTATGTCTTTGATCTTTTATACCATGTTAATAATATGTTAAATGTTGTAAATATTGAGAGGGGGGTGAATTTGTTTTTCACTTACAATTAGTTAATTATAAAAAAAAACATTAGAGCATGAATAATAAAGTAGTAATCAACAACACATCACAAGATTAGTGCTCAAAATTTTTTTAAGTGGGAACCCTTCTAGGAGAAAAAACACAAAATGCTTTTCTAATATTTATGATTGCAATAATGCTTCAGCTCTAACTAAAAAGGAAGCCCTAACTCCGTAGTACTCTATAAAATCACTCAAGTTTATCAGATAACTCCAACTCCTAAAAGGATGCTCTTGTACCCTAGTTTCACCATATTCAACTAGAAGGATACTCCAACACCCTAGTTTTATCATTTATAGTTGATAGGATGCCCCAACACCCTACAAGCTCCAACTTTCTCTAGCACCACCCTACCACCCTGAAGTATTTTTCAAGATATATCCTAAAGGATACTTCACTCTCCTGCCTTGCACCACCCCACCACCCTTAAAATAAGATAGAAATATAAATTGTGGGCTCTTGTACCAGGGACAATGACCCACTTACAAAATTTTCAATAAAACCCTTGCTACGAATATGTGCTTTAGATATACAATGAACAACATACTTCAAAAATTGTTTCCAAATGATGTGATAATGAAACTGAGGAACATGTACCTCAAATATTTTGATGTAATGATTCCTTCCAGTCTTTTGTTGACTAAATGTGCTTTTACTATAGAACTAGCCTTTACCTTCATTGTCTTAAATATTGGTGCTTATGCCTTAATCGTTGGAGATGAATTATCTTCATAAGTGATATACCCTTGATTAATAGTTGTTGTGACTATTGGGTGTCAGTTTTGCACTTATTTCCTACATTTGTTTGCCCTATTTTACCTCATGATTATAACCATTGGGACTATCTTTGCCTCTTTTCCCTACCATTTTATCTCAACTTGTGTTGTTTCACCTTATTTTCATTACTCTACCATTTCATCAATTATTATGATGTATCATATCTTTTTTTTTATGAATAACTGAGGATGAATGTTTGGAGAAGATCTATGGTCTTTTGTTGTCTTTCCAGATGTTATTTGTAGCACAAAATATCTCGAGCACGAGGCGTACAGGAGCAGTTAAAGTTGTGTTATTATAGTGAGTTGTTACACCATGTTGTTACTGACCTGTTGATGAATTTTTGTTACAATTGTACCACTGACTGGATCTCGTCAAATTTTGATGCTGACATGTCCTCTGACTGTTATGCTATAGTTGTGATTTATCACGATAGCTGTAGAAGTTATCAAGTATTGTATTTTTGGATAACAGCCTCTAGGCAGTTTTGATTGTAATCTATAAACTTTTTAGTCAATATTTTATTAAGAAGTGGTTGTAACCATATGTATTCTATTTTGATCAGTATGAGAATCATAATATTCTCATGACTGATCCACTCCTTGTTTTTCTGAGATGTAACCACTATGTAGTTCTCGACCCTTGAGGTCGAAAGGTTAGCGGAGAACAACATTACTTTGGCTCTGTAATTTTGCTCATATTAATACAAATTATCATGTTGTTGTTGTTACATGCATCATCTGATTTATTTTCCATTAAATTTCTTTCTCTACCTGTGCCCTGTTAGGGAGGAAGGGCCCTCCTCTTTAGCAGGGATTGCAGCGGTTAAGGTAGTTGTGTATGTGTATTTCTATTTTTTTTATGTATCAGTGGAAGTGTTGTTGTTGCTTTTTTAGTTGTGAATAGATCTGCTTCAATTCCAATGTTTTATATGTTGTTACACATATGAGATCAGAGATACCAACTGGGTAATTGTTTTGTGGTGCTCTAGGACAGATTCATTGAGGTGTGATTACAGTCTTGTAGATCATTTTATTTTTTCATGAGTGATTTCCTTCCATCATTTACTTCAACAACGATTTCATTTATTTGTATTTGCTTCTGGTTGGATGTATCGGCACAAATAGTGCAATTGTCATTGAAATAAAAGATGTCCTTGGATTGATAATTGATGTGTATTGTTTAGTCATTTAACTGTGATTAATACAGCCCAACATTTTGGCGTCGTTTCAAGGGATGGAAGTGATGATCCAATCAACCAGAGTTGTTTGTTAGAAGATAGAGTGTACCCAGTCTATAATTGTCGGCCGGTAAGACGAGAGGTAAGAACCTGTGCAGAGCTCTAACATGCCTAAGTGGGCTCACCAATGCTACATTGGGGCACTTAGAGGTGCAATTTCCGTGTGTTTTTTTTAGCGTGTCTCTAGCGACATAATTTTCGGGAGGTAAGACAAGAGGTAAGAACTTGCGCATCGCCCTAACATACCTGAGTGAGCTCACCAATGTCTTAATGGGGCACTTAAAAGTGTGATTTTTTGGGTTTTTTATTTAGGGTGTCTTCAGCTATATAATCATTGGGCGGTAAGACAAGAGGTAAGAACATGTGCATCGCTCTAACAAACTTGATCAGGCTCACCGTTGTAGAAACTGAAGCACTTGTAGGATGAATTGATACACATAGGGTCCATATGTGCCAGTAGGATGATAGAAAAATCCACAAACACCCCCCACTCTACTAACTACAGGAAATATGGGTCGTAAGAAGGAAAAGAAGGGTGTATACTTGGGGAGAAAGACATTCTTTGGAGATTTGATATTAAAGGCAGAAAAGGAACAATCTACTTCATATAGAGATAATAGGAGATAGGACCATAGAAAGCGGCTACTATATCAAATCCTAAGGCATTAGTGTCTTCCGTGTCTGGACCTCACCACCCTTCGAACAAGATATCCACTCCTAATATCAAGACTCTGGATTTAAAACAACAGTGGAAAATCATTGATCGGGATCTTAGAATCGAAAGAAAAGGGGAGACCAGTGAGGAGCATCAAGGACCTGAGGAATAGCATTTAATTGATTATCATTTGGACGCTAGTAGCACAATCAAACAGTTGGTCTTGGAACAACCTGGTCCTTTTATTTATCAATCTCCTACACACACTGAGGTCAGTTCATCCCATCAGGAAGAATCAGCCATGGGGGGTGAGAATGTCAAGACAGATAGTTCTCTTACTTTTGAATTCTCGATAATAGTGACACGGGATGAGGCTCCTATGAAAAAAATTCCTTTGTCATCCCTACCATCCTTTCAAGGGATGGTTGTTGAAGATCCTGATACCTTTTTGTTCGAATTAGATGTGTTGTGTAGAGGATATGACTACACTTTGGATGCCCAGAAGCTTAAATTGTTTCCTGCTACTCTGAAAGGAGCAGCATTAAGGTGGTTCATGAGACTGGGTGCTGGCACGATCCGAACCTGGAATGACATGAGGGACGCCTTTCTCTTTAAGTATCAGGATTACTGTCAAACCAAGGATTTGAAGGAAGGGATCTTCAAAATTACACAGAAGGAGGAGGAGATCTTGGAAGACTATATGCAGTGATTCCATTACAATTTACAAAGGTCTAATTTTAGTAACCTAGCCCCAAAAATTCGGAAGCCAATATTCTTAATAGGTATAAGAGATGACTATTTGGAGCATTTGAATCTATTGGGAAAAGGAGACATATCACAAGAATCATTTGAAGAAATAATGAAGCTTGTCCTACATAGTTCAAGAGGATCGGTCAAAGGGAGAAGTTCATTTCGAGACCCTTCAGTCCGGATACAAAATTCCACAAGAGGAGGAGTAACTAGAGCAGAGATCGGAAACCTATTTGAGGATTTTAAAACTGACCTCCTTAGCACTCTCTCTGCCCATATCACTATGGTGCAAGTTAAGAAAGCACAAGCAGAAGCTGAAGAAGCCTTAGCAATATTCTATCCCCAATGCAAAAAGAAACATTTGGAAAGAGAATGTGGAAAGAATAGCGTCAACTGGTGCAATATCTATGAATTGGCACATTCTATGAATCAATGTCCTGAATTTCCCATACTGAAGGTTGTACTTCAAGAATCAAGCCAGGATGTCAAGTATTCTTATTTCATTGGATCAAATAGACCATGGAAACCACGACCTACAGGTATGCCTCCATATTTTTCCTCTTTTTCTCCTTGGAATAATGTTTATAATAGTCAGCAATATCCATGGCAATATCCTACTCCTTCCTCAACATAATTTCCTTCACCATGGAACTAGTGGCCTTCCCCTCCACCAATGCAATATCCTCCATTGCAACCCAATCCTTGGAGCCAGAATTGGAGGGGTAACGGCCAAGGTCCAATACCCCCTACACTACCAATGTAACAACAGTCACAACTACCTTCTTTTAAAAATCCTACACCTTCTATCTGACCCAAATTACCTGTGCAACCTAACCCCAATCCGAATAATAAGACATCCCAGAGCATAGATGCTCTAGTTACCTTCCATACTTATCTTATTACTCCTATTAGACTCAATGAATTTCAGCTTCGATCGGGAAAAGTAATCAGACCTTATCATACTCCCATTATTACCGAATAATAATTTGATTTACCTAGAAAGGATAAGGGCGATTCTAAGGAAGTTGTTACACATGTAACAGCTGATAAAAAACCTGTTGTTACACCTGTAATAGCCAGGTCGGGAGGGTCTTCTGTTTCTACAACAGCTGACCTGAGCAAGGCTAGTGCATCTGTGACAGATGATTCAGTTGTTAACATCTAGAATCCTCCATGCCCTCAACGATTAACTGAAACTAGGCCAGCCTCACAACCTGAATCTGAATTCCTTAAGGAGCTGCAAAATTTGCATGTGCGGATTTTTTTGTTACAAGATCTTAAGCCCGAAGTACCTATCTATGTTAAAATAGTGAGGGATCTGGGTGTAAAAAATCCTGGAAGAAAACAAAAATACCCTGCTACTATCCATGTCATGGAGAAACTGTCTGATCTCATGATTGATCAGCTTTTGTTTACTAAATATAATGACCCAGGGAATCCTACAGTGACTGTCCTTATTGATGACCAACCCATAACCAACACTTTGATTGATTTAGGGGTAGCCATTAATGTCATGAATAAAGACCTCTTTATCTCCCTAGGACTTCATGAACTTAGACCTACACCCACGGTGTTTGAATTAGCAAATAGGTCTCATGTCAAGCTCGAGGGAATGATATAATATGTGGTTATCACTATGGCTTCTTGGAATTATCTGGCTGATTTTTTCATTTTACAAACAAAATCTAACCTGGGGGGTCATCCTTTAAACTTGGGAAGAACATGGCTAGCCACTGCAGATGCATATATCGGATGTAGGTTCGGGTCTATGGTGATCTAAGATTGGCAGTCCACCCAGAACCTGAACCTTTACTCCCCAGCAAAACCTTACATAGATTTGCGTAGTCCCTAGTGGGGCGAATTTGAACCCGAATCTGAAATTTCCCTACTTCTTCTCGCGCTTGGAAAAGCGCAATACTTTAAGGATGAAACAAAGGATGATATGATTAATGGATTTATTATCAATTCACTCTATGTTTCCTCCATTATATATTTTAGGGAATAATATGAGGTAGATGATGTAATTATTCAACATTTGAAAACCACTCTGCATACTATCAGCAGTCCCGTTGAAATTGAACTTAGGAAATGTTTAAACATCAATCCTAACCTGACTGTTGAACAAAACATATTGTTGATACAACTGTTACAGAAATATAAAAAGGTATTTGCATGGGACTATATTGATATGAAAGGAATCCATCCTGGCCTATGCACTCACCACATTTATCTTAAAGAGGGCTGCAAACCAGTTAGACAATCGCAGCACCGAATGAACCCCGCACTCAGGGAGATAGTGAAAGAATAATTGTAGAAACTTTTTAATGCTAATTTCATCTACCCCATTTCTGACAGCCAGTGGGTATCTTCGCTTGTCATAGTTCTGAAAAATAACAGAAAGCAGAGAGTCTGTGTAGACTATAGAGAGCTTAACAAGGCCACTCAAAAGGACCATTTTCCTTTACCATTCATTGTTCAGGTCTTGGATACTCACTCTAGGAAAAAAAAAAAAAATTCCTAGATGGGTTTAGTGGCTATAATCAAATACAGATTGCCCCGGAAAACCAAGACAAGACAACCTTCACTTTCCCTTGGGGTACTTTTGCATACAGATTCCTTCCTTTTGGCTTCTGTAATGCACCAGCAACTTTTCAGAGTGAAATATTGGGTATTTTATGATCTCTTGAATGACTATCTTGAAATATTTATGGATGATTTTACACCCTACGGGGATGCCTTTGAGACAGAATTAGTCAATTTGGAAAGTGTGTTGGAACGTTGTGAACAAACTAATGTTGCTCTGAGCACGGAGAAATACCACATGATGATGACTGAGGGAATTGTGCTGGGACATTTCATTTTGGCAGATGGAATCAAGGTAGATCATGCAAAAATTGAGGTAATCTCGAAAATCCCAACCCCTAAGACTCCAAAAGAGGTACGTAATTTTTTGGGACATGCAGGGTATTATAGGAGATTTATAGAAAAAAATTCAAATATTTCATCTCCTCTATTTTCCTTGCTCATGAAAGATGTCGAATTTGTGTGGAAAGGAAATTGTGAGCAGAACTTTCTGAAGTTAAATAACTGTGTAACCGCAGCACCTGCTTTATGAGGACCAAATTGGAGATTTCCATTCCATATCGCTACGGATGCATCTGACATAGTTGTGGGTGCTTTTTTGGGGTAGCTGGAGGAGAATAAACCTTATGTCATTTATTACATCAGCAAGAATCTAACCCTAGCAGAACTCAACTACACAGTGACTGAAAAGGAATTCCTAGCAGTAATTCATGCTATCTAAAAATTTCGTCACTACATCACCGGTATCAAGTATTTGTACACACTGACCATGATGCCGTTCTATTTTTAATGAAAAAAATTGTTACTAATGGTAGAGTTACATGATGGTTATTGTTGTTACAGGAATTTGATTTCACTATTTTAGATAAACCCAGAAAGGATAATGTAGTTGTCGATTTTCTTTCTAGATAAACTATAAGTGATGATTGCACTACCACTGAGGATTCTTTTCTAGATGAATATATTTTTTCCATCTCTACTCACTCACCATGGTATGCAGATATAACCAATTATTTTGCTGCAGGAAAATTTCCACACCATTTTTCTTCCAAAGAAAAGAGGAATATTATACAACAGAGTGCTACCTACTCCTGCATATAGGGAAATCTCTATCACACTGGGCCATACTTTCATATTAGGTGATGTGTTAGAGAAGATGAGGTGTTTGAGATATTGAAAGCTTGTCATGAGGAACCCTGTGGAGGGCACTTCGCTGACAAAAGGACAGGATACAAAGTACTCTCAACAGGATACTACTGCCCAACTATATTCCAGGACACCAAAAAGTTTGTGAAGGGATGTGATACCTACCAAAGGATGGGCCAAACTCTGAAATCACATGAGATTTCGTTACAGCCTCAAATAGTGATAGAACCATTTGAGAAATGGGCCTTGGAAATTGTGGGGCCAATTAATCCTTCATCGCAGCAAAAATCATATATATTGGTCTGCACTGACTATGTCACGAAATGGGTCGAAGAAAATGCACTAATTAGAGAAACAAAGCAGGTTGTTTCAAACTTCCTGTTTGAATATATCTTTGTTTTCTTCGGGATACCCAGGAAGATAGTGACATATGGAGGGCCTCAATTCATATCTCATTTGATCAAGAAATTGGTTTAGAATTATGGAATTCATCACATAATCACTTCACCTTATCATCCACAAGAAAATGGTCAAGTATAAAGCACCAATAAATTCATTGAGGGAATCTTAACAAAGACAGTAGCCAGCCACCGAAGAAATTGAACTGACAAACTTTCAGAGGTACTGTGGACTTACAGAACAACATGGAGAAGCACTACAGGCTTCTCACCATATTAATTGGTGTATGATAAGAATCCTTTATTATAGATAGAGTTCGAGATAAATACATTCAGAATAGCATTTTAGATTAATCTAGACTTAAGCACAGCACATACACAAAGATTGAATTAGCTCAATGAGTTGGAAGAGAAATGATTGGCTGATATTCAATAGACATAGATCATTCAGCAACATAGAGCTAGATGGAATGATGGGTTTATTAAGAAAAATAAGTTCCAGAAGGGAGATTGGGATCTTTTGTTTGATTTAAGGTTCAATGATTTCAAGGGCAAGCTCTGCACCAGATGGCTAGGTCCTTATCAAGTAGACATGGTCTTTGACAATGGGACTGTAAAATTGGTCACCATCGACAGTGCTAAGACCCTATTACTAATTAATGGGAACCGTCTAAGGTTATATCATCAACCCGCTTCGAAGGAATATTTTGTTAACATTATCTGGACTCTGATCTTCATGTTACAGCAGCAGGGGAACATTCCCCTGTCTAGCCTGAAATTTGAAATTCCAATAAGTGCAGCAACTGAAAACCACCCTTATGGCAGTTATTACATATGTTTAATATATATATATATATATAATAAAACAAAAATAAAAAATATGATTGTGAAAACCTCTTTCTGGGGCGCAATCAGATAATTTGTAACAGCTGAAAACCACTCCTGTGGCGGCTGTTACACCCATTTTTTTCCTTCCTAAAAAATCATCCCTCCTTCCTGATACATTTTACAAGAATGATGTTATTCATTTGATTTTATTTCTGTACCGTTTTCTCCAAATCATTATGTTTTTTTGAAAAAATAATCTGAAGTTTGTCTTGGTTGTTACACATGTAACAGCTGACAACCACGAACGTTGTTTCTCATGTTTTTCCACATAAGATAAAGAATTGTGCCAGCCAAGCGCGACCGCCACGATCACTGCAAGCAGTATGCCGCCAATTCGAAATCCTCCTCCACATCGCTTTAGGTACATCATTCAAAATTAATGTCATCATTTCTGATTTGGTGATTAATGGAAAAAGTAATGTTATTCTCATGATGGCCATGGGCGACCATCACCATTAAAGCGTGGGAGAATATATCTTGTAATCTTTGAAAAATTATATAGTCATAAACCGTTATCAACTCCGCATGCACCAAATTAATAGCACAACTTAGAACCCATTACTTTCCATAACGGGACATTTATGAAGAGTTGTGTGAGGTATGATTCAGTAATC
Organism: Pinus albicaulis; assembly: GCA_034641835.2. NCBI lineage: Eukaryota > Viridiplantae > Streptophyta > Pinopsida > Pinales > Pinaceae > Pinus > Pinus albicaulis. The sequence continues at coordinate 604,034,766 of CM076581.1, read as the reverse complement.
CATAAATCATGTCACCACCCATCACCCTCCTCCATTGAAAGCCTTGTATCCTCATTTCAAACTCGTTGTCTGGGATAGGCATGTAAGACGCCGAGAGGAATTAAGCAGTGCAGTGACATTACAGTGGGTTGAGCAGTAAGAAGTGAATTCAGAAACAATAGCAAGATGGGTGGAGAAGAAGTTTGACATGAGTCGGATTCCATAGACACCTTGCAGAACTACCCAGAAGCCTACCAGGTATTCAAAGACACCGGATGTATTTGTTATTTCTAGAAGTTGGAAAGCTTGAATGAGGTGGTTGCAATCAAATTCGCTCAGAATTTGAATAACAACCAGACCCAAATCAAGGGTCTGCAAATTGAGGTGACTGAAGAAGTAATTGCCCAAGTAACTACATTTCCATTTGAGGGACGGAGGTGGTTTAAAAGAAAAATCAATGACCCCTCCTTGAAATAAGACGTCCTAGAAGGAGAAGAGAAGTTGGAGAAGAAAGGGAGAGGAATTGACAGGTTAACACTCTCTCAGCCATGGGCTGATGTTTCCTTGGGTTTAATTAAATAAATTACCTGTGAGGGAAGATCCACCATTTTTTTTAATTAACACTTCCCTCTACTCAATCACCTTCGACACCAGCAAAAGATTAACCTCCCATTCTACTTATTGGGGAATTTTAAGCATATGGCGGCGGTAGTCAAAACAACAGCACATCTAGAAGCATGTGTGACCAATCACGAACTCATGAAATTGATTGTGTTGGATTCTCTAAGACAGCAAGGAAGGACCTGGGAAGAATTCAAGCGAAATAGGCTGAGGACAAGCCGAGGAAAACAAGTTTCAACTTCGAGAGGAAGTCAGGCAGAAGCTGAAACCCAGACTCAGCCTGCCAAAGTCAAAATTAGGAAGGAACCCACTCATGAACCAATTGGGGATAGAAACCCAAAATGGAGGGTAAAATTTAACTTTCCCATGGAACCTTCGCCCACAGCCGGAAAGCAGATAGAAGCAGAAGTACCAAAAGAAGAAAGAGAACCTTCCTCATCAGGTAAGGACAAAACTCATGTCCTGCTTTTAGAACTTGAAAATATAAGAAAGGAAAATGAAGAATTGAAACAAAGATTATCTGAGGGAAAGGAAATCTTGGTATTTGTATGCATGACATGTTTTCAAGAACTAACAACAGCAGGGTATAAGGTTTGTGGGGAAAAAACCAGCCCAATTGAAACAGAGATAGAACTGCGGGAGGTTGTTACACAAGAACCTACTAAGGATACTTCTGTTACTAAAGAACCAGAAATTAAAGCAAAGCCTCCTGTAGTAATTTACCTAGAGGATGACACAAAAGAACCTATGGAGGACACTGTTGTTATAGAAGAAACAACAATGGACACATAGGCTATTCTAGGCGGAAATGAAGGGGTTGATACACAAGAACCCACTGATGAAGTTTTTGTTACATAATAACCAGTAGATAAGGTGGAGCAGACCCATTCAGCAGAGGCTGTTACACCTATTATTGATGTTGATATTGAATGCAGAAGAATGTCAAGTCCCATCTCAGAATGGAGTTCTAAGAAAATCTTGTTAATTTTCGAATTGCAGAAGTGGAAGAAAGAAGCAATCTCCCTTTGGGAGGGGATGATTTCGCTGAAAGAAAATCGAAGGGAGATGGCCACCCTACTTGAAAATTAGATGAAAGAAGAGTTGAAGAAAGGATAGGATAATTATAAGAGGAAGGAACCTATGAAGAATTAGTAGGAACAGTTGATATTGTTACAACAGGAGGTTCAGGATCTTACCATGGATAAGAAAAAGCTTCATGACCTTGCCCTCAGTCTGCTAGGGTGCAGATGGCCTTCCCCATCCTACCCCATTTTTCTATGGGAACACTACTTCATGTTCAAGATGAAATCCATTATGGAGGACAGACTCTATCTATGTCCTTCCACTCACACATTCTTAAATGTCTTTTGCGCTTCCAATTTTGACGAGAAAATCTTGATGTGTGAGTTATTTTTACAAAATATCATTTGAAAACACGTGAGTATGCAAATTTTGGTGATGATATTTTCCTATATAGTGGATCTACAGTTGTGAGCTTTTGTGTCCTTCATGAAAAATCAGATTGAGTGGCATTTGTCCACTAGATATATGGATATTAATGAAGAGAATATGGCATTATGGATCCGAGCATAACCAGGACGGGCCGCCAATTTAAGGCAGTAATTTAGAAGAATTTTGAGTACTCCTGGGATAAGGTAACTTGATGCCACCTACAAAAGAAGGATTTTTAACTTCTGTCTCGATCAGTTCTCAGTGATGAAGAATCGAGCCTTGACTGGGTGCTTGAAACGCACAGAAGCCAGCAGTGTTGATCTGCTGAAGGGAGACCCATTTGCATTCCAGAATTTTGTGGTGTTTGTTACACATGTACCAGCATATGCACAGATAGTACAAACCCTTGGTGCTTCATGGCTCGGGTTACGATTCAAGTTCCCTTTGATATGGTTGCCAATTGAGGACTATCAAATTAATTATGAATTGAACAAGTATGAATCGAAATCCTGGATACGGAAGTTGATGGATAATCAAGGGTACAGGTTTGCAGATGAAGATACAGTTGGCGCTTATGATCTCACTGACTTGCACCAGAGGTATTCCCATGAGAGATGAGATTTTTCATGAGGACATGTAAGTGCTTCAGCTAGGGGGAGATGTTGGGTGCCAGTTTTGCACTTATTTCCTACATTTGTTTCCCCTATTTTACCTCATGACTATAACCATTGGGACTATATTTTCCTCTTTTTCCAACCATTTTATCTCAACTTGTGTTGTTTCACCTTATTTTCATTACTCTACCATTTCATCAATTATTATGATGCATCGTGTCTTTTTTTTATGAATAATTGAGGATGAACATTTGGAGAATATCTATGGTCTTTTTTTGTCTTTCCAGATGCTATTTGTAGCACAAAAGATCTCGAGCATGAGGCCTACAGGAGAAATTAAAGGTGTGTTGTTATAATGAGTTGTTACACCACGGCGTTGTTACACCATACTATTAAAAACCCTCTAACGAACTGATGTTACAGTTGTACCGCTGACTGGATCTCGTCAACTCCTGATGATGACCTGTCCTCTAGTTGTTATGCTATAGTTTTGATTTATCACGATAGCTGTAGAATTTATCAGGTATTGTATTTTTGGATAGCAGCCTCTAGGGAGTTTTCATTGTAATCTATAAACTTTCCAGTCAAGATTTTTATTAAGAAGTGGTTGTAACCATATGTATTCTATTTTGATCAGCATGAGAATCATAAGATTCTCATGATTGATCCACTCCTTGTTTTTCTGAGATGTAACCACTATATATTTCTCAACCCTTGAGGTCAAAATGTTAGCGGAGAACATCATTACTTTGGCTCTGTAATTTTTCTCATATTAATACGAATTATCATGTTGTTGTTGTTACATGCATCATTCGATTTATTTTCTATTAAATTTCTTTCTCTACCTGCACCTTGCTAGGGAGGAAGGGCCCTCCTCTTTAGCAGGGATTGCAGCGGTTAAGGTAGCTGTGTATGGGTATTTCTATTTTGTTTATGTATCAGTGGAAGTGTTGTTGCTTATGTTTTAGCTGTGAATATATCTATTTCAATTCCAATGTTTTATATCCTGTTACACATATGAGATCAGAGATACTAGCTCAGTAATTCCTGTGTGGTGCGCTAGGATAGATTAATAGAGATGTGATTACAGTCTTGTAGATCATTTTATTTCTGCATGAGTGATTTCCTTCCAGCTTTTACTACAACAACGATTTCCTTTATTTGGATTTTCTTCTGGTTGAATTTATCAGCACAGACAGTGCAGTTGTCATTGAAATAAAAGACGTCCCTGGATTGATAATTTATGTGTATTGTTTAGTCATTTAACCATGATTAATACAGCTCAAGAGTGACCTATTATTGTAATAACCTTGACCCTCAATAATTTTGATCGGAAACCCTTATTCAACCCATTCTCAAAATAATTTTAGGTTGAGAAATACTAAGAGTGCTTGATGTCTCTCAGATTAGATGTATGCAACTACTAGACAAATTCCAAAGCACTCTTGCTACAGTCTACAAAGTTCAATACAACTTTTCCATGATTCACTTGTCAAGGAAGGGTTTGAATGCTTCAGATTATACCTATAAGAAAGACCAAAATATTCAATAGGTATGTCAAATGATTCAAGCTCAAGCCCTTGAGATTGAGGAAAATTTGAATAAATGCCAACAAAATAATAATAAGGAAGTTCCAATGATAGAGAACTGTGTTTGTAAGTTCAGCTTCAGATGATGTCATGACGATAAACTTCAAAATCATCCTTACCTCAGTCCACATAATTTATACAAAAAATAGGCCTTACAAATATGTTTATTTACCTTTTTGATCATACCAAATTTCACCTTGAATATTCAAGAGAGCGATGAGATTATTCCTGCACAAATTCTTTAAAACAATCCATTGAATAGTCCACAAGATTCTTGGATGGGCTCAAATTTAGGTCTCATCCAATGACCTCAAAATAACTCAAACAAAACAGAAGATAAGGATGATGAAACCTATGTCCTTAAGATGATATTTGTAGTCTAGAGATTCGATATACTTCAAATACACAAGGTTGCAGTCAAGCATAGATAAAACACTTGAATTTTTTATTAATATTCAAGGATTTTCCCAAAAAAATCTCCAAAGGACTTGTTGAGATTTAGCTCAAACTAATCCTATCATAGAGGGAAAAATGTTGTGATAAACATGCCTAAGAACTTCCTCATAAGATAATACTTGATATCCTTCAAACAAGTCGAATAACCTCAAAAATTTCCAGCAAATATCCCAGCAACATTAGACAAAGATATCACTTGAAAATGCCTCATAATTTTTCAAGAAGGAGGCCTAAAATTCCTTTGAAAAATGCTTCAAAACATGTCTCTTATTTACCTTATAGGATGTAAAATAATCTCAAGAAAATATAAAAACGCAGCGAAGGACCATAGCCCATAAGGATAAAATGTTAAGAACAAGAATTTTCGGAACTTTGACCTCTACTTTAGATATGTCAGACTACTCCTAGCAATAGATGATTTCAGATAACTTTCTTTTATATCAATATTCAATCCATTCATTTGTGGAGGATATAAGTGCATTTATATATATATATATGTTGAATAGGTACCATTGAGGGGGCCATCTTATACAAATTCAAGGGAAATTTTGAAATTGAAATTTTGAGTTTTGGATCCAAAACCCCCACAATTATTTGAACCGACTTACACTTTTTGGAGGGATACATTTCAAATTGAAGTTATAATCCCACAAAAAATAGGATCAAAATAGCATTTTCACCAAAAATTAGTTAATTTTAATCCTTTAATGAAATTCCTTCTTGGCCTCATGATTTGTGCAATTATTTTAGCCAATGATAAGTTGCAACATCATCTCCTTTTGGGGACTTTGACCACAGAAAAGGGGGATTCAATCTATAAACGAGCATATCTCCACAGCCAAGTTGAACTGTGAGGCATGCCATATACCATTGGAATCGACATGATGAGAATCATCCAATGAAATTGATCTTGACCTCAAAAGACTTTATTTTCCTTATCATCTTTGTCATCAAAGGCATGGCTACTTCTCGCGCTAGTTGGGTTGACATCAATGACAACCATATTCTAATACTATCCCCCTTTTTCATTTATGGAAACACATGCACTCCCCCTACAATCATTTCTCCCCCTAACTCCATGCATCTAATCTTCTTCGCGTGATTTCTCTCCACCTTTGAAATCAATGGCATAGGGTAACTCCCTCTAACGATATATTTTTCCTACAACATGCTTGTTTCCCCCTATCTTATTGGCTCAATATAATGGATATCAATGTGAACTTAGTAGAATCCCAATATTTTTCTAAAGATACTCAAATGTCTCTCGAGGTAAATTTTGGTGAATATGTCGGTTATCTGCTCCTTTGTTTCAATCTATTCTTCTTTACTGAAACCTGCTCCCGAAGAAAGTGATATTTAGTAGGGACATGTTTTGTCTTAGAGTGCATGAAAAAATTATTGGAGAGACTAATGGTGTTATTATTGTCACAGAACATCAAAATTATCTCGTCAAAATTCACTTGGAGGTCCTACATGTTTTTCTTCATCTAGAGACAAGGGTACTAAAGACTACTTCTTGCACGGCCATGAAACAAGACAATCACCAAAATAAAAAGTTTCTCCACTGGTGCTTTCGCAATCTTCAATAATGCTTTCCCAATCTACATCTGTATAATTTTTCAAAGTTAATTTATTTCCCTTTGAATACCATGGTCCAAAATCCATTGTTCCTTTGAGATATTTGAAAATCCTCTTTACTGCAACAACATGTGATTCTTTTAGTGGTGCTTGCAAATATGCTAACTGGCCAACTGTCTATATCACATCAGGTCTCGAATTTATCACATACAGTAGGATGCCAATCATCGATGTATACAATCTTTGATTTGCTTCCTTGGATATATCCTCTTTTCTCAACTTACAACTGGTCACCATGGGAGTTCTATCTTATTTACAATATTCCATTTGGAACCTATTCAACATTTATTTAATGTACTTGGTATGAGAGATGAATATGCAATCATCTTCCAGAGATATCTGGAGTACCAAGAAGAATGTCGACTCTCCAAGTAAAGACATATCAAAATTTTTGTATCCTTTGCAAACTTCTTACTCAACCAATAATCATCGCTTCCAAACATGAAATCATCCACATATACTTTAATAATAAACAAGTTGTCTTGTTCAACTTTTATATATAATTTTCTATCAGCATTTCCCTTTTTGAATCCTTACTTTTCTACAACTACATGTCCAAACAGGAATACCATACTCTAGGAGCATGCTTGATACTATGTAGATATTTATTCAAGCTACATACATAATATTTCTTGTCGGTAAGAAGAAATCCTTCAGGTTTCTCTATGTAGACTTATTCTACTAATTTTCCATTCAAAAAGGTTGATTTGGCATCCATCTAATACACCTTAATATTTCTCGAAGAAGCATAGGCGAAGAACATCCTAATAGCTTCCATTATGGCCACTAGTGCAAATGCCTCTTCGAAGTCTATTCCTTCAGCCTGTGCATATCCTTTACAAACTAGTCTTGCTTTATTCCTAGTTACCTGTGTAGAAATTATACAATATGCACGTATATCTTGGATTCACCCGATATAAAAATATGCTAAAGTTAAATACTGAATCGCTTCTACAAGTCTTTTTGGAATTTAACACACAATCGCCAATTAAATAAGCATGAAGAAAGATCAATCACACACAACACAGATAATTTCTCGGGGAAAGCATTTAATATAAAAACCCCATTATCTTCTATTGTATATTATATCATGGATCATGATACAATTACATAAAAAAACTCCAATCACAAGAGCTCTCAGTACATTAGCTAATTGTCTCACACTGTCATGCAAAAATTGGAAAATCCCTTTCTCAATTTACTGTCTCTAGACAGTCTGCCTTCACTGTGCAATCGCTGCTGAAAGAAATCCCTGAATTGATGCCTTCTTGCCTGCATTGATTGTGCAAGTATAATGGGCTCATCCAATGTGTGTGTTCTTGCATGTGTGCAAGCGGATAATGTCACAAATGATATTTATCTTCCCCTTCACCTAGAACTCAACTGGGTCTCCATTGGATCTGACATGCATGCAGTTAATAATAGTAAATCTTCAGTTGCAAGTGAGATCACTACATGTGGATTAATTAATAATTAATTCACTTGATCTCTGGTGTATCTTGAGTTACAACTAGCAGAACTGAGTTAAACTATTTACAACTTGCACAACTCATGCACCACTACACTTCCAACTATGTTACAACTAGAATCACTCAGTTACAACTCAAGTCAACCTGCATGTCCCACCAACCAACCAATTAACTTGAAATTCACTTAGCTAACTGATTTTCCACTTCAGTTAACTATTTTCAAGTTCTCATTGAGAATATATTATAGTTTAATGTCCCTTTAAATTAAGGGATAATAAAAATAGACATGTATCTAAAAATAGGCATACACCTAAAAATAGCATGTGGGCCCCACCCTAGTGTAGGTGCTTAATTTTCACTAAGATCAAAATTTCTTGTTGAATCTCAACACTCCCTCTCAACAAGAAATGGATTATCCTTTACCCCGATCCTGTCTTTATGGTATTCGAATTTTCTCCTGGTGAGCGCCTTCGTCAGAATATCTGCATCCTGATCTTTCGTGGTAATGTACTAAAGCAACATAATTTTCCTCTACACACAATCTATGAGATGATGGTACCTGATATCCATATGCTTGGACCTATCATAAAATAAGGGATTAATCGAGAGTTTGATGCAACTTTGATTATCACAATGAATCATTGTTGGATCTGTCTGAGAACCAAACTCATCAGGGGTTAATAGATTTTGATCAAAATTTAAAGTTACATGATTCGGTTGAAACTAGGATGGTTGCGTAGATCTCGTCTTCTTGATTTCGGCACCGTGAACTATTCGAAAAATCGATGTCGTATGAGGGAGATATCGCGTTCTGATCGAAATCCCAAACAGGGAAAATTTGAGATAGGGTTGACTGAGATGCTCAGTCAGCAAGGTGGATTTCACAGTCAGCAAAAGGAATATTTTGAGGAATATTCCTTCCTCATACACAATCCCAGGCTGACAAGTGGCGCGATATTATTGGCTGAATGGTTTGGTACGTTGTTTTATGGGCCAATTTGAAGGTGCCACGTGGCTAGCCCTGAGGCTTCCATGTGGACCTTGAACCATTGTGTAAAATTATTTTGGAGGACGTAGGAGTTGAACCCTGGACCACCGGCAGAGCACGCGACCGATTAACCGCACGAGCCACATGAAGATCTTAACCTGTATAGGCATCGGCTTATTGCTAAAGGGTAATGGAACTATGCTGGCAGGTTAGGACTGATGGCATCGGCTTATTGTTAAAGGGTAATGGAAATCCGTTTGGGGGTTGGGGACCACCAGTGGTCCCAACCCGCCAGCGGTCCTGTGTATTATTCACATTGCAAACATTACATTAAATGTAACCTCCGAAAGTTTTCAACCGTGACATTTATTATAACGGTTTCAACATGGCATGTGGCCACAAAAACTCTATGCGGTTGCAATGGTTAGCGCTCACCCACCACCAAACCCACAATTTAAACTTATCCGTTGTGGTTCCACTGACCATTGCAGTTTGGAAGTCATGGTTTGGGTTGGAATTTGGCCACCCAACCACTAACCATTTATTTCCACAGTTATCTCGGCAGTTAGGACTGGCAGGAATGCTAATTAAGGCGGAAGTCACTACTTTGACTCCAGTTAAGTGGAGTCCTCCACATTTAGTGGATTTTTTCTAGGTGTTACAGGGAAAATGAGTAAGAGACTCAATTTTCGCCCATTCAGAGTGAATGAAGAGTCATTCTTGACTAATTGGAGCATTTTGGAGCCATTGGTGCATAGAAAACAACCATTAGAGGCATGTAACTACATGTATTTGCAAAATTTTGAGCATAATGAAATATGGACATGCCATTGGGAGTTGGACCGGCAGATGTAGCCCAGGAGGGGTGAACTGCTTCATCATGCTTGATGTGTAAATGTTATGTGGTGAATTATTTCTCTATTTTACATTGTTGTTAATTTTTATTTGTGCTTATTTCATGCTTCTAATTCACTAAAATCATCTACAGTTCATGCTTGAAATCCTCAATCCTTAAGCAAACTAATGAAACAAGTATCCACATGTTTATAAACTGAAAATACACTTAGCATAGCAAAACTAATACAATCCTTTTAGATCATATCGGTATCAAAGCTAGAGTTTATTCTCTGGTGTTGTTTAGTGCAAAGAATTGTTTAATTGTTTGCAAGTTTTTATATGCTTACTAGGCTCAAGCTCAAAATAGGAGAAGGAAAATTGGTGGGAGAAGAAGGGTCTCAAGAAGAGCCAAAGAAAAGGAGAGAAAGATTTCCACAATATCCACCACCTAGTTCACCTCCTAAGGAAGCAGAATCTACATTAAGTATGTCCCATAGAGAAGGAGAAATCCATGAAGAAGTTGATCCCAAAGAGGCAGAAAGAGTGTTCAGGAAAGCATTCCATGACATGACTGAGATGGTTAGAATCCTTTATCAAGAAAGGAATGAGAGAGTGGAAGGAGAAGGATCCAAACTTCACAAGGAAGGAAATGGATCTTCAGGAGGTCACAATTATGAAGATAAGTCAAAGAAGGGAAATGGAGGAAATGGAGGCAATGGAGAACCATCATCCTCACCCTCATCATCATCATCCTCTACTTCTTCTTCAGTACATCAGCCACACAAGTCAAATAACACTGGTAAAATTCATTTTTTTAAACTAAATGTTAAGTTTGAATTGCCAAAGTTTAATGGTGAAGTCAATGTAGAAAATCTTGATAATTGGATTAGGCAATTGGAGGTCTATTTGAGAATCCAGAACCTTCAAGATGATGATACCAAAATCCAATTAGCTTCATTGAGAATGGAAGGTGAAGCACTTGTTTGGAGGGAAGCCAAGACAAAGTAGGAGATCAATAAACATGGTAAGATTATTCTATTATGGTCAGATTTAATTATTGCTATAAAAAAACAGTTTTATCCATTAGATCATATGCAGAAATCCATAATATACTGGAAAAAATTTAGGAAATTGAAGGGACAAAATGTGCAAGAATACACCCAAGAATTTAGGAGAAGAGATCTCTTATTAGGGGTAGATTTGCAGAGCCAAGATACTTTTCTCAAGTACATAGGAGGCTTAAATATCTACCTAAAACATACTATTCTCATGTTTAACCCCACCAGTATAGATGAAGTATGTGTTCAGGCCACACATCTAGAAGCTAGAGGGAAGAACATTTCTGAAAAGGGTAGAAGGAAACCCTTTAAGGGTAAAAACAGAGAGAAGACTTCAAAAGGTAAAAGAAAAAAATAATTCATATGTTAAGAAAGAGGGAAAAAAAGTGGTTTGTAAACATTGTTCAAAAGAAGGCCATGATGAAACTCATTGTTGGAAATTACATTCTGAAATGAGGCCCAATAAATATAATAACAAAGGGAAACAGAAAACTGCAGCTACAACTCAACATGATTTAGGAGATGATTCAGGTGATGAATCTAAGATTACAGCCATGGGATTGAAGAACATGAAGGGAAAAGAAATTGAAACTAAACTCGGTACTAGTACAGCAGACTGTCACATACATGTTGCGAATGAAGAAGAAATAATTGAACAGTTTCATGTGAGAGTCATATCCAAACATACCAAGATTGACACATTTTTAATAGTAGGTCACAAGAAAACTTAGTCTCTGAATACTTGGTCAAGAAAATTAACCTTGAGACCATACCACATCCAAAACCATATCCATTAGGTTGGATTTGTAAGATGCAAATTTACAGGTTTCAAAGAAATGCATATTGTAGTTTGCAATCACTAAAATTTTATTGACACGGTTGAATTAGATGTGGTTCCGCTTGATATGACATGTATTGTGTTGGGGAGTCCTTACTTGTATGACATGAAAGCGATCTTCCATCGCCATGAGAAAAAAATATCATTTATTCAAAGATGGCAAGGAGTACATTGTAAGAGCACATCACAAGAAGACAAACATTACTATGGTAGATGTTGGACAGGTAAAAAGGCTGGTGAATTCAAGTAAGAATTTTGTTCTTCTTATGATTAAGCCTAAAGCTGATATTAATCATGAATAATTTGAGATATTTGATCCTAAGTTGAAATTATATTTATATTATGTACTTGATGCACATCATGAGATGTTTCAGGAACCAACACGAGTTCCTCCAAAAAGAGAGATTCAACATGAGATTCAGTTGCAGCAAGATTGTCCACTTCAAAACATTGGTATGTATCGCATGTCGATAATGGAGAATGCTAAAATAAAGAGGAAAATCAAAAATATGTTGGTCAAAGGAATTATAAGGCAAAGCACCTCGCCATGCGGTTCACCCATAGTATTGATTCCAAAGAAAGATGGGACTTGGTGCATGTGTGTAGACTTTCGAGTTTTGAACAAGATTAAGGTAAAGAATCCTTACCCACTCCCAAGGAAATATGTTTTGCTTGATCAATTGAAAGAAGCAAAGTTTTTCACTAATTTATATTTACAAAGTGGATATCATCAATTAAGAATTGTAGAAAGTGATATATGGAAAATTACATTCAAAACCAAACAAGGACTCTTTGAGTGGTTGGTTATGCCATTTGATTTATGCAATGCACCAGAAACTTTCATAAGTGTTATGGATAGTGTTTTACGTCCATTCCTTGATGAATTTTTTATTTTGTACTTAGATGACATATTGATTTTCAGCAAAACAAGAGAAGATCATGTCTTGCATGGAAATAGAGTGCTTGATGTTTTAAAGAAAGAGAAATTGTTTCTTAAGATGCCAAAGTGTGAGTTTAGAAAGACTTCTTTGGTTTATTTGCGACATATTGTAGGAGGAGGAGAGCTGAGAATTGATTCTTATAAAGTGGAAGCCATAGTGAATTGGCCCACACCCAAAACAGTAACCGAGGTAAGAAGTTTATTAGGTGTAGCTTAGTATTGGAGAAAGTTTATTGCTAACTTTTCTACCATCGTAGCTCCTATTCATGCAGTGACAAGTGTGAAGAAAGGATTCCAATGGGGAGGCAAACAACAGAAATCTTTTGAAGCTTTAAAATACAAGATCAGTTCAGCTCCAACCCTTGCATTACCAAATTTGAGACAGCCATTCGAGATACAAATTGATGCTAGTGATTATGCCTTGGGCGTAGTACTTTTGCAGCATGGTAAGCCTATCTCTTTTCATTCTGAAACATTTAATGGTGTTGTGATAAATTATCCTACGTATGACAAATAACTATATGTGTTGGTACAAAGTGTCAAGAAGTGGAAACACTACTTTATGGGTAAAGAAACAATTGTGCATACCGATCACCAACCATTACATTATTTGTAGTCACAAAAAAAATTGCAGCAATCAAGAAATTTCAGGTGGATGGGATTTCTTCAATAGTTTCACTTGGTTATAAGGTACAAGAAAGCTATTTTCAATAAAATTGATGATATGCTTTCAATACCAATCATTAGTGCGTATACTTTACTTAAAAATGATTCTATTGTGCATGAGAGTTACATAGAACAATACGCACATGATGTTGATTTTCAAGATGTGTATCCTAGTTTGAGTGAAGGGAATCAAGTTGAAGAAAAAGATTATCACATGCATAAAAATTTGCTATTTCATTTGGGCAAGTTGTGTATACCAGAAGGAGAGAGGCTAAGTTTCATGAGAGAATCTCATTCATCTATTATTGATGGACACCTTCGGGTAAGAAAAACAGTGGTGCATCTACAGAGGTATTGCTATTGGCCTTGCATGATAGATAGTGTGTCGCGTTTTATAAGAATTTGTTACATGTGTGCAACAAGTAAGCATAGTAATAGGAAGCTTGGGTTGTGCACGCCACTACCGGTACCATCAAGGCCATGGGAGAGTGTCTCCATGGACTTTGTTGGAGGTCTACCTATGTCAATAAAATAGCATGATTATCTTTATGTAGTTTTGGATAGATTCAGTAAAATGTGTATACTTATGCCATGTAAGAAAACCATTACTTCTGAACAAACTGTTGAACTTTATTTTCAACATGTTTGGGTTCATTTTGGATTGCCAACTTCTATTGTTAGTGACAAGGATTCCAGGTTCATTGGGAATTTTTGGTCAAATCTATGGAAGATGATGGACACAAAGTTGAAAAAGAGTATTGCTTTTCATCTGCAAACCGATGGACAAACCGAGGTGGTGAATAGAATCATTGTGCATCTATTGAGAGGATATTGCAGCAAACATCCCAAGTTTTGGGATGAACAACTGCATTACATTCAGCACGCTTACAATCAGGCAAAGCACTCTTCAACTCAAACATCAACTTTTGAAGTATGCTTTGGGTATTTTCCAAAATTTCCATTAGACTTCATCTTTGGAAAGGATGTTTCAATTGATGGCCATAGTGATATCATCAAGGCTTGAAATTTCATTGATAAAATTCAGATTATACATCAAAAATTTCAAGAACAGCTTGAGAAAATTCAAAGAAAGTACAAAGAGAGGCATGACAACATATATTTGATCATGAGTTTCAAGAGGGAGATGAGGTATGGTTGCACAATAGCAAAGAAAGGATGCAAGGGGAAGGTAAAAAGCTCAAACCCATTCGTTATGGTCCATTCAACATCATAAATCAAGTTGGTAATAACGCATTTCAACTTGACTTTCCTTCATATATGCAAACTTATTCAGTTGTTAATGTTGAAAACTTACGTTTGTATGAGCCACCTTTGATCGATGATCAAGGAAGTGATGTTCAACTGCCTTCTATTGAATATTTCTCGCCAGAATTTCTGGATGAGCTCAAGGAATATACAATTCTTAATAGGAGGAGAAGAGTATCCAAGAGGGGAAGTGTTGACTATCTTCGAGTTGGGCTCAAAGGCACTAAGCCAAGCAAGGAAAAATGGATGGAGTTTGGAAAGGTGAGGGAGTTGTACCCTCATCTACTGAATAGGTAATCAAGTATTTTGGGGTCCAAAAGCTTATCAATGGGGAGGAGTGATCAGGAGTTCATAAATTTTGCTCAAAATTTAAAGTTACAGGATTGGGTTGAAACTAAGATGGTTGCATAGATCTCGTCTTCTTGATTCTGGCACCGCAAACGGTTCGAAAAAGCGATGTCGTATGAGGGAGATATCGCGTTCTGATCGAAATCCAAAACAGGTAAAATTTGAGACAGGGTTGACTCGGATGCCTAATCAGCAAGGTGGATTGCATAGTCAGAAAAAGGAATATTCTGAGGAATATTCCTTCCTCAGAACCAATCCTAGGCTAAAAAGTGGCGCGATATTATTGGTTGAATGTTTTAGTACTTTTTTTATGGGCCAATTGGAAGGTGCCATGTGTATTTCTATTTTGTTTATGTATCAGTGGAAGTGTTGTTTCTTATGTTTTAGCTGTGAATATATCTACTTCAATTCCAATTTTTTATATCATGTTACACATATGACATCATAGATACTAGCTCAGTAATACTTGTGTGGCGCGGTAGGACAGATTAATTGTGTGATTACAATCTTGTAGATCATTTTATTTCTGCATGAGTGATTTCCTTCCAGCATTTACTTCAACAACGATTTCCTTTATTTGGATTTTCTTTGGTTGGATGTATAAGCACAGATAGTGCAGTTTTTATTGAAATAAAATATGTCCCTAGATTGATAATTTATGTGTATTTTTTAGTCATTTAACCGTAATTAATACAGTCCAAGAGTGACCTATTATTGTAATAACCTTGACCCTCAATAATTTTGATCAGAAACCCTTATTCAACCCATTCTCAAAATAATTCGAGGTTGAGAAATACTAAGAGTGCTTGATGTCTCTCAGATTAGATGTATGCAACTACTAGACAAATTCCAAAGCACTCTTGCTACAGTCTACAAAGTTCAATACAACTTTTCCATGATTCACTTGTCAAGGAAGGGTTTGAATGCTTCAGATTATACTTATAAGAAAGACCAAAATATTCAATAGGTATGTCAAATGATTCAAGCTCAAGCCCTTGATATTGAGGAAAATTTTGAATAAATGCCAAAAAAATAATAACAAGGAAGCTCCAATGATAGAGAAATGTGTTTGTAAGTTCAGCTTCAGATGATGTCACGAGAATAAACTTCAAAATCATCCTTACCTCAGTCCACATAATTTATACAAAAAATAGGCCTTACAAATATGTTGATTTACCTTTGTGATCATACCAAATTTCACCTTGAATATTGAAGAGAGCGATGATATTATTCCTGCACAAATGATTTAAAACAATCCATTGAATAGTCCACAAGATTCTCGGATGGGCTCAAATTTAGGTCTCATCCAATGACCTCAAAAGAAATCAAACATAACATAAGATAAGGATGATGAAACCTATGTCCTTAAGATGATATTTGTAGCCTATAGATTCGACATACTTCAAATACACAAAGTCGCAGTCAAGCATAGATAAAACACTTGAATTTTCGATTAATATTCAAGGATTTTCCCAAAAAAATATCCAAAGGACTTGTTGAGATTTAGCTCAAACTACCCCTATCATAGAGGGAAAAATGTTGTGATAAACATGCCTAATAACTTCCTCATAAGAAAATCCTTGATATCCTTCAAATAGGTCTAATAACCTCAAAATTTTCCAGTAAATATCCCAACAACATTAGACAAAGATATCACTTCAAAATGCCTCATAATTTTTCAAGGAGGAGGCCAAAATTTCCTTTCAAAAATGCTTCAAAACATGTCCCTTATTTACCTTATAGGATGTAAAATAATCTCAAGAAAAATATAAAAACACAGCGAAGGACCATAACCCAAAAGGATAAAATGTTAAGAACAAGAACCTTCGGAACTTTGACCTCTACTTTGGATATGCCAGACTACTCCTGGCAACAAATGATTTCAGAGAAATTTATTTATTCAATCCATTCATTTGTGGAGGATATAAGTGCATTTATATATATGTTGAATATATATCATTGAGGGGACCATATTATACAAATTCAAGAGAAATTTTGAAATTGAAATTTTGAGTTTTGGATCCAAAACCCCCACAATTATTTGAGCCGACTTACACTTTTTGGAGGGAGACATTTAAAATTGAATTTAGAATCCCACAAACAATAGGATCAAAATATCATTTTCACCAAAAAATATTTAATTTTAATCCTTTAATGAAATTCCTTCTTGGCCTCATGATTTGTGCAATTATTTTAGCCAATGATAAGTTGCGACATCATCTCCTTTTGGGGACTTTGATCACAGAAAAGGGGGATTCAATCTATAATCGAGCATATCTCCACAGCCAAGTTTAACAATGAGGCATGGCATATACCATTGGAATTGACATGATGAGATTCATCCAATGAAAGTGATCTTGACCTCAAAAGACTTAATTTTCCTTATCATCTTTGTCATCAAAATCATGGCTACTTCTCGCACTAGTTGGGTTGATATCAATGACAACCATATTTTAGTACTATCCCACTTTTCCATTTATGGAAACACATGCACTCCCCCTGCAATCATTTCTCCCCCTAAATCCATGCATCTAATCTTCTTTGTGTGATTTCACTCCACCTTTGAAATCAATGGCATAGGGTAACTCCCTCTAACGATATATTTGTCCTACAACATGCTTGTTTCCCCTTGTCTTCTTGGCTCAATATAATGGATATCAATGTGAACTTAGTAGAATCCCAATATTTTTCTGAAGATACTCAAAGGTCTCTTGAGGTAAATTTTTGGTTAAGATGTCGGCTATCTGCTCCTTTGTTTCAATCTATTCTTCTTTACTGAAACCTGCTCCTGAAGAAAGTGATATTTAATAGGGACATGTTTTGACTTAGAGTGCATGAAAAAATTATTGGAGAGACTAATGGTGTCAGTTTTTTCACAGAACATCGAAACTATCTCATCAAAATTCACTTGGAGATCCTACATGTTTTTCTTCATCTAGAGACAAGGATACTAAAGACTACTTCTTGCACGGCCATGAAACAAGACAATCACCCAAATAAAAATTTTCTCCACTGGTACTTTCGCGATCTTCAATACTGCTTTCCCAATCTACATTTGTATAATTTTTCAAAGTTAATTTATTTCCCTTCAAATACCATGGTCCAAAATCCATTGTTCCTTTGAGATATTTGAACATCCTCTTTACCGCAACAACATGTGATTCCTTTAGTGGTGCTTGGAAATGTGCTACCTGTCCAATTGTCTATATCACATCGGGTCTCGAAGTTATCGCATACATTAGGATGCCAATCATTGATGTATACAATCTTTGATTTGCTTCCTTGGATATATCCTCTTTTCTCAACTTACAACTGGTCATCATGGGAGTTCTATCGTATTTACAATATTCCATTTGGAACCTCTTCAACATTTATTTAATGTACTTGGTATGAGAAATGAATATGCCATCATCTTCCAGAGATATCTGGAGTACCAAGAAGAATGTCAACTCTCCAAGTAAACACATATCAAACTTTCTGTATCCTTTGAAAACTTCTTACTCAACCAGTAATCATCTCTTCTAAACATGATATCATCCACATATACTTAAATAATAAACAA
Organism: Pinus albicaulis; assembly: GCA_034641835.2. Classification (NCBI taxonomy): domain Eukaryota; kingdom Viridiplantae; phylum Streptophyta; class Pinopsida; order Pinales; family Pinaceae; genus Pinus; species Pinus albicaulis. Next base: position 604,016,445 of record CM076581.1, on the reverse strand, counting down.
GTTGTCTTGTTCAACTTTTATATATAAGTTTCTATCAGCATTTCCCTTTTTGAATCCTTATTTTTCTACAACTACATTTCCAGATAGGAATACCATACTCTAGGAGCATGCTTGAGACTATGTAGATATTTATTCAAGCTACATACATAATATTTCTTGTCGGTAAGAAGAAATCCTTCAAGTTGCTCTATGTAGACTTATTCTACTAATTCTCCATTCAAAAAGGTTGATTTGGCATCCATCTAATACACCTTAATATTTCTCGAATAAGCATAGGCCAAGAACATCCTAATAGCTTCCATTATGGCCACTAGTGCAAATGCCTCTTCGAAGTCTATTCCTTCAGCCTGTGCATATCCTTTACAAACTAGTCTTGCTTTATTCCTAGTTACCTAGTAGAAATTATACAATATGCATGTATATCTTGGATTCACTCGATATAACAATATGCTAAAGTTAAATAATGAATTTCTTCTACAAATATTTGTGGAATTTAAAACACAATCACCAATTAAATAAGCATGAAGAAAGATCAATCACACACAACACAGATAATTTCTCGGGGAAAGCGTTTAATATGAAAACCCCACTATCTTATATTGTATATTATAACATGGATCATGAAACAATTACATACAAAACTCCAATCACAAGAGCTCTCAGTACATTAGCTAATTGTCTCACACTTTCATGCAAAAATTGGAAAATTCCTTTCTAAATTTACTGTCTCCAGACAGCCTGCCTTCACTGCACAATCCCTGCTGAAAGCAATCCCTGAATTAATCCCTTCTTGCCTACCTTGACTGTGCAAGTATAATGGGCTCATCCAATGTGTGTGTGCTTGCATGTGTGCAAGCAGATAATGTCACAAATGATAGTTATCTTCCCTTTCACCTATAACTCAACTGTGTCTCCACTGGATCTGACATACAAGCAGTTAATAATAGTAAATCTTGAGTTGCAAGTGAGATCACTACATGTGAATTAATTAATAATTAATTCACTTGATCTCTCACTAGTGTATCTTCATTTACAACTAGCACAATTGATTTTAACTCACTAAACTGAGTTTAACTATTTACAACTTGCACAACTCATGCACCACTACACTTCCAACTATGTTACAACTAGAATCACTCAGTTACAACTCAAGTCAATCTGCATGTCCCACCAACCAACCACTTAACTCGAAATTCACTTAGCTAATTGATTTTCCACTTCATTTAACTATTTTCAAGTTCTCATTAGGAATATATTATAGTTTAATGTCCATTAAAATTAAGGGATGATAATAATAAACATGCATCTAAAAATAGACATACATCTAAAAATAGCATGTGGGCCCCACCCTAGTGTAGGTGCTTAATTTTCACTAAGATCAAAATTTCTTGTTGAATATCAACACTCCCTCTCAACAAGAAATGGATTATCCTTCACCCCAATCATGTCTCTATGGTATTCGAATTTTCTCTTGGTGAGCGCCTTCATCAGAATATCTGCATCCTGATCTTCCGTGGGAATGTACTAAAGCAACATAACTTTCCTCTTCATGCAATCTATGAGATGATGGTACCAGATATCCACATGCTTGGACCTATCATGAAATAGGGGATTAATCGAGAGTTTAATGCAACTTTGATTATCGCAATGAATCATTGTCAGATCCATCCGAGAACCAAATTGATCAGGAGTTCATAAATTTTTCTCAAAATTGAAAGTTACACGATTGGGTTAAAACTAAAATGGTTGTGTAGATCTCGTCTTCTTGATTTCGGCGTCGTAAACAGTTCAAAAAACCAATGTCGTATGAGGGAGGTATCACATTCTGATCGAAATCCCAAACTAGGAAAATTTGAGACAGGGTTGACTGGGATGCCTAGTCAGCAAGGTGGATTGCACAGTCAGCAAAAAGAATATTTTAAGGAATATTCCTTCCTCATAACCAATCCCAGGCTGACAAGTGGTGCGATATTATTGGTTGAATGGTTTGGTATGTTGTTTTATGGGCCAATTAGAAGGTGCCACGTGGCTAACCTTGAGGCCACCACGTGGCCCTTGAACCACTGTGTAAAATTATTGTGGAGGACACAAGAGTCGAACCCTGGACCACTGGCAGAGCACGCGACTGACTAACTGCCCGAGCCACATGAAGATCTTAGCCGTTATAGGCATCAGCTTATTTTTAAAGGGTAATGGAACTCTACTGGTAGGTTGGGACTGCTGGCATAGGCTTATTGTTATAGGGTAATGGAAATCCGTTTGGGGGTTAGGGACCGCCGGTGGTCCCAACCCACCAGCAATCCTGTGTATTTTTCACATTGCAAACGTCACATTAAATGTAACCTCTGACAGTTTTCAACCATGACATTTATTATAACAGTTTCAACATGGAAAATGGCCACAAAAACTCTGCGCGGTTGCAACGGTTAGTGCTAACCCACCACCAAACCCGCAGTTTAAACTTATCCATTGTGGTTCTTCCAACCATTGCATTTTGGAAGCCGTGGTTTGGGTTGGCATCTAGCCACCCAACCACAAACCATTTATTTCCATAGTTATCTCGGTAGTTAGCACTGGCGGGAGCGCTAATTAAGGTGGAGGTCACTATTTTGACTCCAGTTAAGTGGAGTCCTCCACATTTAGTGGATTTTTTCTAGGTGTTACAAGGAAAATGAGTAGGAGACTCAATTTTCGCCTATTCAGATTGAATGAAGAGTCATTCTTGACTAATTGGAGCATTCTAGAGCCATTGGTGGATAGAAAACAGCCATTAGAGGCATGTAACTACATGTATTTGAAAAATTTTGAGCATAATGTAAGATGGACATGCCATTGGGAGTTGGACCAGCAGATGTAGCCCAGGAGGGGTGAACTGCTTCATCATGCATGATGTGTAAATGTTATGTGGTGAATTATTTCTCTATTTTACATTGTTGTTAAGTGTTATTTGTGCTTATTTCATGCTTCTAATTCACTAAAATCATCTACAATTCATGCTTGAAATCCTCAATCCTTAAGCAAACTAATGAAACAAGTATGCACATGTTTATAAACTGAAAATACACTTAGCACAGCAAAACTAATACATTCCTTTCAGATCAGATTGGTATCAGAGCTAGATTTTATTCTCTGTTGTTCTTTAGTGCAAAGAATTGTTTAACTTTTTGCAAGTTTTTAGATGCTTACTAGGCTCAAGCTCAAAATAGGAGAAGGAAAATTGGTGGGAGAAGAAGGGTCTCAAGAAGAGCCAAAGAAAAGGAGAGCAAGATTGCCACAATCTCTACCACCTAGTTCACCTCCTAAGGAAGCAGAAGCTACATTAAGTATGTCTAATAGAGAAGGAGAAATCCATGAAGAAGTTGATCCCAAAGAGGAAGAAAGAGTGTTTAGGAAAGCATTCCTTGACATGACTGATATGGTTAGAATCCTTTATCAAGAAAGGAATGAGAGACTAGAAGGAGAAGGATCCAAACTTCACAAGGAAGGAAATGGATCTTCAGGAGGTCACAATGATGAAGATAAGTCAAAGAAGGGCAATGGAGGAAATGGAGGCAATGGAGAACCATCATCATCATCCTATACTTCTTCTTCAGTACATCAGCCACACAAGTCAAAGAACACTGGTAAAAGTCCTTTTTTAAAACTTGATGTTATGTTTGAATTGCCAATTTTTAATGGTGAAGTAAATGCAGAAAATATTGATAATTGGATTAGGCAATTGGAGGTCTATTTGAGAATCCAGAACCTTCAAAATGATGATACCAAAATCCAATTAAGTTCATTGAGAATAGAAGGTGAAGCACTTGTTTGGAGGGAATCCAAGACAAAGGAGGAGATCAAGAAACATGGTAAGATTATTCTATCATGGTCAGATTTCATTACTGCTATAAAACCACAGTTTTATCCATTAGATCATATGCATAAAGCCATAATGAACTAGAAAAACTTTAGGAAATTGAAGGGAAAAAATGTGCAAGAATACACCCAAGAATTTAGGAGAAGAGCTCTCTTATTAGGGGTAGATTTGCAGAGCCAAGATACTTTGCTGAAGTACATAGGAGGCTTACATATCTACCTAAAACATACTATTCTCATGTTTAACCCCACCAATCAAGATGAAGTATGTGTTCGGGCCACACATCTAGAAGCTAGAGGGAAGAACATTTCTGAAGAGGGTAGAAGGAAACCCTTTAAGGGTAATGTTACACTATTTTTTGGTCATCTAACCTATTATTATTAGATGGACCTAAGTACACCATGTAAGATCAATTTTACCCTAAGTAAAATTGCTTTCACTATGAAAAATAACTTAGTAAACCACATTTATTAAGTTGTTTATGGTCTAAACAGGAAACCCCATGAGGAAATATTAAATAAATCTACATCTGTTCGATTTTCCTCAAGGAATAATTAGTTAAACAACAGTTTAATTAATATTCCTGGTTATATTTAACCCAAAATAGGGAAATTAATTACATAAATCATTATTTATCTTATTATTTTCTAGGAATAATTATTTAAACCTTATTTAAATAATATTCCTTGTTAAATATGACTAAATCACTCATAAATAATTAAATAAATCACTATTTATTTTATTATTACTCAACCACATCCTTAAAATAATAAATAAATCATTTATTTATTTATTGTTTACAAATAAAGGGATTTGACCCAAGTCAAATTATGTTTCCCTCTAACAAATATAATAAAATATTCCATAAAAGTTGGATCTTGGTTTGGTTAATAATAGCACCAATATCTAGAATAAATCAATATTTGTTTATAAATAGAAGGGTTTTCCATTCATTCACTACCTTTTGTTGCCTAAATATCACTCTCGATCTATACTTTTTGTCTGACTTCGATCCACTATCATAGTCATATTTTTCTACCATTTTTTGCCTGGGTTTTCTACACCATCAAGAGAGAGGGATTTTAGATCTGAAGTGCTGAGGACTTACAAGAACCCATCCCATTGAGGAGAACTGGTAACATCCTTCTATGTTTTCCTCCCAGTTGCCATTAATGCAAAATTTATTCAACATATTCTTGTCTTGTCTATTAGATGCATGGAGTAAATCTTGTTTTTATTTACTACTTAATGTCTTTTAATGTATAGATCTAGATTTTTGCATCATTTATCTTGATCACCTAATTGCAGATCTAAGGATATTGGTAGCCATATTTGTTGTTAGGGTTGTTTTTTATGCACAGTTAAAATGGTCTTTTTTCGTACGCTGGCAATTAAGATTCATACTAACAACTAGCGACTCCACACGGGTTTACGATTATGACTGTTGTCATTTTTCAGATCCCTGCATATCCAGCTTCTTCAAACCCTAGGATTTCTCTTTAGCCTCTTGTTTTGTTTTTCTTGATGTTTTTTTTAACCTATAAAACTCTAAAACATTAAAAATTCTAACTTTCGTGTGTTTTCGGACCTATTGCGCAGGTGATAGACATCAGCCACAACTGAGACGACACATTCTGCTGAAACTATCTCCTGAGAGCACCGGAAGTGCAGGTCACACTTTTTGGCCCTAAACCTACGACTTGGAGCTTCAAGAAGCAGAAATCTGCCCAAAATCTGCGACCTCACTTTTTTGCAGGAGTTTTTCAGAAAGTTTTCTGGGTTTGTCTGAGCCTCTATTCAGGGTTTTTTGACCTCCGTCTCCGCCCATTTTAGACCTGTAATTTTTTTGTTTTACTCCAATAAGTGGGAACCTAGCCCCCTAGGGCTTCAGTACCCTCCACCTTCGGTGGAAGAGTTTTAGCTGCTGCAGGTTGTCTGCAATTTTTAGAGCGTTCAGCCATTTTTCAGATCTGATACCTCACCTTCAGATCCACTTCAGATTGGCTATTTATCCATCCAAAACACCTCATTTGATTTATTTTTTTGGTTTTCCTCTAGGGTCACCTCCACTTCCCTTCAGGATATAGCCTTTCTCCACCTCATTTACAGCAATAGTTCCTCTGATTTGTTGATTTTTTCTGCACCACTTTCCAGCAGATTTGACCTTTAGATCCCTGTCCCTCCCAACCTTAGATCTATTGGCTATTTCAGTGTGTTTTGATTAGTTTTTTGCCCACCTACAAACTAGTTGTTGCGAGGCTCACCTCCTTGGGGTTAGATTATTGCATAATTAGTTGTTTATTTTATGTTATTTCAGTTTCATATACGGTTATCTGCATATTTATTTACAGTTATACAGCACACTTTTTCTTTTTCTCTACGAACGTCTGGGCTTAAAAATTAAAATTTACACACTTTACACACACACCCTAAGCGAAAAAGAGCTTCGTTAACACCGCCAAGCAAAGACTCTAAAACATTGAAATCAATTGATCCTGCACCTCTTTGCCCTTGTTTTGACATTGTAATCAGTTGATCCTACACCTCCTTGCCCTTGTTGGTCTCTTTTTCCTTTGTTTCATGTTTTTGTCATCATCATTGCGCCACCAAGGCATTTATCGCAGAGACTTCTTGGCCTTCATCCTCAGTTTCTAGTAGGAATACTTACTCCTCCTCGTAAGATTTGAGTTATTCCTCCACCAATTCCACACTCTGACTCTTCTTCTGGTTCATTGGGTTCTCCTTCTCGTTCCGCCCCTGGTTCTCCCCCTGTCACCTTCATTATTTCTGGTTCAAGACCTGACGCTAGTGGTAACCTCGGCCCTAATGCTGCGAATACTACTAGTGGGACCGCAATGGAAACTACCCTGGCTGTTCCTTTGCTCCCCTATATGGCAGGCCTCAGTCTTCCCGATTTTGACCAGTTGATAAATGACCCTATACACCATAATGTTGGTTAGCCTGCAATGCCAACCAAGCTCCCTTCCGATATCCCCAAGTTTGAAGGTCTTGCTGGCGAAGATCCTACAAATCATGTTCGATCTTTCCACATGTGGTGTTCGTCTAACTCCTTTACCGATGACTCTATCTATCTTCGGTTGTTCCAACATACGCTTACTAGTGAAGATTCCAAGTGGTATGTTTATCAAGCCCCTTCCTCTCATACCACCTTTTCGACTCTTACCTGAGCTTTTGTCTTACTTCCAGCTTCCCCTTTGTTATGACACTGGTACCGAACTTTTGACTTCTTCCGTCAATCATCTGCGACCCGCCTATCTGATCATGTACAGGAATGGCGGAGAAGAAAGAGCCTATGTCGAGCCCCTACCTTTTAATACCGTGTCTACATGGATTGGTTCCTTAGATCTCTCTTGCCTTCTATCGGCAAGGATGTTGCATCGCATTTCCCTAAAACCGAAGAAGCCGCTCTCTAGATTTCCTTAAAATATGACCTGATCTACGCTCAGTCGGGTTATGTTTATACCATTCTACCTGATCTTCCCAGACCCGGTGGTGCCAACGCACCGGGGGCATCTCATGCCGCCAATGGTATCGTTGGAGCTCTCTCTCATCCATACGCTCAACCTCCTATGAGCTATGGTTTTCCTCAAGGAGGGGCCAGCACCTTTCCCCCTCTCAGTAGCATGTATCCAGGATATGGCATGCCTCCTCATTTTTCCCAATCTCCTGTTTACCACACTGTTACCAAACCTCATTATTACCCATATCTGCAGCCTGATGCTCCAGCTCCTCCAGCATTAGCACCTTTGCATCCCTTGCCTTGTCAACCTCCGCAACAGAAGCCACCGCCCCCTCAGGGGTAGGTGTATGCACAGCAGGGCGCGACTAATCCTCCTCCTTCAAAAAAGAAGAGGAAAGGCACTCAAAGTCAATCTGCCTCCAGTAATTCTGGACCTAATCCACAAAATAATGCTCCTAACACTGCTAACCAGCAACAGGGCACTCAACCCAAGCAGAACAGGCATGTTCGTACGAATAAGCCTTGTTCTTGTTGTGGTGTTTATGGTCATTACACGCACGATTGTCCTATTTTACCACATATGAAGTAGATGTGGGAGTCTCAAGCAGTTTTTCGAGGACAAAAAGCCTCCCCTTTCGTCCCTCCCAGTCCTGCACCTAGTCAACTGGTTGTGCTTACTAATCCTTTCCCTCAGTAAAGATTTGTGGCTACCCAACCACCTAAAGGTCAGGCGGCCACTCAACCTCCATCTGGTACCTCCGATTACCATATTCTCATGATGAACTCTGATCAACATGTTATCGTTGACCTCAACCTTCATAATCGGTCCCGTTAGTACAACAAGCCTCCCGCTACGTCTCTCCTCGAGCCACCTTCTTGAAGTCCAACAGAGCCTCTTTCAACACTTAATTGTCCCTTACAAATCCCTTGGCCGAAGGTAAAGGTTCATACCAAGATCCCTAAGGGACCATTACGCCGAAATGTTGTAGAAAATTTGCCCATTCGTATAGTATAGTAGATGATTTGGCGCAATCTCCTGCCGCCATCTCAACGTTGGAACTCCTCCAGTCATGCCCTTCACAATGAAAAGCTCTACTATCTACCATGGGTGTTGTAGATCCTGCCGATGATCACTTGATTATCTTCGATGTTGACCGCTCAGAAGATCCTCCTCTTCCTGCTTCTGTCACCTTCCAAATCCCAGTCAAAATTTGGGACGCCAACGTTTCCCGGTGTATCATTAATGAAGGGGCTTCCACTTGTGTGATGTCCGCTTCAATTTGGAAGAAACTCAGATCACCTGATTTGGCTCCTTCCATGATCACTCTCCCAGCGTGGGATGGCCACGCCTCCCAGCCCATTAGCCTATTTCGCAATTGTCCTATTACTCTTGCGGGAAAGATTGTTTGTGTTGACGTAGAAGTCATTGATGCCCCCTTAGATTACGACATTCTATTGGGTCATAGCTACACCTATGCGATGTTTGTTGTCCCATCTGCGGTTCACCGCAAGATGTCCTTCCCTCATAATGGAAAGGTAGTCACCATTGACCAGTTGAAATATTACAAACCGAAGTCTCAGACCTCCCCTGAGTCCATCATCTCTTCGATGGCCAATAAGCAAACTGTCGATCCCTTGACCAGTGTCTCACCCAGTGTTTACAAAGACTCCTCTTTACTTGGTACATTCCCTGGTCTTCCTCCTCCTATCTTTGATCCCAGCTCATCGAATGTTTGCATGATGCAATCATCTCGGGCTTCCCTCAAGCGGCTCACTTCGGCTAGTCAGTAGCCTCCTCGCTTTCCGCAGCCTACTCCTAGCCCTTTGATTCAGCCTTTTGGACCTTCTCCTCCTGGCCCTTCACCTACAGCTGGTATTCATGAGCCTCTTTATCCTCCTGGAATGGTTCCTCCAGGCCTTAACCATCTTGGAGACGTCTCGCCTAGCCATTACCCCTCCGGTCAAATATCGTTCCTAGCTGCCCCTCTCGGAGTCTACATGGTACCTGTTATGGATACCCTCTCTCTTCCTAACCTGACCCTGGGGATTCCCGTCTGGTACCTTGATCCTCCAGCCGCTACCCCGCCCGGTCAACCCAAACCTTATCTTGCTTTGACCATGGTTCAACCGGTCCCTATGACTTCTCCCATTGCTATAGTTCCTTAGCCACCTCAACAGGAACCATCTCCTATTGCGACCACTTTGGGTAAGAAGGGAAAAGATCACAAGAGGGCATCAAAAGACAAGGCTTCCCCGACAAACCATCCTCCTCCTCAGCCTCCAAAGCGTACACCTCTGTGTGTTGTGTGATGTTTTCGATCATGCCACCAATAATTGTCCCAAATTGCTTCATCTCAAGCCCATGGTTAGCGAAGCGTTTCCGAAGCCTGATATCCCAGAGGTATATGTCACTATACCTGATTCAGTCCCGAAACTCAAGTCTTTGCACACAAATCACCCCTATGCTTTGTGTGATTTCCATGGCCACTATACTTACCTCTGTCCCCGCCTCAAAGAATTCCTCACCTCTCTAGCATAAGTTTTCCAATTCGAGGCCAAGCGCAACGATTCCACCACTCCCTTATTTACGCATTTTGCTTCAGTAGAACCAGAGGACACATCCACTCCCATATACATTCCCCCTCCAGATTTCAAAATGACAGATTCTTTGGCCACTTTCCACTACCTGTCATCATCTATGAGATCCTCGGTGGAAGACCCCACTGCGCCTTCCCCTTTTGTTTCGCTTGACCTCCCTTCAGCAATCACCTTGGGCTCAACATCGATGGATCCTTCATCTACTTGTTTTTATGTCACCCCTTGTGACGATGCGCATGTGAACCTCTCTTCTCATGATGATGAGTTATGTAGCTTCATCGCGTCAGGTGGTATTTATTCCACCAGTCACCCCATCTTCTATTACGATGACGACATTATGGAAGGAGTCACCACCCCTGACTTTATCTATCCCCCCTCACATCGAACCCATGTATTCGAACCACATACACATTGTGGCCATTACATTTACACCCAATGTTTGGGTAAAGGGGCACCCATATTTGAGAGACCAGGAGAAGCAACTCTCCACAACTCTCCTAGTGTATCTGGTCGTGTCGACTCTAGTACCGTTATTCTTCCACATTTAGAAGAACCTCTAGAGTCCCATATCACTTCAGATCACTCTAGGGATGATGCCCCTCATCATTCCTTCATATTACATCAACAACCATGTCCCTTTGACATTGTTGTTGACCAACCTGTGAGTTTTCTAGGAGAGAATAAGTTCATTATCTCCAAATCCTTTTTTTTGGATACTGGCACCATGTATGAAAACCCAGAAACTAAAGTCCATTTGCTTCATATATGCAGTACCAAAAGAGATTGGTAATCCTCCATTCCCTTTCTCGAACTGCATAACCATAAAGAAAAGAAATGGTGCACCACATCATTAAAATGTGTTTAGATTCCCCCTTTCTAAATACATTTTGGCATGACCATAACATGCTTAGGGGCACCTATGCCCCTCAACCATAAAAATCTTAGCTCTCAACCAAAAAACAGCACAAGAAAAACCCTCTCTGTCAAGTCGCACTTTTCAGGCCCAATCCTGGGACAAGTCACAGTTTTCTACCCAAAACGTGCTACCCAGGTCGCAGTTTTTTCCCCAAAAAGTGCGACCCAACCGTGAAGAAGAGTAAGGGTCGGTTACTGAGCTCTGGGGACCTAAACTGAACTTTCAATCCACTGAAATGAAAGAGTAGGGTTAGGCCTCTTACCTGCAACTGACTGATCTTGATTCCAATGGTAGGTTTTTCTGCTACGCTCACTGCAAGATTTATGGCCTTCTCTCCTCTCTACATTCACCACAACTCCACCTGCAAATGAGTGAATTTGGAGGGAAAATGCCTTATTAAAAGAGAAACCCCTGATTTTTATTTTGCATGTTGCAGCCAAACCGTAGCTCAGTTTGAAAAACCATCTATACCATTAGAAAGCTCTCGTCGAGCCCTCAAATGGGTATCTGTTAGTTTTTCGTGATTTGATACTTCACCACGACACATTTTGTCAAGAAGCGTCACTTCACCACTCCTCAAAATCGAATTTATTCACTTGCAACACTTGTACTTGGGGCACCACTTTGCCTCCATACTTGTCCACGCTGGTGTTGATTTTCGTCGTGAGTTACCATCTTGTACTCATGTTTAATAGGTCCCCATTGGACCTTTACTATGTGGCAGCACCATCGAGTCGCCCTTGTTTAGAGCATCTTATTTGAGTCATCATCACATTCATGGAGCCTATCCTGAGTCCCTTTTTCCCGTTATAGTCCTCCATCCTTCATTTCTTGGTCCCTCTCTCATGTCGCACATTATGGCATCCAGTCCCACTGTCCCCTATCCCTCATGATATTGTGTCAGTCGCTACCAAGTTATCCATGCCCTTTATGCTCTAACAAGGGAAGTCGTATGTCCGCTATTCAATACCCTCCATTTCATCATCACCCCTGGTGTCTGTCTGTCAGTCTCTGTACTATTTTCTCCCATGCCTTAGTTGAGGACCCTTTATTTCCTCACCTATGGCGGACCTCCTTCTGCCAACATCAGATCATTTATTCTATAAGACAGGTCTAGAGGGCGGTGTACCTTGGTTCCAGCTTCCACTCTTGTTCGGTGTTTTGGATCAGGCAAAGGGACTCCTCATTTCCCTTTGACTTGATTGTTTCTCTGCTCGAGCTCCTTACAGCATGATCGATATCTGTATCCTTGATGGTCCAATGATGCAGCAGATTGGACCAGTGACTCCCGGGTGTGTGTGAGATGTTTCAGCCCTTGTGAGGGGGTGGCCTTACAGGTAGCCCCCCACATGCCTAGATGACCTCTTCATTTCAGCCTTCAATACAGCTCCATAGATTTGATGATGTCGGCCTTAGCCGCTTGCAACACCTTTTTGATTGCATGTTTCAGTCAGATTTTCAGAGCCCTTTCCTGTTTACAGGGGCATCTAGGTTGTATTTGTATCTCATGTACTCAGATATTATTGTACAAGTCCTGGCTGTTATCCCAGGCATAGTATGCATGTGGGATTCATTATCATGCTTTTTATCTGGCTCATGCTTATGCTAGCATGTACTATATTGTTCAATCCCTTGTTTACTGGGCGCATTATTCTTTTTACTTTGTCTCAGCAGGCATAGGTATGCCTCCCCCACCGCCTATAGCATAGGTACTCACTCATAAAAGAGACTTGTCGCACCTATAAGTCTCGCCTCCTCAGGGTATAGTCCTCTCAGCGCTTTGGTCTACCTTATATTTATCTAGTAAGAAATACTAATTAAGTGTCCATAGGGCAAAGACAATGACAACTGTCTATCGAAAATTACCTTTAGTCTTCAACTACCAACTATCCGCACCTTTGGGCAGCCCTGATTGGCTATGATCGACTAGCAATAAGAACTGGCATTGACTAGCAGCTATCGAAAACTGGCTATAAGTAATGGCCTTAAGGCAATGATTGGCTATCTTGCAGAAATTTATATAACTGATATGTTATACATCCGAGATTCTCCTGATCACACACTAATTAGGTCCGATCTAGAAAAACACATGCTCCAATATATGCCACCTGCTAGCCTGCCTCTACTACGCAATCACTGCTGAAGAATGGCTCTACATGAAATCAAATTGGTCCAGCCTTGCTCACACAATCCTCATTGGCATCTCCAACCACTGTGTGTTTCAAATCATGCAACACTATAGTCAAAACTAATAGTCACACTGCTCTTTCACCTACCTCTTCACTGGTCTCCACTGAAACTGTCCATGCACTGTAGTTAACTGATGTATTCTTCAGTTGATTAATGAGTTAATATTTAATGAATTAATTAATAATTAATTCACACCACTCTCACTAGTGTATCAATCAGTTAGACTAGATACAACTAGATCAACTGTGTCTAACTGAGTTAAACTGAACACAACTCCACCAACTACTTCTACAACTCCACCAAACTCTGTCACATGAGTTCTAACTAAAGTCCTCCATGCAATAGCTCCTGTAAACCCTCAGGAATAGTGTAATTCCTTCTTTCAGTTGATGTGCCACATATGTGCACTTAACTAAAGTGCTCCAAGAGAATAAGATAATGTTTAGAGTCCAAATATTATTAAGAGCTAATAATATTCGACATATATATTTTTAGACTGGCAATCTAAAAATAGATTCCGCCCAATATGTCTAAAAATATAAGTCCATATTTTTTTCCAACTTGACCCACCATCCACAAATAGCATCCCGCAACTCATAGAATATGATCGACATGTCTAAAAATAACATAGTCTAAAAATAGACTTTGCGACAAAAAATCACCTGTGTGGGCCCCACCTAGTTTACGTGATCACTTTCCAACTAGGATCAGGAATCATGTTTCAGGATGCCTCCTTCACTGTTTCTTGTTGCAATATTCAACACTCCCTCTCAACAAGAAAGGATTGTCTTTGCATGCGACATGAAACTCCATGCATTCACCCTGCAACCTTCATAAGCGCCATGCAACTCCATGCATCTCCTCTACAACTCTTCCGAAACTAAATAGGCTCCAAAAAACTCAATCAATTTGATGCATATATCATCAAAGTCTTCAACTTCTGTTGGTACCAACTACACATGTCTTCAAGAACCACTGCGTTGTTGAACTATGCACCCACGCACTCTGCACTTGTTGTCAACTCTGAACCGCGCTCCAGTATCCGACACTGTCACTTTGATCTGTCTGCATCAATCCAACTGACCATGCTACTGCTACTCTATGGGAAACTCGTAGCTAGGTTCAATTCATGAGATCCACACCATCTCCATGAATCCTGCCTAGAAATCTCCTCTTGGGATTAATCATGCATGTCGCCCCACCTCTCACCTGGTGGTATAGCCGCATGCACTCCCTCTGCCCATCTGGCACAAAATTTCTCTACATGAGTGGTTTCTCCCACTCCATGATCCTCATCTTGTGGCTCCTCCACATCCAAAGGTTCATTCTTACCTACATGCAAATCCAGCTCCCTCTCAAGCTTCAATTGCATGGCTTTCTCGCACTTCCCAACAGTAGGAAGCTCCGTAGAAATCCCATCTACTTCAAGTATTTAGATATTCTTAGCTCGAATCCCAACCTTCTTTACTTGTCCTGTTGCTTTGTACCGAAGGAAAAATTTTCCTTCACTAAAGACAACATCATACCCTTTATCCTCTAACATTGCGACTGAGATTAAATTCTTCTTTAAACCTGGAACATGCACAACATCTTGTAAAAGAATGATTTTACCTGACTCCCTCTGAAAGGTAATGGTACCAATGTTGGTCGCATTGTATCGTCCATTTTCACCCAACTAAACATGAAACTGGAGATCTTTCTCCACCAAGTCACTGAAAAGGTTCACATCTCTCGTCATGTGAAAGGATGCACCACTATCAAAGTACCACCCCAATCCCAATGCACTAGACACCATGCATGCGATCAATGAGAAGTCCAGCTCAAATTTCAAGGCAAGAGCCTCACCAGCTGCAGCTCTAGCAGCCTGCTTGTTCTTCTTCTGTGGACAATTTGTGGCAAAATTCCCATGCTCGTGACAGTGAAAACACTTCACTTTGGACATGTCATGCTCTTTTCCATCTGCACCAGATTGAGAAGGATTTTTCTTCCCCTTTCCTTTCCTTGCTTTGGCAGCGAAAGAGAAATCCTCTTCATCATCATTCTTTGATGAAGAGCCATCCCTGGTACTCCGCCTTATCTCCTCCTGCACAAGATCCGATCAAAGTCGCTCCCATCCCGGTAGTTTCTCCCGACCATTGATAGAGTCCTCGTAGCTGTGTCAACTCTTTGGAAGCCCAAGGAGAGCCAAGCTCACCAATTCCTCATCATCTACAGTAACCCCCACACTTCCCAGCTCATCCCTGCACTGGACAAACTTCGTGAGGTACTTGGGTATACTGCCGCCTTTCTCCATTTTTATGTTCCTGAGTTTATCCTTGAGCGCCAACTTCCTCTGGTCGCTCTTGCTTTGGAAAAATTTTGTCAAAGCTTTCCACATCAAGAATGGAGAATATTTACCATGAAGGCTGGACACTATGTGATCCTTCACACCTTCCAACAGAATCCTTCGACATTTTGTTGTCTTCTTTTGCCATGCGTCAAGTGCGGCAGCATCGCTAGAAGCAGGTTTTGGAATTTCTGCATCCATGAACTCCTTCAACCCATTGTCATCCAGCACCGCCTCCATCCTATCCTTCCATGCAACATAATTCGAGCTACTCTCAAGGGCATACTCCAATCGCAATCCGTTGAAAGACATCTCAACTTCGACACCAAGAAAACACTGTTGCAAATTCGAATTCCACCAACTCAAAAACTCAACCGCTTCAATGTTTTGCAATTTCTCCAATGATCAATATCCCTCTGATACCATGTATAAATTTATATAATTGATATGTTATACATCCGAGATTCTCCTGATCACACACTAATCAGGTTCGATCTAGAAAAACACATGCTCCAATCTCTGCCACCTGCTAGCCTGCCTCTACTGCGCAATCACTGCTGAAGAATGGCTCTACATGAACTCGAATTGGTCCAGCCTTTCTCACGCAATCCTCATTGGCATCTCCAACCACTTTGTGTTGCAAATCATGCAACACTATAGTCACAACTGATAGTCACACTGCTCTTTCACCTACCTCTTCACTGGTCTCCACTGAAACTATCCATGCACTGTAGTTAACTGATGTATTCTTTAGTTGATTAATGAGTTATTATTTATTGAATTAATTAACTAATGAATTCACACCACTCTCACTAGTGTATCAATCAGTTAGACTAGATACAACTAGCTCAACTGAGTCTAACTGAGTTAAACTAAATACAACTCCACCAACTACTTCTCCAACTCCACCAAACTCTGTCACATGAGTTCTAACTGAAGTCCTCCATGCATTAGCTCCGGTAAACCCTCAGGAATAGCGTAATTCCTTACGTGGGCCTCTTTTGTGCCACATCCTACATCTGTGCACTTAGCGAAAGTGCCCAATAGAATAAGATAATGTTTAGAGTCCAAATATTATTAAGAGCTAATAATATTCGACATATCTATTTTTAGATTGCCAGTCTAAAAATAGATTCCTCCCAATATGTCTAAAAATAGAAGTCCATCTATTTTTCCAACTTGATCAACCATCCACAAATAGCATCCTGCAACTCATAGAATATGATCGACATGTCTAAAAATAGACTTTGCGCCAAAAATCACCTATGTGGGCCCCACCTAGTTTAGGTGATTATTTTCCAACTAGGATCAGGAATGATGTTTCAGGATGCCTCCTTCACTGTTTCTTGTTGCAATCTTCAACATATGTATTATCAATCTAACTGGCAACTTTGACTTCCCCTTCGGTGTCTAGTGATTGATTTCTTACAACGTACTTCGGTCATACGATTAGCTCCTAACGCTACACACTGGGGGGAAATGCGTACACCATTTTTTGGTCATCTAACCTATTATTATTAGATGGACCTAAGTACACCATGTAAGACCAATTTTATGCTAAATGAAATTTCTTTCACTATGAAAAATAACTTAGTAAACCACCTTTATTAAGTTGTTTATGGTCTAAACGGGAAACCAACGAAATATTAAATAAATCTACATTTGTTTGATTTTCTCGAGGAATAATTAGTTAAACGACGGTTTAATTAATATTCCTAGTTATATTTAACCCAAACGGAAATTAATTACATAAATCATTATTTATCTTATTATTTTCTAGGAATAATTATTTAAACCTTATTTAAATAATATTCCTTGTTAAATATGACTAAATCACTCATAAATAATTAAATAAATCATTATTTATTTTATTATTACTCAACCATAACCTTAAAATAATAAATAAATCATTTATTTATTTATTGTTTACAAATAAAGGGATTTGACCCAAGTCAAATTCTTTTTCCCTCCAACAAATATAATAAAATATTCCATAAAACTTGGATCTTGATTTGGTTAATAATAGCTCCAATATCTAGACTAACTCAATATTTTTTTACAAATAGAAGGGTTTTTCCATTCATTCACTACCTTTTGTTGCCTAAAGATCACTCTGGATCTATAATTTTGATCTGACTTTGATCCACCATCATTGTCATATGTTGCTACCATTTTTTGTCTGGGTTTTCTACACCATCAAGAGAGAGAGATTTTAGATCTGAAGTGCTGAGAACTTACAAGAACCCATCCTATTGAGGAGAAATGGTAACATCCTTCTATATTTTCCTCCCAAGTGCCATTAATACAAAATTCATTCAATATATTCTTGTCTTGTCTATTGGATGCATGGATTAAATCTTGTTTTTACTTACTGCTTAATGTCTTTTAATGCATATATCTAGATTTTTAAAGCATTTATCTTGATCACCTAATTGCATATCTAAGGATATTGGAAGCCATCTTTGTTGTTAGAGCTGTTTGTTATGCACAGATAAAGTGATATTTTTTCATACACTGGCAATTATGATTCGTTATAACAGTTAAAAACAAAGAGAATACCTCAAAAGGTAAAAGCAAAAAGAATTTGTATGTTAAGAAAGAGGGAAAAAAATTGGTTTGTAAACATTGTTCAAAAGAAGGCCATGATGAAACTCATTGTTGGAAATTACACCCTGAAATGAGGCCCAAGAAATATAATAACAAAGGGAAACAGAAAACTGCAGTTATAACTCAACATGATTTAGGAGATGATTTAGGTGATGAATCTAAGATTACAACCATGGGATTGAAGAACATGAAGGGAAAAGAAATTGAAACTAAACCCAGTACTATTACATCAAACTGTCACATACATGCTCCGAATGAAGAAGAAAGAATTGAATTGTTTCATGTGAGATTCATATCCAAACATACCAAGATCGATGTATACAATCCTTGATTCGCTTCCTTCGATATATCCTTTTTTCTCAACTTACAACTGGTCACCATGGGAGTTCTATATTATTTAAAATATTCCATTTGGAACCTCTTCAAAATTTATTTAATGTACTTGGTATGAGAGATGAATATGCCATCATCTTCCATAGATATCTGGAGTACCAAGAAGAATGTCAACTCTCCAAGTAAACACATATCAAAATTTGTGTATCCTTTGCAAATTTCTTACTCAGCCAGTAATCATCGCTTCCAAACATGATATCATCCACATATACTTTGATAATAAACAAGTTGTCTTGTTCAACTTTTATACATAAGTTTCTATCAGCATTTCCCTTTTTGAACCCTTATTTTTCTGCAACTACATGTCCAGACCGGAATACCATACTCTAGGAGCATGCTTGAGACTATGTAGATATTTATTCAACCTACATACATAATATTTCTTGTCGGTAAGAATAAATCCTTCAGGATGCTCTATGTAGACTTATTCTTCTAATTCTCCATTCAAAAAGGTTGATTCGGCATCCATCTAATACACCTTAATATTTCTCGAATAAGCATAAGCCAAGAACATCCTAATAGCTTCCATTATGGCCACTAGTACAAATGCCTTTTCGAAGTCTAATCCTTTAGCCTGTGCATATCCTTTACAAACTAGTCTTGCTTTATTCCTAGTTACCTGTGTAGAAATTATACAATATGCATGTATGTCTTGGATTCACCCGATATAACAATATGCTAAAGTTAAAAACTGAATCGCTTCTACAAATCTTTGCGGAATTTAAAACACAATCGCAAATTAAATAAGCATGAAGAAATATCAATCACACACAACACAGATAATTTCCTGGGGAAAGCGTTTAATATAAAAACCCCACTATATTCTATTGTATATTATATCATGGATCATGAAACAATTACATACAAAACTCCAATCACAAGAGCTCTCAGTACATTAGCTAATTGCCTCACATTGTCATGCAAAAATTGGAAAATCCCTTTCTCAATTTACTGTCTCCAAAAAGCCTGCCTTCACTACGCAATCCCTGCTGAAAGAAATCCCTGAATTGATGCCTTCTTGCCTGCCTTGACTGTGCAAGTATCGTGAGCTCATCCAATGTGTGTGTGCTTGCATGTCTGCAAGCAGATAATGTCACAAATGATAGTTATCTTCCCTTTCACCTAGAACTCAACTGGGTCTCCACTGGATCTGACATGCATGTACTTAATAATAGTAAATCTTCAATTGCAAGTGAGATCACTACATGTGAATTAATAAATAATTAATTCACTTGATCTCTCACTAGTGTATCTTTAGTTACAGCTAGCACAACTGAGTTTAACTCACTTAATTGAGTTAAACTATTTACAACTTGCACAACTCATGCACCACTACACTTCCAACTATGTTACAACTAGAATCACTCAGTTACAACTCAAGTCAACCTGCACGTCCCACCAACCAACCACTTAACTCGAAATTAACTTAGCTAACTGATTTTCCACTTCAGTTAACTATTTTCAAGTTCTCATTGAGAATATATTATAGTTTAATGTCCATTTAAATTAAGGGATAGTAAAAATAAACATGCATCTAAAAATAGACATACACATAAAAATAGCTTGTGGGCCCCACCCTAGTGTAGGTGCTTAATTTTCACTAAGATAAAAATTTCTTGTTGAATCTCAACATTGTCTCTCAAAAAGAAATGGATTATCCTTCACCCCTATCTTGTCTCTATGGTATTCGAATTTTCTCCTAGTGAGTGCCTTCCTCAGAATATCTGCATCCTGATCTTCCGTGGGAATGTACTGAAGCAACATAATTTTCCTCTACACACAATATATGAGATGATGGTACCCGATATCCATATGCTTAGACCTATCATGAAATAGGGGATTAATCGAGAGTTTAATGCAAATTTGATTATCACAATGAATCATTGTCAGATCCATCTGAGAACCAAACTGATCAGGAGTTAATAATTTTTGCTCAAAATTGAAAGTTACATGATTGGGTTGAAACTAGGATGGTTGCATAGATCTCGTCTTCTTGATTTCGGCGCCATGAACGATTCTAAAATCCAATGTCGTATGAGGGATATGTCGTGTTCTGATCAAAATCCCAATAAGGGAAAATTTGAGATAGGGTTGACTGGGATGCCTAGTCAGCAAGCTAGATTGCACAGTCAGCAAAAGGAATATTTTAAGAAATATTCCTTCCTCATAACCAATCCCAGGCTAACAAGTGGCCCGATATTATTGGTTGAATGGTTTGGTGCGTTGTTTTATGGGCCAATTGGAAGTTGCCACGTGGCCCTTGAACCACTGTGTAAAATTATTGTGGTGGTCGCAGGAGTCGAACCCTGGACCATTGGAAGAGCACGCGACCGACTAACCTCCCAAGACACACGAAGATCTTAACCTATATAGGCATCGGCTTATTTTTAAAGGGTAATGGAACTCTGCTGGCGGGTTGGGACTGCTGGCATCGGCTTATTGTTAAAGGGTAATGGAAATCTGTTTGGGGGTTGGGGACCGCCAGCGGTCCCATGTATTGTTCACATTGCAAACGTTACATTAAATGTAACCTCCGACAGTTTTCAACCGCAACATTTATTATAACGGTTTCAACATGGCACATGGCCACAAAAACTCTGCGCGGTTGCAACGCTTAGCGCTAACCCACCACCAAACCCGCAGTTTAAACTTATCCATTGTGGTTCTACCGACCATTACAGTTTGGAAGTCGTGGTTTGGGTTGGCATCTGGCCACCCAACCACTAACCATTTATTTCCACAGTTATCTTGGCAGTTAAGATTGGTGGGAGTGCTAATTAAGGCGAAAGTCACTATTTTGACTCTAGTTAAGTGGAGTCCTCCACATTTAGTGGATTTTTTCTAGGTGTTAGAGGGAAAATGAGTATGAGACTCAATTTTCGCCCCTTCAGAGTGAATGAAGAGTCATTCTTGACTAATTGGAGCATTCTGGAGCCATTGGTGCATAGAAAACAACCATTAGAGGCATGTAACTACATTTATTTACAAAAAATTTAGCATAATGAAAAATGGACATGCCATTGGGAGTTGGACCAGCAGATATAGCCCAGGAGGGGTGAACTTCTTCATCATGCCTGATGTGTAAATGTTATGTGGTGAATTATTTCTCTTTTTAAATTGTTTTTAAGTTTTATTTGTTCTTATTTCATGCTTCTAATTCACTAAAATCATCTACAATTCATGCTTGAAATCCTCAATCCTTAAGCAAACTAATGAAACAAGTATCCACATGTTTATAAACTGAAAATACACTTAGCACAGCAAAACTAATACAATCATTTCAAATCATATTGGTATCAAAGCTAGAGTTTATTCTCTGGTGTTGTTTAGTGCAAAGAATTGTTTAATTGTTTGCAAGTTTTTAGATGCTTAATAGGCTCAAGCTCAAAAGAGCAAAAGGAAAATTGGTGGGAGAAGAAGGGTCTCAAGAAGAGCCAAAGAAAAGGAGAGCAAAATTGCCACAATATCCACCACCTATTTCATATCCTAAGGAAGCAGAAGCTACATTAAGTATGTCTCATAGATAAGGAGAAATCCATGAAGAAGTTGATACCAAAGAGGAAGAAAGAGTGTTCAGGAAAGCATTCCTTGACATGACTGAGATGGTTAGAATCCTTTATCAAGAAAGGAATGAGAGACTGGAAGGAGAAGGATCCAAACTTCACAACGAAATAAATGGATCTTCAGGAGGTCACAATGATGAAGATAATTCAAAGAAGGGAAATGGAGGAAATGGAGGCAATGGATAACCATCATCCTCACCCTCATCATCATCATCCTCTACTTCTTCTTCAGTACATCAGCCACACAAGTCAAAGAACACTGGTAAAAGTCCTTTTTTAAAACTTGATGTTATGTTTGAATTACCAATGTTTAATGGTGAAGTCAATGCAAAAAAGCTTGATAATTGGATTAGGCCATTGGAGGTCTATTTGAGAATCCATAACCTTCAAGATGATAATACCAAAATCCAATTAGCTTCATTGAGAATGGAAGGTGAAACACTTGTTTGGAGGGAATCCAAGACAAAGGAGGAGATCAGAAACATGGTAAGATTATTCTATCATGGTCATATTTCATTAATGCTATAAAGCACCAGTTTTATCCATTAGATCATATGCAGAAATCCATAATGAACTGGAAAAACTTTAGGAAATTGAAGGGACAAAATGTGCAAGAATAAACCCAAAGAATTTAGAAGAAGAGCTCTCTTATTAGGGGTAGATTTGCAGAGCCAAGATACTTTGCTCAAGTACATAGGAGGCTTACATATCTACCTAATACATACTATTCTCATGTTTAACCCCACCAGTCTAGATGAAGTATGTGTTCAGGCCACACATCTAGAAGCTAGAGGGAAGAACATTTCTCAAGAGGGTAGAAGGAAACCCTTTAAGGGTAAAATCAAAGAGAAGACCTCAAAAGGTAAAAGAAAAAAGAATTCATATGTTAAGAAAGAGGGAAAAAAAGTGGTTTATAAACATTGTTCAAAATAAGGCCGTGATGAAACTCATTGTTGGAAATTACATCCTGAAATGAGGCCCAAGAAATATAATAACAAAGGGAAACAGAAAATTGCAGCTACAACTCAACATGATTTAGGAGCTGATTCAGGTGATGAATCTAAGATTACAGCCATGGGATTGAAGAACATGAAGGGAAAATAAATTGAAACTAAACCTAGTACTAGTACATCAAACTGTCACATACATCCTCTGAATGAAGAAGAAAGAATTGAATTGTTTCATGTGAGAGTCATATCCAAACATACCAAGATTGACACATTTTCTGACAATGGGTCACAAGAAAACTTAATCTATGAATACTTGGTCAAGAAAATTAACCTTGAGACCATACCACATCCAAAACCATATCCATTAGGTCGGATTTGTAAGATGCAAATTTAGAGGTTTCAAATAAATGCATATTGTAGTTGCAATCACTGCAAATTTTATTGACACGGTTGAATTAGATGTGGTTCCACTTGATATAACATGTATTATGTTGGGGAGTCCTTACTTGTATGATATGAAAGCGATCTTCCATCGCCATGAGCAAAAATATTATTTATTCAAATATGGAAAGGAGTACATTGTAAGAGCACATCGCAAGAAGACAAACATTGCTATAGTAAATGTTGGAAAGGTAAAGAGGCTAGTGAATTCAAGTAATAATTTTGTTCTTCTTATGATTAAGCCTAAAGCTAATGTTGATCATGAATCATTTGAGGGATGTGATCCTAAGTTGAAATTAGATTTATATGATGTACTTGATGCACATCATGAGATGTTTCAGGAACCAACACGACTTCCTCCAAAAAGAGAGATTCAACATGAGATTCAGCTGCAGCAAGATTGTCCACTTCCAAACATCGGTATGTATCGCATGTCGATAATGGAGAATGCTAAAATAAAGAGGCAAATCAAAAAGATGTTGGACAAGTGAATTATAAGGCAAAGCACCTCGCCATGTGGTTCAGCCATAGTATTGATTCCAAAGAAATATCGAACTTGGCGCATGTGTGTAGACTTCCGAGTTTTGAACAAGATTAAGGTAGAGAATCGTTACCCACTCCCAAGGAAAGATGATTTTCTTGATCAGTTGAAAGAAGAAAATTTTTTCACTGAGTTAGATTTACGAAGTGGACATCATCAAGTAAGAATTGTAGAAAGTGATATATGGAAAATTGCATTCAAAACCAAACAAGGACTCTTTGAGTGGTTAGTTATGCCATTTGGTTTGTGCAATGCACCAGAAACTTTCATATGTGTTATGGATAGTGTTTTACGTCCATTCCTTGATGAATTTTTGATTGTGTACTTAGACGACATATTTATTTTCAGCAAAACAAGAGAAAATCATGTCTTGCATGCGAATAGAGTGCTTGATGTTTTGAAGAAAGAGGAATTGTTTCTTAAGATGTCAAAATGTGAGTTTGGAAAGACTTCTTTGGTTTATTTGTGGCATATTGTAGGAGGAGGAGAGTTTAGAATTGATTCTTCTAAAGTGGAAGCCATTGTGAATTGGCCCACACCCAAAACAGTAACCGAGGTAAGAAGTTTCTTATGTGCAGCTCAGCTTTGGAGAAAGTTTATTACTAACTTTTCTACCATCACAACTCCTATGCATGCAGTGACAAGTGTGAAGAAAGGCTTCCAATGGGGAGGCAAACATCATCAAGCTTTCGAAGCTTTAAAAGACAATATCAGTTCATCTCCAACCCTTACATTACCAAATTTGAGACATCCATTCGAGATACAAATTGATGCTAGTGATTATGCCATGGGCGCGGTACTTTTGCAGCATGGTAAGCCTATCTCTTTTCATTACGAAACATTTAATGGTGTTGTGATAAATTATCCTACGTATGACAAAGAACTATATGCATTGGTACAAAGTGTCAAGAAGTGGAAACACTACTTTATGGGTAAAGAAACAATTGTGCATACCGATCACCAACCATTTCAGTATTTGTAGTCACAAACAAAATTGCAGCAATCAAGACATTTCAGGTGGATGGGATTTCTTCAACAGTTTCACATAAGTTACAAGAGAGCTATTTTCAATAAAGTTGTTGATATTCTTTCAAGACCAATCATTAATGCATCTACTTTACTCAAAAATGATTCTATTGTGCATGAGAGTTACATAGAAAAATATGCACATGATGTTGATTTTGAATACGTGTATGCTAGTTTGAGTGAAGGGAATCAAGTTGAAGAAAAAGATTATCACATGCATAAAAATTTTCTATTTCATTTGGGAAAGTTTTTTATACCACAAGGAGAGAGGCTAAGTTTCATGAGAGAATCTCATTCATCTCTTATTGTTGGACACTTTGGGGTAAGAAAAATAGTGGTGCATCTACATAGGTATTGCTATTGGCCTCGCATGATAGATAGTATGTCGTGTTTATAAGAAGTTGTTATATGTGTGCAAAAAGTAAGCCTAGTAATAGGAAGCTTGGGTTGTACACACCACTACCGGTACCATTAAGGCCATGGGAGAGTGTCTCCATGGACTTTGTTGGAGGTCTACCTATGTCAAGAAAATAGCATGATTATCTTTATGTAGTTTTGGATAGATTCAGTAAAATGTGTATACTTATGCCATGTAAGAAAACCATTACTGCTAAAAAAACTGTTGAACCTTATTTTCAACATGTTTGGGTTCATTTTGGATTGCCAACTTCTATTGTTAATGACAGGGATTCCAGGTTCATTGGGAATTTTTGGTCAAATCTATGGAAGATGATGGACACAAAGTTGAAAAAGAGTATTGCTTTTCATCTGCAAACCAATGGAAAAACCGAGGTGGTGAATAGAACCGTTGTGCATCTATTGAGAGGATATTGCAACAAACATCCAAAGTTTTGGGATGAACAACTGCATTACATTCATCACGCTTACAACCGGGCAAAGCACTCTTCAACTCAAACATCACCTTTTGAAGTATGCTTTGGGTATTTTCCAAAATCTCCATTAGACTTCATATTTGGAAAGGATGTTTCAATTGATGGCCATAGTGATATTGACAAGGCTCGAAATTTCATTGATCAAATTCGGATTATATATCAACAAGTTCAAGAGAAGCTTGAGAAAAGTCAAAGCAAGTACAAAGAGAGGCATGACAAACATAGATTTGATCACGATTTTCAAAAGGGAGATGAGGTATGGTTGCACAATAGCAAAGAAAGGATGCAAGGGGAAGGTAAAAAGCTCAAACCCATTCGCTATGGTCCATTCAAGGTCATAAATAAAGTTGGTAATAATTCATTTCAACTTGATTTTCCTTCATATATGCAAACATATTCAGTTGTTAATGTTGAAAACTTACGTTTGTATGAGCCACCTTTGATCGATGATCAAGGAAGTGATGTTCAATTGCCTTCTATTGAATATTTCTCGCTAGAATTTCTGGATTAGCTCATGGAAGATACAATTCTTAATAGGAGGACAAGAGTATCCAAGAGGGGAAGTGTTGACTACCTTCGAGTTGGGCTCAAAGGCACTAAGCCAAGCAAGGAAAAATTGATGGAGTTTGGAAAGGTGAGGGAGTTGTATCCTCATCTACTAAATAGGTAATCAAGTATTTTGGGGTCCAAAATCTTCCCAATGGGGAGGAGTGATCAGGAGTTCATAAATTTTGCTCAAAATTGAAAGTTACAGGATTGGGTTGAAACCAGGATGGTTGCATAGATCTCTTCTTCTTGATTCTGACACCGCAAATGGTTTGAAAAAGTGATGTCGTATGAGGGAGATATCGCATTTTGATCGAAATCCAAAACAGGTAAAATTTGAGACAGGGTTGACTCAGATGCCCAGTTAGCAAGGTGGATTGCACAGTCAGAAAAAAGGAACATTTTGAGAAATATTCCTTCCTCGTAACCAATTCCAGGCTAAAAAGTGGCGTGATATTATTGGTTGAATGTTTTGGTATGTTTTTTTATGGGCCAATTGGAAGGTGCCATGTGGCTAGCCCTGAGGTCGCCACGTGGCCCTTGAACCACTATGTAAAATTATTGTGGAGGCCACAGGAGTCGAACCCTGGACCACCGGCAGAGCACGCGACTGACTAACCACCTGATCCACACGAATATCTTAACCTGTACAGGCATCAGCTTATTGTGAAAGGGTAATGGAAATCCGTTTGGGGCGGTCCCAACCCGCCAATGGTCCCATGTATTGTTCACATTGAAAATGTTACATTAAACGTAACCTCCGATAGTTTTCAACCGTGAAATTTATTATAACGGTTTCAACATGTCACATGGCCACAAAAACTTCACACGGTTCCAATGGTCAGCGCTAACCCTCCACCAAACCCACAGTTTAAACTTATCCGTTGTGGTTTCGTCGACCATTGTGGTTTGGAAGTCATGGTTTATGTTGGAATGTGGCCACCCAATCACTAACCATTTATTGTCACGATTATCTCGGTGGTTAGGATTAGCGGGAGCGATAATTAAGGTGGAAGTCACTATTTTGACTCCAGTTAAGTGGAGTCCTCCACATTTAGTGGAGTTTTTCTAGGTGTAACTGGGCAAATGAGTAGGAGACTCAATTTTCGCCCATTCAGAGTGAATGAAGAGTCATTCTTGACTAATTGGGGCATTATTGAGCCATTGGTGCAGAGAAAACAGCCATTAAAGACCTGTAACTACATTTATTTACAAAAAAAATAGCATAATGAAAGATGGACATGCCATTGGGAACTAGACCAACAGATGTAGCCTAGGAGGGGTGAAGTGCTTCATCATTCCTGCTGTGTAAATGTTATGTGGTGACTTATTTCTTTGTTTTACATTGTTGTTCAGTGTTATTTGTGCCTATTTCATGCTTCTAATTCACTAAAATCATCTACAATTCATGGTTAAAATCCTCAATCCTTAAGAAAACTAATGAAACAAGTATGCACATGTTTATAAACTGAAAATACACTTAGCACAGCATAACTAATACTGTCCTTTTAGATCACAAACAAACCAACCAAGATCTTTCTCATCCAGATAACCTCAGTTGCCATGTATTCCACTTTTGCTGAACTGAGTGCCACAGATCTTTGCTTCCTACTATACCAAGAAAGAGTTGTATACCCAATACTAAAGATCCCCCCTAATGTGCTCTTTATGTCTGAAGGACTGCCAGCCCAATCTACATCCGTGAAGCCATGCAACTTCACTCCATCCGTTATTTTGTACCATAAACCATACTTTGATGTTCCCCTCATGTATCTCAGGACATGCTTCCCTTCCTTCCAAAAGAGCTTGGTAGGCTTAACCATAGCTTGACTCAGTTTTTTAACCGCATAGCAAATGGTTGGTCTCATGTTCACTAGATATATTAGTGAACCCACTAACTGTCGATAGACAGTAGCATCCACTACCTCTCCAAAAGTAACATCCTCTTTCCTCCAGTTTCTTGGAAGAGGCGTATCCATGGGTTTGCAGCTCTCCATGTTAAACTTACCCAGTATCTCCTTTGCATACTTTCCTTGAGACACAAAAATTTCACCATTTCGTTGCAATATTTCCAATCCAAGGAAATAATGAAGGAAGCCCATATCCTTCATTTTGAACTCCCTTCCAAGATCCTCCTTGCATGAGTGTATCAGCTTCTCATCACCAGTTAATATTAAATCATCAACATAAATAACAATGATTAAAATATTACCCTCCACCACAATTTGGCGCAGGTTTACATCTGCTTCACTTTTGGTGAAGCCCAGTCCGGTGAAATAGTTGTCTATCCGAGTGTACCAAGCACGGGGTGCTTGCTTCAGCCAAAGCTCTTTTGAGTCGGCACACATGTGACTCGTTGTTGAAGATCTCAAAACCTTCAGGCTACTCTATGTACACCTCTTCCTCAATGATCCCATTGAAAAACGTAGCTTTCACATCCATCTGATGAATGCACCATCCCGTCTGCGCTGAGAGTGCAAGGATGGTCCTTATGGAAGAGTACCTTGCAACAGGTGCAAAATTATCATCATAATATATCCCCTCAATCTGTGAGAAGCCCCTAGCCACAAATCTGGGCTTGTATTTATCCACACTCCCATCAGTAGCTTTCTTTACCTTGTAGATCCATCTCGAACCTACCACTGATTTGTAAATCGATCTTGGGACAATTTCCCATGCATTGTTTTTGACAATGGATTCACACTCCTCCACCATTGCATCAACCCAAGTAGGTTGCTACACTGCTTCCTAAAAGGAAGATGGTTCAGTCACAATACATTTTCTCATAAGAGCCATGTATCCAGTAAATCGGTAAGCAGACTGTCTTTGTTTGCGATGTGAAGTAGGGGCTCCTACATTCTCTACAGCATCAAGTCTCTGCCTATCATCTTTCATGGTGCGCTTTCTGCCATTTCTAATGGATGGCTCTGCATGAGTGGCTTCCTCCACTCCATGAACCTCCTCATGTGGTTGATCCACATCTTGAGACTCTTCTTTGGAAACCAACAATTCCTCCTCCACATGCAAGTCCAGCTCCCTCTCAAGCGACAATTGCATGGCTTTCCCCTCATCAAATTTTATCCCGTCACACAATATTCATTCTATTGTTTGGAAAATACACACGATAATTATGGGTTATTTTTGTGTACCCCACAAATATCCCAACTTCAGCAGTTGGTTCCAGCTTCTTCCTGGTGTCCTTGGTCACATGCACATAAATAGATGATCCAAAAATCTTAAAGTGTGAAACATATGGTTTCTTACTAGTGAAATCTTCTTCAGGTGTACTCATGCCAAGTACTCTATGAGGACAACGGTTCTGCACATAAACCGCAGTGTTGCCTGCTTTCACCCACAAATGTATTGGTAGGCCCTGATCATGAAACATCACTCATGTTACACCCACGATTGTTATGTTCTTCCTCTCCGCAACCCCATTCTGTTGTGGGTTATGAGGCTTTATGAGTTCTCTTCAAATTCCTTCTTTGCTACAGAATTTCTTGAATTCGTTAGAGATGTATTCTCCACCATTATCGCTCCTAAGAGCCTTAACTTGCTACCCCGACTCTTTCTCCACCAATGCCTTAAACTCACAGAACTTGGAGAATGTTTGATCTTTCTTTTGCATGAAGAAGATCCAACATTTACGATAAAATTCATCAACAAAGATTACATAGTAGTTATGTTTTGTTGTTAAAGCAACCGAGAATGGTCCACACACGTCTATGTAAACTCTCTCAAGGATCCCTAAAGCACGGTTCTCCTTCTCATGAAAGGTGGACTTTACACACTTCCCCATGTTGCAACCCTTGCATTAATCTAACTGAGTAAGTGTTCCC
This sequence comes from Pinus albicaulis, assembly GCA_034641835.2. Classification (NCBI taxonomy): domain Eukaryota; kingdom Viridiplantae; phylum Streptophyta; class Pinopsida; order Pinales; family Pinaceae; genus Pinus; species Pinus albicaulis. The sequence goes on along the minus strand of CM076581.1, from coordinate 603,986,279 downwards.
ATTGGAAGTCCAGTAGATATTTTCTGCATGACTTTCAAGGTTCCATGATGAAGATGGCCCAATCGCCTGTGCCATAATTCGCCCTCATCCCGGCTCACCATTTTCTCTGCCTTGCCCACCATAGCAGCACAGCCATCTGCCTCTAGCTTGTATATATTCTTAACTTGAATCCCTATCCTCTTGGCTTGAACCATTGTTTTATGTCGCTGGAAAGCTTTTCCATCACTAAAAATGTCATAGCCTCTCTCCTCCAACATTGCGACTGAGACCAAATTTTTCTTCAGATCTGGTACATGAATCACATATTTTAATTGAAATGGTTTACATGACTCCCTCTTAAAGGTAATGGTAAAAATCTCGGTAGCATTTTACCGTTCTTCGTCGCCCATCTCAATATGCATCTGGAGATATTTTTCCTCCAAGACACTGAAAAGTTCCTTGTCTCCCTTCATGTGAAAGGAAGCGCCACTATCCAAACACCACACTGATCCCAATTCACTTGACACCATACATGCAATCAAGGAGAAGTCAAGCTCAAATTGTGAGGCAAGGGCCTCACCAGTTGCAGCTCCAGCAGCCTTCTTGTTCTTCTTCTTTTGTGGAAAGTTAGTAGCAAAATGCCCATGTTCGTGACAATGAAAACACTTCACCTTGGACATGTCATGCTTCTTGCCTTTAGATTCAGATTTAGAATGGAATTTCTTCCCCTTCCCCTTCTTTTCCTTGGCAGTCAAAGAAAAATCCTCTTCATCATCATGCTTTAATGAAGAGCCATCTCTGGTGTTCCGCTTGAACTCTTCTTGCCCAGATCCGACCACAATCGTTCCCAATCCGGAAATTTTTCCCATATATTGACAGAGTCTTCATGACTGTGCCAACTCTCAGGAAGTCCTATAAGGAGAGCCAAGCTCACCAAATCATCATCAGCGACTGTTATTCCCACACTCCCCAGTTCATCCCTATATTGGAAAAACTTTGTGAGATACTTTGGAATGGTGTCGCCCTTTTCCATCTTGATCTTCATGAGTTTATCTTTGAGCGCCAATTTCCTATGGTCGCTACTGCTTTGAAATAGATTTGTCAAAGCCTTCCACATATCATATGGTGTGGCTTTCCCATGGATGCTTGAGACAATGTGTTCTCATACTCCCTTCAACATGATCCTCCTCGCCTTTGCCACTTTCTTTTTCCATGCATCAAGATTTTTAGCATTTGCAGCATCTGGCCTAAGAACATCTTTTTCAATGAATTCCTTCAAGCCATTGTCTTCAAGAACGGCCTCCATCCTGTCCTTCCAAGAAATGTAGTTCGAGTTTCCCTCGAGTGCATACTCTAACCTCAAGCCATTGAAATCCATTTTAATCTTGAATCAGTTGTAGCACCAAGAAAGTCTTTCTGCAAATTTGAATTCTATCCAACCACAAACTCAGCTCCTGTTTCACTTCTGCAATTTCTTGTGCTCTGAAACCATGTAGAAATTATATAATATGCATGTATATCTTGGATTCACCCGATATAGCAATATTCTGAAGTTAAATACTGAATCACTTCTACAAATATTTGCAGAATTTAAAACACAATCACAAATTACATAAGCATGAAGAAATATCAATCACACACAACACAGATAATTTCTTGGGGAAAGCTTACAACTAAAAACCCCACTACCTTCTATTGTATATTATATCATGGATCATGAAACATACATACAAAACTCCAATCACAAGAGCTCTCAGTACATCAGCTAATTGTCTCACACTGTCATGCAAAAATTGGCAAAACCCTTTCTCAATTTACTGTCTCCAGACAGCCTGCCTTCACTGTGCAATCCTTGCTGAAAGCAATCCCTAAATTGATGCCTTCTTGCCTGCCTTTTCTGTGCAAGTATCATGGGCTCATCCAATGTGTGTTTTCTTGCATGTGTGCAAGAGGATAATGTCACAACTAATATTTATCTTCCCTTTCACCTAGAACTCAACTGGGTCTCCACTGGATCTGACATGCATGCATTTAATAATAGTAAATATTCAATTACAAGTGAGATCACTACATGTGAATTAATTAATAATTAATTCACTTGATCTCTCACTAGTGTATCTTCAGTTACAACTAGCACAACTGAGTTTAACTCACTTAAATGAGATAAACTATTTACAACTTGCACAACTCATGTACCACTACACTTCCAACTCTATTACAACTAGAATCACTCAGTTACAACTCAAGTCAACCTGCATGTCCCACCAACCAACCACTTAACTCGAAATTCACTTAGCTAACTGATTTGCCACTTCATTTAACTATTTTCAAGTTCTCATTGAGAATATATTATAGTTTAATGTCCATGTAAATTAAGGGATAGACATGCATCTAAAAATAGACATACACCTAAAAATAGCATGTGGGCCCCACCCTAGTGTAGGTGCTTAATTTTCACTAGGATCAAAATTTCTTGTTGAATCTCAACAACATGTCCATCTTCTTTCAACTTGTTCCTGAAGACCCATTTTGTGCTAATAACATTTTTGTCCCTCGGTCTTAGAACCAATTCCCATGTGTCATTCTTTTCAATTTGATCCAAAATGTCTTCTTCCATGGCCTTGATCTAATGTTAATCATGCATAGCTTCTTCGGAGTTGTTAGGTTCAAAATTGGATAGTAAAGTGAGATGACTTTGCTCTTGCCTTCTTCTTTTGGTTCTTATGCTTTCATTTACATCAACAATAATCTAATTCGATGAATGATTCTTTCAAATTAGGGGAATTTTGAGGTCTAAAATAGGCCTCCTATGGAAATTATAAAATAATATTATATTACATCATCAAATTTTAGAGGAAAAAAAAAAAAAACTACTTTTTCAACTCGTATTTTCAACTTATCTCCCTATTGGTTTACTCAAATTTCGAGCGGGAACACTCGTTGGATGCAAAATTTGATTCCTTATCCAAGAAGTACCCATGTTGCATACTTTTGATGGATCTTGCTACACAAAAAAAAAAAGAAAAATACATGAAAAATGTTATTGCAATCACGTTTTTTCATGTATTTCTCATTTTTCATGTAGAGGGGTCCATCAAAAGAATGCAACATGAGTACTCCTTGGATGAGGAATTAAATTTTTCATCCAATGAGTACTCCTGCTCGAAATTTGAGTAAAACCTTGAAGAGATAAGTTGAAAATACAAGTTGAAAAAATAGTTTTATTATTTTATTATTTTTTAATCTTTTTATTTTTTTACCCCAAAAATGGTGAATCATCCCCCATGGTTGACATCATCATCTTGGATATTATTGGCTCCTATAAATTTTATTTTGGTTGTATATTTTTCTTAAGAGGCCCATTTTAGACCTCAAAAGTTCTCTAATGTGGTACCAATATTTGGGAGCTTTAGATGGTGCATGTTGACTATTTTCTTGATTGGTAATTGACTCCTCTTGCTCTTCTGCTTCTTCTTCCTTAACTTTTTCTTCTTGTTCTGGTCATTGTGTTTCTTCCTTGAATATGATGATCCTTTCTTTGTCTTTGCCTCGTGGTTTTCATCAAAGTTTACATTAATGCTCTCCATGATCTTGTTTTTATCTTTTGTGAGTACCCAACAAATATTCCTTTGTCTACTTGAGAGTCAAATTTCCTGATCTTCTTATCTTCCTTCTTAATGTAGCATTTTCTCCCAAAAACTCAGAAGTGCTTGACATTTTCTAGTCTTCCCTTCCATAGTTTCTATGGGGTCTTTTCATTGTTGTTTCTAATCATTCCTCTATTTAGAATGCGCACCATTGTCTCCACTACCTGGACCCAAAACACATCACCTAATTTGGAGACACTTAGCATGGTCCTAGCAATTTCTTCAATTGTTTTGTTCTTTATTTCAGTGACTCCATTTTCTTGTCGTGTCCTATTTACTAAGAATTAGCTCTTTGTTCCTTGTTCCTCATGGAAGTGCTAGAATTCCTTAGATGTGAACTCCACTCCTTTATCAAATCTTAGACATTTTATTTTCGGATCAGTTTCATTTTCAACCATCTCCTTATATATTTTGAAGCATTCAAAAGCTTCATACTTCTTCTTCAAAAGACTGACTACTATCATCCTTGCATAATCATCAATGAACATTATCAAATATTGTTCTCCTTATAGCCCTTTCATTATAACCATGGGACCATATATATTAGTATGTATCAAATCTAATGGTTTTGAAGTGGAGTCTTCCTTAGTCTTTAATTCATCTCTTGTTTGTTTTCCATGCCTGCAGTGCTTACATGCGGTGCTAGCGGATTTTGAAATTTCTAGCATTTATCTCACAACCTCATTTTTATTGATTCTAAAAAAGTTATCGAAGTTTATATATCCCATTCTTTTGTTCCACAAACAAATTTCTTCCTCATTTTCTAAGAAGCAACCTTCTTTTCCAATCCCATCCAATGTATATATATATATATATATATATATATATATATATCATTTGGAGTCCTCGTTGCATTCGTCACTAACCTACCTGATTTATCTCTTCTTATTTCTCATTTCCTTGAGTTAAGTAGAACCATGTGTCCTTGATCACACATTTGACTTACACTTAGCAGGTTATGGTTCATATTTTTAATAAGCAACACATTATTTTTTGTAGCATTCTTGCCTCCAATCTTAACAATGCCCTTTCCCATGACATTTTGTTGAGCCATCATTTCCAAATGAAATTTATCCATCACTATCTTCTTGAAGGGATAGAAATTTGTTTTTTTCCCTTGTCATGTGAGTTGAGAAACCACTATCAATGTACCATACACTTTTCTTGCTTTAAGCCTTTAAGTTGATATCAAAACTTTCAATTTTCTTCTTCCAAACCTTTGGAGGAGCATCTACAACATGTTTTGGTTCCCTTGGAGTGGTTGATCTGTAGTCTTTATCTAGATGTCCAAATTTGTTGCATTTTTAGCATTCCACTTCATTGCTCAAGTGTTAAAATCTATTATGACTTTGTTTGTGATCCTCCCGAGATCTTCTAGAATAACCATTCCTAAAGTAGCTTGTATCCTAGCATAAGCTTTATATTTTACAACCTTATGCCAAAAATTGTTGCAAGAATAACATACACTAAGAAAGATAGTTTGATACCTGAGAGGGGATTTTATTTGTGGTGCATTACTCTAGAGGCCTTCCTCCTGTGATCTCTTCGCTCTAGGTTGTTGAATTTTCATCATTTGGCCTTGAGATTTGACATGGATGTTTTCCTCCTTGTAATCCTTGACTATGTCAACATATTTTTTTGTTGAGCTTACTTTTCTGTCATCGGGGAGCTAGAGCCTTTGACGAATGTGGGTTTGTATCCTAATCCATTCTTGTCACTACATGATCTTTGACTACTAATAATTTCATCCAAAAAATTTGTGCTATATGTATAGTTTTGTTGGATTTTCTTCTTTTGAGCTTCCTTTCGTAGAGAGACAATTTATGATTCCAAACCCTCCTTTGTCTTGATGCTATCTTCCAACTCCTTGAGCGATTATTCAATTTTATTTGCCTCTTCCAATTACACTTTGCGACTACTGATAATATTTTGACTCTTCCATATTTTTTTTGAGACCTTTAGTGTGATTCTTTAGTTCACTCAATTTGGGTTCCAATGTCTTAACATTCCTTGTTTCAACTTTTAGATCCTTTAAGGCATTGATAAGTTCTCTCTCAAGATCTACCTCACCTTCTTCTTCTTCTTCATTTTCTTTTTTTTTAGGGGATTCCTTCATATTATCTCTTTCCATGAGAAAAACCCTTCTTGTGTCATTTTCACTGTCATTGTCACTCTCTTTTTCAGATGAAGATTTGCCTTCCTTTGAGTAGAAACTTATTTTCCTTATCATGATAATTACTTGTGATGTTAGTTGGTTCCTTATTACTTCTTTAGTTTTGTTCATCAAGAAATTACCAAAAGCAATGAAGATCACAAAGAGACGGAGTACACAAGATATAGGCTCCAAGCTGAGGAAAAGCCTCTCCAAGGGGAAAAACCAGAAAATGCTTCTCTTCTTCTTTAAAATATGCTTACAAAAGAGACTTCCAAGACCTAAATACCAAAGCCTAAAAACCCTCCAAGCCCCAATATATTCCCCAGAAATATCTTCCTTGAGACAGCTTCATAACTTTGATACTACTTCCTTGATGTTGCAACTTCGACCCCTGCAACAAAATTTTGGCCCTGCAATTTTGGCCTCCTGCAACTACTTCATATTTTTGGCTTCCTACAACTTGCAGCTTCACAAACCTTAGTGAGACAAGGAGAGAGATCATGTGATAAACTTTGACTTCTGATCCTCTTCTTCATCCTCCCAGCTACTTCTCTATTGCAGATCGAACTTGCTTTAGATGAGTGACCAAATGACTCAAGCTTCACTCCTTTATATCTATCCTTTCTTGAGGGTCGAATTCCCTCCCTTTAGGTCGACCTGATCTACTCCTTGGGACGACTTGATCTTGGGCTTATCCATGTACTTTTCTCAACAAAATAAATGTTTTCCTTCATTACAATGAGTCCAAATGGGACTATGAAACATGACCAATATTATTCTTTATCCCAGAAAGTATTATAAATACCTAGAAGACCTAAAGGCATGAAGAAAATGCTTTTGACTCAAACTTCAATATGAAACCCATACTCCAAAAATAAAATACAATTTTTTTATTTTTTTTCTCTTTTTTTCTTCATAAAGAATATACAATGTCATGATTGCAATTACATCATAATGAATATCGAACCCAGTAACAATTTTCAACGATCACTCTTAACTAGGGAGGTATTCATGGTACATAGAATCTCAATCTTGAAGAATTTTCATAAGAAGAGTTGGATTGATAAGACATATTTTGTCAATCATCTTTATCATAACCACCACTGACCCTGAAGGCCTTAACTAGACAATATCATCTTTAATTATCAGAATTATGTTGGGAGGATTTACATGAGCTACCACACTAACTCTCAAGGCACATGCCTCATCTGTATGTCTAAAAGGTATGCCTTTTTAGGACTATTCTTATCTTGGATTCCAAAACCTATATCCTCAAAGAATATTGGTCCACTTCGACTACTCTTATCTTGGATGCCCTACCTCATCCTAAAAGAGCATTAGTCATCAATTTCTTTCCCTAGATTCTCCAATCCATAAGAAGTTCAAATCTAGATGCTTATCCAATCCTTCGATCTCCATTATTTCTTTATGGCCTTCACTAAGACTTACGGATATTAGTCCTAGCCTAGTGTCTGACCCATAAAGACAATAACTATATGATATCACTTCCTCTCAAATAGGGAAGAGATATATACCAAACCAAGCTTACCTCTCATGTACTCAAGCTTCTTATTTCGTAACACTTTATTCAATATGTGTTCTATATGTTCATCTGTAGGTATATAGTGCAACTCCACGACCCCATCTCGTACCAAGCTCTTGATGTAGTGGTACTTTTTTTTTATATGCTTTGTCTTAACATGAAACATTGGGTCTTATGTCAATCTTATGCAACTTTGATTATCGCAATGTATCCATGTAGGTCTAAGCGGTCCTTCAAACAAGTATGATAGCAACTTCCTGAGCCAAACTGCTTCCCAACAAACCTCTCTTGTACCAACATATTCAACTTCAACACTACTCAAAGCAATTTTATCGTGTTTTTTTCTCATCCATGAGACCATGGAAGATCCTAGGTTGAAACATACACTTATCATGCTTCTTCAATCTATCTCGCTGGAACTCCAATCCAATGATCATGTTTTGGCTCCATATGAAATTTACTTTGGACATTCACTGCAAAACAAATGTCTGGTCTAGTATTTACTAGATACATCAAGGACCCAATCAATTTTCTATAGCAAGTAGGATCCGTCGGACTAGATTCTAAACTCCTCAACTTCTTTAAATTGGTAATCATAGGAGTCATCATAGGCTTTCAATCCGTCATGCCATATTTTTGAAGTATCTTGATAACATACTTACCTTGACCAAGACATATCACTCCTAGATTTTGTCATACATGCATAACCTCAATATCCTTCACATTGAATTCAACTGCTAATTTCTTCCTGCATTCCTGAATCTAATGCTCTACACATGTAACTAGTCGATCATCCACATACAAGAGTATGATAATTGATTCATCATGGACCACCCTGATATATAGGTTAGTTAGGATTTGTAGTACTCTTGCTAAAACCAAGTCTCAATAGGTATGCATCCATTCTTGCATACCAACCCTTAAGTGTTTTCTTTAATACATATAGATATTTTTTCAATATGCGGACATGAGTCTCCCTCTAATTTATTTCAAATCCTTGAGGATGCTCAATGTAAACCTCTTCATCGATGGTCCCACTCAGGAAATTTGTCTTGACATTCATTTGATGGATGTTCCATCCCATATTAGCATCCAATGAAACCAATGATCTTATTATGGTTGTATACCTAGTTGTGGGAGAAAAAGTTTCTTCATTTTCAATTCCTTATTTTTTTGAGAATCCTCTTGCTACAAACCTTCTTTTGTATATGTATATGCTCCCATATGTAGCACGATTTATCTTTTAAATCCATTTCTAAGTGACTATAGATTTTTTTCACTTGGCCTAGGGACAATCTCCCAGACATCATTCTTCATTATGGACTTGTATTCTTCCTGCATAGCATTCCTCCATTCCTAATGTTTTGTTGCATCTTCATAGGAGGAAGTTTATGCTTCAATAATAATTTTCATGTATGCAACATATATAGAATACATCTTCAGTCTTTCACTTTCCCTAGAGATCCATGATGTTGTATGTCCATCTACTTCTTGAAGAGTAGTTTTCAACCAAATAGACCTCTTCTAAATTTCTGGAATAATTTCTTGTTGTATGGGTTCACAAGTACCTTCAACATTTTCTTCAGTAGATGTTTTCTCTTGACCATCATTGTCCCTAGAGATATCCTCAAAGATATCCATCTCTTCTTCATTAGGGTCAAATGGAACACCCCTTGATTTCTTGTAAGTTATGTTTTCATCAAAGATGACATCCTTGTTTACTTCAATTCATCGATCCTCCTTGATATAGATTCTATATGCTTTTGATGAAGCACTATATCCCACAAAAAAACCCTTTAGACTGGTAGGATATTTCTTCTTTCTCTTGTCCTTGGGTATATGAATATATACAAGACACCCAAATATTTGAAGACTATCCACACTTGGCTTTTCTCTGGTAAATGCTTCTTCTAGAGTCATGTTGTTAAGAATATTGTGAGGACTTCGATTCTATAAGTAAAAAAATTTCAGCATGCCTCTCCCCATAGGAATTGAGGGAGATCTTAATCATGTAGCATAGCCCTAACACATTCCTTAATAGTTCGATTATTCCTTTCTTCTATGCCATTTTGTTCATGATTATAAGGAACAATGAGCTCCCTCTTAATCCCTACTTCCTTATAGAAAGTTATTAATTACTTAAAGGTGTATTATCCACCATTATCAAACCTCAGAGTCTTGATCTCTCTTGGTTAGGTTTTCCACTTTATTCTTAAACTCCTGGAAATTTTTGAATACCTCATCCTTGTTCTTGAGAAGGTATAACCAAGTCTTCCCTGAGTAATCAGAAAGGAAGGTTACATAATACTAATGCCCATGAAGATATTTACTGCCATAGGTCCACGTACATCGGAGTGTGTGAGATCTAAAATTTCCTTATATCTGGTGTCACTAGTTGAAAATGGTTTCTTTACGTTCTTGCCTAGACCACATCCCTTACAAGTCCCTTGATGTTCTTCCTTCAATTCGAGGATTCCATTGATCATTTGACTTAGAGATGAAAAAAATTTAAAGTGAATGTATCCATACCTTCCATGTCATAGTTCAGAAGGACTCGCATCCAAGTGAACTAGAGCTTGAGCTAGAGGTTTATAGAGTCTATATAATTTCCCCTCACGAATCTCAATTACCCTAACATCATCAATATTTGATCCCTTACCCCAAACCAAAACCTTTCCATCAACAAAGTAAATTTTATCGCCTTTATCCTCTAGACAAGAAATAGATAGTAAGTTTTTCTTCAAACATGGAACATATAAAATGTTGTTGAGGTGAATGCTTCCACATGACTCGAGCTCCAATGATGTAGACCTAATACCTTTCACAGCGTAACTCTTTTTTTGTCCAAGTTTGAAGTTGATTGTGTTCTCTCGTCATATGTCTGGAGACACCACTATCAATAACCCATACATTCTCATCCTTGAATGTGTCAAATAAAGCAGAGGAAAAACTTCCACCTACTACTTCCTTTGCGAGCTTGGAGATGATCTTCAATACACAATTATTGATATATGTATCGAGATTTCCAAGAACCTTGAAACCCTTCCTTATAACCCTTGCCATAATTCCAACAAATATGTGAGCTTTAGTGTCCTTATTGCACCTTAGCTCCAATTCCATGTTGGAAAATATGGATCTTGTAGATTATTACTTATTTTCCTTATCGTGATAATTACTTGTGATGTTAGTTGGTTCTTTATTACTTCTTTAGTTATGTTCATCAAGAAATTACCAAAGACAGTGAAGATCACAAAGAGACAGAGTACACAAGATATAGGCTCCAAGCTAGGGAAAAACCCCTCCAAGGGGTAAACCCAAAAAATGCTTCTCTTCTTTAGAATTTGCTTACAAAAGGGACTTCTAATACCCAAAGACCAAAGCCAACAAACCCTCCAATCCCCAAGCTAGCCCCCAATAAGATCTTCATTGAGATAGCTTCAGAACTTCGATGCTCTTGATGAACTTGATCAAGTAGCTCCAACTCCTGAAATGATGCTCTTGCACCTTAGTTTTACCAACTTCAACTAGAATGGTACTCCAACACATTGGTTTTATCAGCTACAACTGATAGGATGCTCCAACACCCTGCAACCTCCAACTTGTCTTAGCACCACCCTGTCACCCTGAAGTATTTTTCATGCTACAACCTATCTTTACCAACTTCAACTAGAACGACGCTCCAACACCCTGGTTTTATCAGCTACAACTGATAGGATGCTCCAACACCCTGCAAGCTCCAACTTTCCTTAGCACAACCCTACCACCTTGAAGTATTTTTCAAGCTACAACCTGAAGAAGACTTCACTCTCCTACCCTGCACCACCCAACTACCCTTAAAATAAAATAGAAATATAAATTGTGGGCTCCCGTATCAGGGACAATGACCCACTTGCAAAATGTTCAATAAAGCCCTTCCTGCTAATATGTGCTTTAGATATACAATTAAAAACAGACTTCAAAGACTGCGACCAAATATGTGATAATGAAACTGAGAAACATGTACCTCAAATCTTCTAATGTAATGATGCCTTCCACTTTGTTGATGATTGAATGTGTATTTACTACAGAATTGGCCTTTACCTTCACTTTCTCAAATACTAGTGCTTTTGCCTTAACTATTGGAGATGAATTCTCTTCATAAGTGATCTTCCCTTGATCAATAGTTGTTGTGACCTATTATTGTAGTAACCTTGACCCTACGCATAAACTCAAGCTCAAAATAATCTGAGGTTAAGCAGTACCAAGGGTGTGTACTGCTTGATGTAGCTCTGATTCTATGTATGCAACTACTAGTCAAATGTCGAAGTGCTTTTGCTATAGTAAATAAAGTGCAATACAACTATGCAATGAATCACTTGTCAAGGGGGGGGTTCCAATGCTTCAAACTGTACTTATAAGAAAGCCCACAGTATTCAATAGGTTTTTCAAACCAGTCAAGCCCAAACCCTTAAGACTGAGGAAAACTTTGAAGACAATGCCCACAAAATAATGACGAGGCTCCAATGATAGATAAATGTTCTAGTAAGTTCATCTTCACCTGATGTTACAAGAATAAACTTCAAAATTAGCCTTACCTCAGTCCACAATTGCTACAGAAAATAGGTGTTACAAGGATGTTGAGTTACCTCTATGATCAGACCAAACTCCACCTTGAATATTCAAGAGAGCGATGAGAGTATTCCTGCACAAATGCTTTAAAACAATTCATTGAACAATCCGCAAGATTCTCGGATGGGCTCAAATTTAGGTCTCAACAAGTGACGTCAAAAGAACTTAAACAAAAAGGAAGATAAGGAGGTTGAAACCTCAATCCTTAAGATGATGTGTAGCCTAGAGATTCAATTTACTTCAGATACACAAGGTCACAATCAAGAAAAGATAAAACACTTGAATATTTGATTAATCTTCAAGGATTTTCCCAAGAATTTCTCCAAAGGACTTGTTGAACATTTGCTCAAACTAGCCCCATCACAAAGGGCTAAGTGCTATGATAGAGAAATATACGAATTATACAAACATGATCAACAACCAGAATACTTGATGAGCTACCATATTCTCACATATTCTCCAACACCCTGCAAGCTACTTAATCAAGTTCATCAAGAGCAACGAAGTTAATTCAAGTTCATCAAGTAGCTCCAACTCCTGAAATGATGCTCTTGCACCCTAGTTTTACTAGCTTCAATTAGAACGGCACTCCAACACCCTGGTTTTATCAGCTACAACCGATAGGATGCTCCAACACCCTGCAACCTCTAACTTGCTTTAGCACCACCCTGTCACCCTGAAGTATTTTTCAAGCTACAACCTATCTTTACCAACTTCGACTAGAACGATGCTCTAACACCCTGGTTTTATCAGCGACAACTAATAGGATGCTCCAACACCCTGCAAACTCCAACTTGCCTTAACACAACCCTGCCACCCTAAAATATTTTTTAAGTTACAACCTAAAGAACACTACACTCTCCTACCTTGCACCACCCAACCACCCTTAAAATAAAACAAAAATATAAATTGTGGGCTCTCGTATTAGGGACGATGACCCAAAATGTTCAATAAAGCCCTTACTTCTAATATGTGCTTTAGATATACAATTAGCAACAGACTTCAAAAACTGCCACCAAATATGTGATAATGAAACTGACCAACATGTACCTCAAATCTTTTGATGTAATGATGCCTTCCACTTTGTTGATGATTGAATGTGTCTTTACTATAGAACTAGCCTTTACCTTCACTTCTCAAACACTGGTGCTTTTGCCTTAACTACTAGAGATGAATTCTCTTCACAAGTGATCTTCCCTTGATCAATAGTTGTTGTGACCTATTATTGTAGTAACCTTGACCCTAAAGAATTTTGATCTGAAACCCTTATTCAACTCAAGATCAAAATAATCTGAGGTTAAGCAGTACCAAGAGTGTTGGATGTAGCTCGGATTCTATGTATGCAACTACTAGTCAAATGTCAAAGTGCTTTTGCCATAGTAAATAAAGTGCAATACAACTTTGCCATGATTCACTTGTCAAGGGGAGGGTTCCGATGCTTCAGATTATACTTATAAGAAAGCCCACAATATTCAATAGGTTTTCAAACAAGTCAAGCTCAAGCCCTTGAGACTGAGGAAAAATTTGAGGACAATGCCCACAAAATAATAACGAGGCTCTAATGATAGATAAATGTTCTAGTAAGATCAGCATCACATGATGTTACAAGAATAAACTTCAAAATTAGCCTTACCTCAGTCCACAATTGCTACAGAAAAGAGGTGTTACAACAATGTTGAGTTACCTCTATGATCAGATCAAAATCCACCTTGAATATTCAAGAAAGCGATGAGTATTCCTACACAAATGGTTTAAAACAATCCATTGAACAATACGCAAGATTCTCAGATGGGCTCAAATTTAGGTCTCAGCGAGTGACCTCAAAAGAACTCAAACAAAAAAGAAGATAAGGAGGTTGAAACCTGAATCCTTAAGATGATATGTGTAGCCTAGAGATTCGATCTACTTCAAATACACAAGGTCGCAATCAAGCAAAGATAAAACACTTGAATATTTGATTAATCTTCAAGGATTTGCCCAAGAATTTCTCCAAAGGACTTGTTGATAATTTGCTCAAACTAGCCCCATCACAAAGGGCCAAGTGCTATGATAAACATGCCTCAAAATTTCCTTATAAGATAAGCCCTTATCTCCTTCAAACATGTAGAATAACCTCAAAAATTTCCAGTAAAGATCCTAGCAACATTAGACAAAGATATGAAATGCCTCAGAATTGTTCATAAAGGAGGCCAAAAATTCCTCTGCAAAAGGCTTCAAAACATGTCTATGATTTACTTCAGATGATGTCGAATAAGCTCAAGAAATGCTCAAAAATCCAACGAAGGACCATATAGCCCAAAAGGATAAAACGTTAAGCCCAAGAACCATCATAACTTCAACCACTACTTTGGATATGCTAGACTACTCTTGGCTACAGATGATTTCAAAATAACTGCTTTTAAATCAACGTTCAATACATGCATTTGTGGAGGAGATGAGTGCCTTTATATAGATCCTGAAGAGGTATCATGGAGGGAGGGGACTTGTACAAATTGTTGGGAAATTTTGAAATTGAAATTTTGATTTTTGGAGCCAAAAACCCCATAGTTGTTTGAGCCGACTTACACTTTTTTGGAGGGAGTCGTTTGAAATTGAATTTCGAGCCCCACAAACAATAGAATCAAAATGAAAATGAATTTTGAGCCCCACAAACTTTGGTAAAAAATTTACATTTTGCTAAAAAATTTACGTTAAACTATTTCAATTTGAATTTTGGCTTTTGTGATCCATAATTTTTACAGAAATTTTTCAGTCATAATTACATTAAATATTTTAAACTCATAATTGTTTTCACAGTAAATATTTATGGTGTATTGTGTTTCAGAATTGTTTTCGCTGTAAAGATTTTGAGTATATTGTATTTGCCACACATTAACACAAATCTCATATTTTGTATTTTCCATTTTATATTGTGCTTTTGTGATTTAATATTTTTTATTTCTTATTTCTTATCATGTTTTTGTGGTTCGGGTATTTTGCAAGTAAAGTGATCTATTTTTTGCAGTTAGGCACTATAATATTTCATAAAACAAAATACCTGGAAATGGGGCACATGTAAACACAATAGAAGCTCGAATATCTAGATGTTTTAGTGAATTATATATCTATGCTAATTAAAAATGAGTACCTTTTACCTTGTGATTGCTAGAATCAGCCTTGGTACAACAAAAAGTTTTTATCAAATTAAAATAATTTTTGATATAAAGGGACTACATTTATTCTTTTTGATTGCTTGAATTGATGTGAAAAAATTTTGATTGCTTGAATTGATGTGAAGAAAAAAATTTAAGCTCTTTTACATTCTAACAATGTAAAATTTCATCCATATCAATTGAGTTTAGTTAGAGCGTTTGAGAGTAGGAATTGTTGTCCTCAATAATATGTTTGTTTTTCATAAACCAATTGTTAATTGAGGCTCTTTATAAACAATCAGGAATTATGAAAAAAAAAAAAGATAGTTACTTCAAAATTACAACAAATTAGAATATTACTAAAGTTAAATAAACACATGAAATTGTTGCTATAGATGGAATTGGGACTTCAAATTTACAAAAAATTAGAATATTGTTAAATTAACAGATGAAATTGTTGCTACTTATGGAAATGGGACGCGTGAATTTGAAAGCAGCAATTAATCTCTACATGCCTAGATGCACTAAAAAATGAAAGATATATATCTATTAAAAGCTTAAGCTTGCTCCGGGTTCCGATCAAGTGACCGAGTTTACAGATCCCACATCGAAGTGAGGCCGTGAAAACATAAAGTTCGGGTTCATTTTTTAAAATGTCGTTCGAGTTCCTTGCTCCCCATAAATCAAAATTGCTGTCTATAACATTTTATGATGAGAAATATACGAATTATACAAACATGATCAACAACATGATTACTAACTGGAAAACATGATTACTTGTATATTTCAACTAAGGAGCTTGCTGGAATTGTTTGATGTATGGAAGTTGCAATGTAGCTACGAGGTTTCAAAGGAAATCCATCCTGGATAACAGTGTTTACTTCATATCTTCCATTTCACTAAATTAATTTGAAAAATAAAAAAATATCCATGTTGAGGTCTACAAACATTTGAAAGAGCATTCAAAGGCAAACATTGTTAGACAGATTTTAAGTTTATCACAATACAAAATTGAATTAAGCTTTCAAGAGGACCAAATATTGTTGCTCCAATATAAGCAAACATGGTTAGACAGATTCACGTGACACATGAGATTGTAGAGATTGTGTTGGGATTTAAAGAGGTCTTGAAAATTGTTCTTTCAATAAATAAGATCTAGTACGCCTAGTCTGATTCAATGAAAGACACAATCATTAATGATCAGGCATATTAGTGAAAAAGGTTAGACACATTGTTAGCTTTTGCTTAAGAAATGCATTTTACATAAAATAAACTGTATAGAACATCGAAAAAAAATTGGAAAGACTGCACACAAAAAGACAAATTGCTGAATAAAATACAACTTGCAAATAAGGCCAGAACTCATTGGAGCTGCTAAAGCCAAAGATGCAACCAGGACACAAGACACTCTTGGTTTCCTAGTAATAAACATAATCAGAGAATGCAATCCAGTCTGCAACATGTCCTTCTGTTGATCGCAGGATTGAAGGCGAGGACACTTTTTGTCACAAGAAAATTTGTAACGACAGCTCTGATTGCACATTTTCAAGCTCAAAACAAGACCGGCCAACTAAAACGGATCAATATAGATCAAGTCCCGTTCATGACAATTTCGGTAAGAATGGGGCTTCCATCCTCTAGTAGCTTCCCGTTCACCTGGGTTCTCTGTCTCTGTAACAGACATGGTTCAATATATTAAGTAAAGATGTCAAACAAAGCCTATGGTTAAATATAATACTATGGCAAACAATTTCCACCCCACATTTTGAGGGTAAAATATTTTTTTTAAAAATAATGCACAACTTATCTAGCTAAAAGAAGAACGAGCAATTATGATATAGGAAATAACGTATGGAGTTTAATGGCAACCACCAAGAAGTTAACTGGCTAAGTGAAGAATAAGAATTTTGAAACAAGGAATAATGCACAAGTAAAGAATGTAACAGAAGCCACCAATGAGTTAAATCACATACCCAATCAGGTGAGTCCCCTGAATTGCCATTCATGAGCTTAAGGTGTTCTTCTTTGGTTCTGCTGTCCTTGTCTTTACTACCATTTAAAGGCATTAAGGGTCCTGAACCCCCAGGACCTGAACGTTCTGTTCCATCTGCAAACATAGAAAGCGTATTAGTTCAGCTACTCCACAAAGGTTACAGTTACTAAGCAGAAGCACCAGAACATTTGCACTTGATTAAAAGAACATGAGGCTTAGAATTGCAGAAGTAAACCTTCGGGCAGCTGCTTATCCACAAAGTAGACCACCAAATTGACAGTATACCTGCAGACGCTCAACATGGTTAAAAAGCCATCGTTATTGAACACTAATACCAGAGTTGTACAGAAGCCTTGTTAAATGAAAATCTACTTCAAAATACAATCCATCTAGGTAACACTCAAAAGTAAATCCTTAATTTGGTATAGAAATTAGAAAAAACAGAGGCCCTTAATCATGTCCAAAATAAAACATATGCTAGAATCAATTGGCTTACCAGGCAACAACAACATCCACAGTGTAGTGTTTGCGAGAAGCTATAATCAGAAGGCTTTGAATAACAGCCACCAACCAGGCTATCTGTTTAATCCACCTGCACATGTTACAAGAGAAACATCCATATGCAAAGCAATAATCAGTGATTAATAATTTATACACCACGTAGGAACATCTAGTGCAGTACAAACCACACCTCATAAAAGTCCAATGCTTTGAAATCCTTGCTCTTTATTGTTTCCTTCAGAAACATTAAAGGAGAAGATCCAAGTATAACAATTAGCTAGCATAAAGCAGGTATCCTAAAACAAATTTCTATTTGAAGCCTAAATTATTCTACAGATATATATCATAAAAAACTGGATCACTGTAACCATAATAAATCAGCAAGGTTCATGAAAACTATTGAACAAAGCTTAATAATGAAGACAAGATGTGAAAAAGCATAAGAACTTACCTTTTTGTTCCATACTTTTGATACGTTAGTACAAAAACTAGCGTGAAGATCATGTGTGATGAAAAAATCAAATCTCCGCAACCATAGATTACTCCATGTGGAACTACGGGCAAGTATTCAAAAAGATAAATCAGCATCCTAATTTCAAATAAACAAACATCCGTTTCAAAAAGTATTAGTCTGACAAAGTGTCATAGCAAAGTAGCTTACAATTAAGCAAGATCACTTCAAGTATACCATCAGGACGAGGAAGACGAGCAAGCTTAGACCCCTGTTAAAAATCACACAAAATTAGTAAGTCCTGCAGTGCTTATTTGATCATTTTAAACAAAGAACATATAGTAAACTATTTCCAAAAGCAATGCATAGAGGCTATACCAACACACTATACAAAATTCTAAATATATGGAATATAAATAAATACAACGACATTGTATAAAAAGGTGCCAGCTATCAAAAGGAAGGAAGAATAAGATTACCTCACGACAGTGATAATTAGGACCAGGCAGCTGGGTTGAGAAAAACGTGAAAATCCTCAAGAATTGAGAGACCTGCAAGTCATATGAAATGTGAAAAATTTAAACAGCATTCCAAAATAAGTTAAAATGGCAGTCTGCCCGAGTGCTTCTTGAAATTAACAGCTGTTGAAAAACGCATATTATTGTACATCTCAGAGTATATAAAGGAATCTCTGACAATAAATAAAAATAACTTTTCATGCCAATGCAAAACCAGGTTTGAAAACGCAAATAGTGATCAACAAGCAACAAACAAACTATTATACATACTACCAGATATCATAACACTGCACCAACTCATTAAAAATTTTGGAAAGGTTATGTTTAGGTATATGCAAAATAAATTGTACAAAAGTTGCCAGCAACAAAAGCAAAGAGCTATGTTAATGGGTCTGCAGGCATAGTTCTCAGGTTTTCAAATCCAGAACAAATTTGCATCCCCAAACCATGGTTTGAGTGCTGGATCCCGGTTACCTAGCTTAGTGGTATGAAAACTAGGCAAGGATGAAAGAAAAACTGCCCAAAACTCCACTCAAAAACCCAACAAAAGAGCCACAGACAGTTGCACTATAGTGAGAAATGCTTAGATGCATGTTTAATATTATACTCTAGAAGAGGTAGGATAAGCTTCTGATTTTCACCATTGTTAACAGTATGAAAATGGCAGCATTATGAGTGCACACATACATAGAGACCACTACTGAGGCCTAGCAAGCAATTCTTGATCATTCTTTTAGGTTCTCGGATGTCCACTTGATAGATTTAGGTCAGATAGCCCACACATTTGAGGATGATATCATGAAAATTAAAAGCATGAGCAACAGGTGATCCCGCAAAGGGAAGATCATAGTTTTCAATTTCATCACCCTTCTGTGGCAAATAAACACACTACAAAGCAGAAAATACAGGCTACGTACTCCTGTCCACATGGCAGTTGATACATGCAATCCAAAATGGCATAAACAAAACAAAATTCAGATAAAATAAGGTCCCCAGAAAGACAATTCAGATTATAATGCACTAAGGGCAAAAGACATCTTAGATCACTCATACATGGTAGAGAAGAAAAACAAAAGACCATTTATTAAGAATTGAGAAGTAGCGTAAAAAGGGGTGGTAAAGAACATGGCAGTAGGACTCAATGAACATCACACTCACCACTACTGCTCAGCTAAACCATCAATGGCATTGCTACTTGTCAAAAGTTATCAAGGATCAAACATGACACATGAGTCTCAAGAAAACTCACTACCAAATGCACTCCTGCTAAACAAAAGATTAAAATATTATAAAAAACAAAAACAAAAAAGCAGGAATGAAATTTGCACTCATTTCTCACTTTTTCTCTACTACAGTTTGTTGTTTTAGAGCCGTAGAGAAGTGTGTGAAGACTGTTACCAACAACATTTCCTATCATGTTGTGGACGCGATTTTCTCAAGGAGAAATAGCCCACCATTTTCTAGACCCCATGTGCAGCATTATATGGAACTCATTCTAGAAGATATAATGGAACAAGTATGGCTAAATCTGCTACAGACAAGGCCAATTTAATAACCAAACTTAATTAGGCATTGACTCTCCATATAATGACAATCTACAAGGAGCAAGGAGCTAGTCCGGCCTCATATTACTCATTTTGCAATCAATTCATCAATAATAAATAATATTATATCTACTATATAGCATTTGCATACAATTATCTCGACATTGTGCCAGGCACTAAACTATCCATCTGCCCTGACTACCAAGAGCTTTAAATGTTCAACAAATGGAAGACACTTAGAATTATTGTCAACAAGCTATAATATTGCAATAAGAAACATCTATGATAGAGGTGACTTTGACAATGTGTCTAATCCATTAAACTAAATAGCCAAAAGTATCAACAGCAATTATGTTTGTCCTCTAGACTACTACCTCCCAAGTTCTAATTGTTGATTTACTGTTCTTTACTGCTATATAGAAACCCATGTGGTTGGTGCAGAACAATTCTCCTATTCTTGGCCTTTCATGCCAACCCAAATTGAACTTCTCCCGACATTACATGCAATCATTCCTTGTTAGACGCAATCCACTGCAGGCTTTTCAACACATTCACAAAATCCTATAGCAACAGTTTGTTCTCCAGCTATGCCAAAGCCTCCAGCAATTGGGAGGGACAAGTCTATTATTGAGCCCAGTTGGCCCCTCCCTTCTTAAATATCCTCATAAATTCTTATATAAAATGGATATAATGCTAACTTTTTCCATCCAAGCGGTTTGTTATGTGTCATACTCTCAAAACTCCCCCTTACGACTAATTCCTTTCATCACTGAGAAGAGAAGCGAACACTCCCCCTTATTCAACCCTTTAGGTCTTTGCCTGGCATATAGTAATTGTTGATGTCATAAGCTTTTCAAAAATTCTTTTTAAATTCATCAATCACTGAACTGTGCCTCTCACCTTCATCTTTCTTTGGCAATCACTTCTAGGGCTTGGTTCTGCTGTTATCTATCCATCACGTGGTGAAGTTCTTTCTTTCCTCTTTATCATATTCACCAGCTTCAATATTCTTGCTCCTATTCTCCTTCTCTTCCCCTTTCCTCTTTCCTCTATGCTCAATTTCTTACAGATTCACTCTACTTTAGTTGGGTCCATGCTACTCTTCTAACAAGGATAAATTGTGTTTTTGCCTTTTCCTTTCCTGAATCCCAACCCTTCCTTTATTAACTTATCAAATTTCCTCCCTTTCATGAGTATTTTGTCATTGTAGTACAAACAAAGGGATCTCATACACCAATTCAGTGTCTGGCTTGGCCGTGACCTTAAAAATAGATTACCATCATCATCATCCAGTCTTCTTGGAGTTATACTCTAATCACTTATCAATCAATCAATCAAATTGAGAAATCTAATGAAGGTAACAATATACCCCGATAGCTTAAGTTCGCATGTCATCCTCAAATTGAGCATTGTTCTGTGGTCAAATCTCTCCTTCAAATTTTACAGTGGCTAAATAGTCTCTTAAACCCTGTTGTGATAATTGAGGGATGCTTATAGCTGAAGTGTTAGAATCGATTTCCCACTTCTCAAATATATCAAGGTCATCCTTTGTTGTGGGGCTTTGGCAGATGTGGCGACACGTTCTAAATGCATGCCATTTGCAAAAAAGTAATCTCTGCAGAAAATGAAGCATTGACTAATGATATTATGTCTCAATGAGTTTCAATGAAAGTTAACATTCTCAAATCTTTATAAACCTGAAAATAATACATATATTATTTTGTCATACTTTTATAAAATTTTAAAAATACTGTGACTTACACTTTGAAAAGTTAGAAATTTCTACGAGTAAATTAACCTTATCCTATGGAGATTTGATGACTGTTCAATTTAATGTGGTGAACCCCTTGAAAAATGGAAGAAAACTAGCCAAATGGAAAACAATGGCCCCACTTAAACACTTCCGCCAATGATTCTCCACTAAAAAGAAAAACTAAAAAACGTTGAGGTCTGCCAATTCATGCTTGAGGCAGGACTTCACACACTTCACGACAGCTTTTTATAAAAATACTGATATTTCAGTGAAAGGTTCAATCAGAATATTTAAAACAAGTAAATAAGTTCCTCTTTGACATGAGGAAAAATGAAAAAATAAAATAAACGAGAGAACTTACCACCAAAAATGCGAATACTCTGCACCATAAAAGTACTGTGTAGAACTTCTTGGTATGAGAAATAAAAGGGTGAAATGTCCACTGCATGGTCACATTTGAAGCCATAATTAGACAGAAATAGCTAAACCAAAGATTTTGAAATGCACATACACACCTAATATAAGGCTTAAGCATGCATCTTACAACTTGTAGCTAGAAACTCGGTTTAATTTTAAAAAGCTATGGAGTGTGATTGCCTTATGTACATCAAATGCATATTAACTTTATCTGACACATTGAATACATAGAAAATAAAAATAAAAAAATTAAATTAAAATTAAAAAATTCTACTCCATTGTTATTTCCGTGTTTAGCTTATTTTACAGATCCTTCATAATTTTGTGCCTTAGAGACTGTCCATTCTATATTTTTACAGGCTACAGCTCAAAATCAGGATTAGCAAATGCCAAAAAGATGCTTAAACCAGAAACAGCTATTAAACTGCACAATCCTAAAATGCTACATGCAAAATCTAGGAAGTCAAGCCCAAAGGGAATTTCCAAACATTTTTTGAGTACTGAAGGCAACACAATTTAAGATACCAAATTTGGGATATAAAGACAGCACACTTTGACAGCTTTCTCACACCCTTGACTATTTTCTTGCCTTATTACGACCCAATTTCACATGCTAAATTTTAGTGCATGTTCTCTGTAAATCTGATAACTACATAACTAGAACCTAATATACAGACAAATTTTGCCATAAAATATATTAAAATATACACACAATGTCTACCTACCATCCACAATTCCATGTCATACTTTCCAATCATTTGAAGAACAAAGTATTCATAGGAATTCATAGTATTATAAGGTTTCAGTGATGTGAATTGATCCTATATACATAGAATAATTCCAGAAGACAACAGCTGACAACAGAGACAGACTTACCAAGAAAAAGGTCAAAAAGACAGCACTGAAAACAGTCTCGCTAATATATGCCTTATCTTTCCCAAGTTCCTGAGACAATAAAACATCTTTTATTAGATGAATACCGGTACATGTGATAATTTGCATAAAGCATCCAGCATCCTAGTACGTCCACCATCACCTAACAGGATAAATTTCGACGCAAATAAAATAGCATATACAAGTGACAAGAAGAGACAGGTGCAACAAAACACTGTTTAAAACAATTCATCTCATTCTACAAGAATGGAAGTAAGCATGTTATTCACAAAATTAAAAAATTTAGTAGTTCTAGGATCACTGATCAATCAGCAAATTCAATGAGTAATAGTAGTACTCTCAATATTATCATTAATATGAGCATATCTACTTTGTGAAACAATGGTACACAAACTCACTGGAAGAACCACAAATCCAACATCTTGAAGAGTTGGCCCAGGGCGATGTAAATAATGAACTCCTCGAGCAGCTAACCCATGAAAATACTGGAAAAACAAAAAAACACGACAAAATTAGAACTCCCCTCCTTGTAAATTTCCGATACTAAAATCACATAGTAACTGCAAGAACTTTAAAGTATTATAAAAATGAGTTAACTTCATTGGGTGAATAAGATTGATTCAAAAACCTAATAGACAAAACCCATGCTTCATCATATAGTTTGGAGTTTGCTTTGAAAAAGAATATATCTAAAGCTTGTTGGCATACTCAATATCAAATATTAACTTAGTCTGTTTAGTACCAAAAGTTTGATCAAGTGCGCCATCTTCTTAAGCCTTCTTCAGAGTTCGATTTTCCATTAACTGACTCGAAGTAAAAACAATGATCATTAAGCCTATGTTTCAAGGGACTTCTTTGACAACATAGTAAGGGATTTGAGGAACCGAAATCATTTACTTAACTGTAACCGACAAACATAGGAGAGGCATCTAAACTTAATAAGGTCAGATATTTGCAAGCATAACGAATAATTGCTCAAGGAAACCATGCCCTTTGTAGAAGAAGATACCAAAATATTTGGGCAAATTTTGAAAATTTCAAGGACTGGAAAGAGCCCCTAAGGCTCATTTGAAAGGTTACATGACATCAACAACACCACAGAAACAGAGACGGAAGATTTGGGCAAAATCTGTTACGTGCCTACACAAGCTTATGACTCTAAAATGCAAGTCTCACATATCTACTGTGATTTCAGTTACTAGAAGGGCTTACTAAGCACAACTTTGTATTTTGAATAATACGTTCAATATTTTTGTAATCCAAAGATGCCATTCAAAAAGGTCTTATTATGCCAATGTATGCTGGCACAATTCTGAATTATGAGTAAACCGAATTGACATTTGAATTTTCTATCATTTTTAAAGATTTTCTGCCCCCTGTCTAATAGCCGAGACAGGCTGTATTTTTTTGTATATTTAATAATAAACATAACTCCTTGTTTCTGTTAAAAAATAAGGCCACAAGCAGACAACAGGATCAGTCAAAGCAGGATAGAGCTATAGCCCACAACAGGTTCAATTCCTCAAAAGAATGGACAGCACACTCCTAAAAGGGAGCCATTGATAAGCAGTGAAGCCATCATGACAATTAAGCCAGGCAAGGTGGTCACACACCAAGCAGTTTAAATGGTCTCTGGACCTCTTGATAAGTGGTGGATACTTGACACGTGTAAGAGTCAAAGGAAGCATTCTGGTTAAGTGCAGCATTCTCATTATATGGCTACCGTATTCTGGTTAAGTGCAGCATTCTGATCCCCGGGACTTACTCAACTACAATAGCAGAAATTAAACCCATTCGACTCCTAGCAAACTAGGATATGGCATTGCATCCTGCTCGGCATAAAAGTGAGACCACGGATCAACAAGGGTAGACAGTAATCAACATAAACACACATATACTTAGTATAAGAGTAATCAACATAACTATTAAAATTTGCTTTGCCACGAACCACTCAAGAACCCCTCACGCACCCATTTTCGGGGTTCATGCACCCAATTTCAAGGTTTGGCAAACCAGTTTATGCAAAAGAACCCAAACTAAAGCTACTGAGTACCAGGTTCGTTTGGGTTGATGTGGAAAGTACCCGATTCATGGGGACGAGAACACAGGACAGGTTCGCAAAAACCACCCTGGGTTCGCGAACCCATGCTATATATATCCAGTGGTTGGGAGGAACAATTGTTATCCTCCCCACCCAGGTTCAATTCCTACAAGTGACATGTTGAACTCTTAGCTGGTATATTGTTATAGTGACCTTGAGCCCTGCGTTGACAAAGCCATAGGCTTCTGAAAAACCAGTTTACCCTGTGTACCATCGGAATGAGGAGAAGTGCCCAGCAGGTTTCCCCGGGATATATATTTCATGGGGAAATATATATACTCCTTGCATGGGGTCTACACGTGCTATAGCACATATGCCTGCATCAAGTAACTTAGGGGAACACTAGTCCAACTGTATTTGGTGCCAGGATCTGCCATTATGTTCTGTCTCATCCATTACATTACCGACAACAACCCTTGTGGAGAATAACCCATTGTCTAAGCGGATAATGCGCTTTAATTTTCAACATTGGCAGGCAGACAAATTACTTTATTAGTACTTCGAGGAATATTTCACCAATATTACCTGCGACACTAATCCCTCAGAGAACCACTATTTCATGAGGAGACTGTACCTCTGAAGAAAAAGATCGCATTTGGAGCCTCCATATTACACAGCAACTATGATCAAGAATAACTTTGTAAACAAAGCAGCAATGGAAAAATGTTTTCTCAAGCCAGAGATATCCAAATCTCTTATTCTGATAAAGCCTTTCCATTGGGAACTTGTCATAGCCTGTTTCTCTTGCAACAAACATGCAGATGGTAGGTAAGATCACTGCTCCCTGAGAATATACAAGTTAGTATGGGCTAGAGACACCAACTGCTACAGTATTTAGTATTTGCTATTGACTATTTTAAGAAAACGAAACAGCCTTGTCACATAAATTCTTCCGATTAGGATATCTTCACGAAACTCGGAGAAGTGAAGACACTGGAGACACCATCCTTATTGTTGTTAATTAAAGAAAGAGCAGCAGGGAATAATGCTTGGTAACATATAAATGCTAGCTTAATGAATCCCTCTATACATAAAATACAGTAATGCCAAAAATACAGGGGGCGCACTCAACCATGGAAGACAGGCATAATCTAGGTCAAAGTTTAAATCCGATATATGAACGTATGTGAATACGAGATCATGACATTGCCCATACAAGTTACCCAATCAAGCATTGTCCCGGTCATTATCAATCTTAACAACCTCAATCACAACACAGTTTCATAGGGATCCTGAAACTAAAAGATCATGGGCTTGAAATTGCTTACCTGAAACACAAGGCCCAATAATAGGAACTTCCATTTTTCCATCAGGAGGGGCAGTTCTACCATAATTTCCATAGTTATCCTCCTCCATAGCTATCACACAACAAACAATTCAATTGAGAAAAAATAACACAATAGAGAACAGAAAAAATCCCAGATCAAAAAAACCCTACAGACCTCCTATGGCTTCTCGAAAATCCTATATCAGGATCACAATCAAACAGCGCTCAGAATACGTAGTCCTTCAAATCAACGGATCTGCATTAAGTTCACAGAAAACTCACCTTTGAAGCTTCGCGTGCAATATAGGGCGGCATCCCCAAATCTGTCAATCACTGCCATATTACTTCATAGCTCACCTATAGAAATAAGAAAGCCATCTCGAATTTTGTGCAGAGACTCATTGAAATCAAATCAGTATTACTCTTATAATTTTCTGCAAAACACCGATTGGGGTTCTCCTACTGAAGTCCGAAAAAACAACGTACGCAATCCGGGTCATCAAAGTCTCCACACGAATCGAACGCGGATCGGACAGGTAATAATCGATGTCAACATTAAAGGTCTATTATAATAATAAAGGCAAGGCTGGTTGATGACCAAAAGTAAAGCCGCCCCAGTACGCCAGAGCTCGGTTTCCTTCGCGTTAACAATACCTGTGGGGCACAGCGATAAATCCAGCTAATTCTTACTGAATGCTTCGCAGCGAAGCTCCGCGAAAGGCCTGGCAATGGTGGAACGGCTCGATATGGACTGTGTTGAAGATGAATCACTGTTTAAATGGGTCGAGTTCTGCAAAATGAGTTAAGCAATTCGTGCAGAAATCTCCGAGAAGAAACGCGTCTAGACCATTCAAACCCTCCTTGATGTTCCTGGCCCTTGATTTTGTTTCTCTCGTACCCTTCCCTTTCCGCTGTGGTTTAGTTTTGACCTGGAGCGGTTAAAGCTTACCGGTTGACCGGCTTGGGATTCCTCGTTTCTTCGGGGCAGTGGGAGGCAAGACCGGTGGTAGTCAGTGGAATTCTTTTATTATTATTTAATTTCCAAAAGATTTGCTTCCAGGGGCGATTGGAATGGACCTTTCCAAACTCCATCCGTTTATGTGGTCGGCTCTTTTAATGCAACACACCACGTGCATGTTTTGCCTCAATTGTGTGGAATATATAAATTTTAATATCTAAATTTAAAATATTCTTATTATTTCGCGGAATATATATAAACTTTATTATCTAAATTTAAAATATTATTATTTTATTCTATAAGGAAATTTAAAAATTAATTTTAATATCTAAATTTAATATATTTTCATTTTTTTTATTATAAGAAGGAAATTTAAAAAGTATTACGATAAAGGATTTGCATAAGGTGCAGATATCAAAGGGGTGTATTTAAGGTGGATGTATTTCAAAGAGAGTATGTCTAAATTTGAAATACTTTGGTAACTTTTTTTACATAAGTTTTTTATTTTTTATATAATTTTTTTTCTTTACTTATTTTGTGAGGAAGGTTGGAATTTGGATTGAAATTTATTTGTCATATTTGATAATTAAAATTGGGGGTGGTGGGATAAGAGTGGTTATTTCCGATTTTTATAGAAAAATATTCTTAATTTTGATGAAAATTTTGAAAGTGAGTATAGTTGGAGAGATAGGCAATTGTGCAAATAATGTTGATTACTGCAAAGGCTCCTTATGGCCAAAGGAGTAAACATAGAAGATTTGGTGATGATGGGAGATTTGTAATTGGTTGTCCATCACCTTGTTCATGTATCTTTGCCTAAAGATTGCATGTAGTGAAGCATTATTATCGAATCAATAATTTGAAACTAATCTTCTCTATTATTAGCTTCTTTTATGTGTTGATAACGAATAATTTTGCTACAAATGATGTCGCCAATAAAGGTGTAAAGTTGGGCACATAAGTCCTAATGAAAAATGGTATTCCTTCCCTCATAATTATTCCTTAGCAATGGGTCTATAATGTAGTGTAAATTTTGTTTGTATTTCCAAGTCTTTTGGAGAATCTACACCTCCAAAGACCTGTGTCATTTAGGATAGTAAAATGGCTACTAGATATTGAGAATAAATATTGTTGTTAGGTTACATGTATAGTAGGCCTCAAAGGATTTTCATTATACTCACTTATTGTGCATGTTGTGATCTAGACGCAAATTTAGATTTAATGCAATATTTTTACCATAGTTACAAAAAAAAAATATTCTCAAATTTATTAGATATTTAATGAAATTGGATAATGGATACTGAAAAAATTAACATATTAAACTTGTTCCATTACCGACCATTTACTTAGGGGTGGCAGGAGGGGGAAGGATTTTTATAATCTCAATCAAAACGTTGAAGCTAAGTATTCATGGGATCTGGGAAAAAAGTCGAACAGCCAAGCCAAAACCTATGGTCTCATCCAGGGCCTCTACATATCAAAAGACAAAGGGGGTGAAAGATTTGATTGTTCTAGGGGACTCTCTCTTAACGATTCAACATATAAATTTTGATAAGCTTCCAAAAGATAGCTCTCTTACTAAGAACTTTCAAAGAATCAAATAAATATTGGCATTCTTCCACATCACATAATTGTATCACATCTTACAAGCTAACAACTTGGAGGCAAACAAGCTAGCAAATGCGGCATGCTCCTTGATGGAAACAACCCTTATTATAGATGAATCATGATTCAAATGTATAATTCCTTAGGGATTTGCAAGGCCTTTGGCTCTATGATGACATATTTTGATTATCGGATCAAGAAAGATAAATTTGGGACTGGTCTCATCCTCCCTCAATTAACTTCTTAGATGTTTGCTAGCTCTCTATTAGCAAAGTACGTGTCCTTCCTTGGTCACTCTCATCATGATGTGTATGTATATTCTAGTTCACATGCTCAAAACATCACCCTTGCCTAGTTCAAGTGCAAGGAAAATTTCCCTGAACGCACAATGATGAGGAAATCAGAGCAAATCACAAGGGAATCAATGTTTGAGTTAATGGAGCTTGTGTGGGATGGCAGTGATGGTGGTGTTAAATTCTCAAGGGGCCTTCCCTTCGGAGAATTCTCTCTCGTTTCTCCAACTCAATTTTTCTTAAACTTATGGATTTTGAGATCTTGGGCTTCTTCGATTTCCAATTGTGGTGTCAAGCCATTATCTCTTATGGGAGTTATTTTCGAAGTTCCTCTCTCAATTCCAGTCTCTCCTCAGGTTGGTCATTGTGTGGGCTCGTCATTTTTGTTCGTGGGACCTTTAGAGTTCAAGCATTGTGAGCTCAAAAGGGAATTCGGGTCCTAGGAAGATTGTTCTCTTCCTTCCTGGTCTGTTGCGGCTCTGTTTTTTTCAAGGTAACTCTATCCTTGATCTTGCTCTGAAAATCAACTCTATCCTTGATCTTATCAGTCCTGTTTGGTTCCAAATTGTGGGTCAATCTTACTTCTCCTAGAACGTTGGTTACAAAAGAGGCCACAAAATTGTAATTAGCAACTGGGGGTACTTTCAAAGAATCTGTCTAGAAGAAGACTCTGTAACCGAAGTAATTTAGTGAGAGCAACGCTAATTTTGGACCATATTGGCCACCTTTCCTTTATTGTGTCGAGATAACTCTACCCACAGTAAGTTGTTGATATATTCCTCAATTGCTAGAAATTGGGTTGACAGTTACTATCTCATATTTTGAGGCCCCTTTAGAGAATATCCCTTGTTCACACTGTCTCTCTACTCATGAAGCCCTCCGACAGACTGATCGCAAGCTACAAGTCAAAATTTTTCAAATGACTCATTCTCACATCGAGCTGGCAGAAGGGTTGCAAACTCTCAAAGCTCAATTTTCTTGATTGTATAATGAAGTGGATGCATTGAGAAGCATCATAACGAAACTAAAGATCAAGGAATATTAAGGGACAGAGGCTCGCCATCAGGATGACAATGGGAATCATGATTTTTGACCTAAACCTCCTTGCCAGCAATAGCTGCTGTTGTTAGATCTCTATATATATTTTATAAATGTTTTGCTTCAGCATGTTCCGATTATGTACTTAGTATATCTAGTGTTTTGTAGAACTAACCTGGAAAATCTTATATTAGCTTTGGTGTTTGTAGTAGGATTTTGTCGGCAATATAGTGTGAATGCCCAACTCAGTCTGTTCTTAGAAGATGTATCTCCAAATCCTTTCAACTACAAACCCATGCAGATTTAATAAACATATACTCATTTTTATTTAAAAATAATAAAAATAACTAACCATTTACTTATCAAATTCTATTTCATATATATGTGAATAAAAAAGTCAAATACCCTAAATCTTAATTTGAGTTACACTTTTATAGTGTTTGACTTACAAAGTCATGATAAGTGAAAGATGAGTCTTTTGTTCCTTAAATTTGAAAGTTATATAATTTTGTAATAAACCTACTTTCACTTTAAATACATAAAAATAAATTTGGTATATATTTGAAATTCTAATTAATTTTTTTAATTTTTGATGATGAATAAATTTACTGGGTAAAATCTCTTGGTTTATTAAGATCTAAGGAATATTATTTAAATTATAATATAATTTTATTTTTATTTAAAAAACTTATCATAATTTTATTAAATGTATTAGGAAAAAAGTATTTACTATAAAATTAATTTATTATTTTTTAATTTAATTATGATTAATATTATTGAAAATCAATATAGCTTGAGTGGGTCTAATGGTTAAAAGCATGTGTTTTCGGGCCTAATAGTTAAGAGCATGTGTTTTCTCCTAAAAGTCACATATTCAAAATAATAATAATAATATACAACAAAACTATATAAAATTATATATAATAGTAAAGAAAAAATTATTATAAAAAATTATAAACATCCAAAAAAAACATTTAAAAAATAAAATTGTATATGAAATTTTAATTTTGAAATCATATTTTATTAATTAAAATACCTAAAATCATTTTTACAATTTTAGTTACACATAATTTAACAATATAACTATATACTAAAACCTTAAAATTATATTAAAATATTATTATAAAATTATAAGTTTGTATTTTATAAATAAAAAATTCATTTTTTTAATTAAAAATATAATAATAATCAAACAAAGAGTTTCATACACCAATTTGATATAGATTTGAGATTAACTTTAAAATTAGATAATACTAATAATATACAACAAAATTATATCAAATTATATATAAAATAATAAAGAAAAATTTACTATAAAAATTTATAAAGATAAAAAAAAAATTAAAAAATAAAATAAATGATACACAATTTTAATTTTGAAATCATATTTTATTAATTAGAATACCTAAAATCATTTTTACAATTTTATTAACAAATAATTTAATAATATAACTATATACCAAAACCTTAAAATTATATAACAAATTATTATGAAATTATAAATTAAAAACTCATCTTTAAAAATAATAATAATAATAATAATAAATTAATATCCAAACCAAAAAAATCATTTTAAATTTGACTGTCTATCAAAATCTTAAAATTATATTAACAAAATATTATAAACTTTTTCCAACCTTCAAAATTAATAATTATTTTACAACAAAGCAAACAACCTAACACAACTTTGACCCTCTACTCAACATATCACTATTCTTCCCATAATGTAGCAATGCCACGTGGCACATTATTCAAAACCAAGCGTTTTCTAACAGGTGCTTCCCATTGAATACATGAAAGTTTCACGCATTGAAGATCTAAGGCCAACTTGTTTGAAGAGGACTAGAGAGAGTTATGGGTTTGGTTCAGAACTTTCATCGACCAAGAAGCGACGGTGGAATCTAGAATCTTCTCCTTCTCATGTTTACAAATTGGATTTGGTCTCCTCTTGTTGGCATGCTTACATCATTTGCCGGGGCCCGGAACCTTCACGTATTTTCATACATGGAAACTATCATTTTCTATAAATAATTATTTTTTTGCTAAAGAATGTTTCCTTCATAGTTAAGCCAGTGGCATGTTGGTTTTGTATAAATTAATATACTTTAATAATAATGATATTCCAGTATAGAGTGTCCAACTTTTGTTAATCCTACCAATCTAAGTAACTTTTTGCTTGATTCTCTCATGTTCCTTGAAGTCTACATAGTATATGTTTCCTAGGAAGTCCAAATAATATTATTTT
This sequence comes from Pinus albicaulis, assembly GCA_034641835.2. Taxonomy (NCBI): domain Eukaryota; kingdom Viridiplantae; phylum Streptophyta; class Pinopsida; order Pinales; family Pinaceae; genus Pinus; species Pinus albicaulis. Next base: position 603,953,638 of record CM076581.1, on the reverse strand, counting down.
AAATTTCAAACGGTACACCGTTACGCGTAATTACTTCGTTTTGTTATTATCGATTAACACGCAACGTTTCGAAACGGTTTCTCACCTAATAGAATGATTAAAAATATATATATATATATATATATATATTTTAAATTTTTAAGGTTGAGTTTAAGCTTGAGCTAATTTGAATAGAAGAATAACGATTAATTTATGATGGGATACTTATTACTATGCTAAGTTTAAGTGGAGCTTAGACATTTTTTGAGATAGTTTTAATTTTCTCAAAGTGGCTTTCATTCTCAACTTCTTCAGGAGACCTAGCCACACTAAATCTCACTCAACTTAACTAGTTTATACCTCATGGATAAGAGCATGCTTAATATTACAATGGGTAGTCAAACTAATAGATGGTTTGGTCTTTTTTTTAGTAATTTTTTTTATTTAATTTTATTGGAAATTTCATAGAGATTTTTTTTTTAAATAGTAACTTTGAGTTATGTAATCTGCAAAATTTGAGTATTCAAATCCAAAAATGGTTTAAGATGCTCAATGCATGTATATATTAATGCGACTTTTTGAAAAGTTTTCCGATTTAATTTGTCTAAAATCCGACAGGAAATCATTGAAATTATAAGTTTTATGGGTAAACTCTACACAATCAAAGTGCCCTAAGTTTTTTTGGGTGCTGAATCCATATATGCAATCAAAAAACCATTTTTAAATAACACAAATCAAGATTTCACCTCAATTTTTTTCTATTGAATTCTGAAAATCCACCCAAAACTCCAAAAAGTTGCATTAAAGACAACTCATGTTTAAAAATAAATAAAAAATCACAATCTTATTCAAAATTATATTATCACTAAAACATTTAGCAATTATCTTACGCCATATTACAATTTTCTCGATACCATCTAAATTAAATTGAAATAAATTAATATTCATATTAAAAATTAAAAATATATATTACAAAAAGATATCTGAGGCAAGGGGCCTTGATCTTTTCATGGGCTTTTGGTTCACTCCATTGATTATTGTTACTCACTTGTTGTTTGTCGATGACATTCTTACATTCCGGGAGGGCGACGGGGAGCAATGGGAGGTTATTTACTATATTTCAACAAATATGGAGAAGCCTCGGGCCTTCTCATCAATCGCCTCACTCTATCACTCTGACGGACATCCGGATGTTTTTTCTTTTATTGCCAATTTATTTCAGATTCAACACAGACACATCAAGGAAGGTTTTTCATATCTTGGTTATAGGTTAAAGCCAAACTCATACAAAGGCGGGGATTGGGACTGACTCCTTTCCCGGTTTGATTGAAAACTCTGTATGTGGGAAAATAGATTTTTATCTCTTGGTGGACGGCTTACCCTCATCACCTCTATGTCACAACATATGTCTACATATTGGATGCATGTATTTGCCATGCCTTCTCATATTATTGCTAAGATTTGGTCCAAAATGTCACGTTTTCTATGGGCGGATGGACAATCGGGCCATAAATTTCATCTAGCGGCTTGGGAGGCTTTGTCCAAGCCCAAACATGCTGATGGTTGGGGTATTCTTGATACTCGATGATTTGGACACTCCTTGCTCATTAAATCCCTGTGGAGAGCCCTCTTTCATGGTTGTACGTGGAGTTGGATTATAACTGCTAAATATGTTCATGGTATTCACATTGCACAATGGATACGATCTCTGGATATTGGTCACAACTGGGGTTCTTACATCTGGAGAAGCTTTCTGAAGGTTAGAAGTCACCTTCTCGGTTGGACCAAATGGGCATTTGGCAGAGGAAATGATATCTTGATCGGCATAGATCACATTGTTGGTATCCCGAAACACTACTATATCTCTATTGATACAATTGCAGTTTTACAACACAGGGGTATCTTCCTTCTAGAACACGCCATTGATGGTTGGGAGGGAAAAATTCCACGATGGAAAGGTGCTACTAATCTCCGCATATATGGAAACTCTGCAAATGAATGGAATTTATATATATCTGCACTGCGTAATGTTGGCCTGACTAGCAATGGGACTCAGGATGCGATCATTTGGGATGGTCCTAAGCAGGGAGGAGTTTTGATCGCCAAAGACATATACCAAAGTATTTGTTCTCCCTCACTCAGACTCGAACCATCCTGGTTCATGCCCATCTGGAGGATGTGGATTCCTTTGAAGATCATTTTATTTGCATGGTTAGTTTGGAAGAACAAGATCCTCACATGGGATAAGTTATGCAGAAAGGGACTTATTAGACCTGGTTTATGCTCACTGTGTGCCTATTATGAGGAGACTGTTGCACATTTATTTCTTACCTTGTTGTTCAGGTATGGGATCTCACCCTCGCACATATCCACATTCCAACACAATGTTTTACTACTATCTATCATTGCTTGGAATGGACCATGAAATGTTGGGGTGTTGATCCTTGCATTCCTATTTTTATTATATGGGGGCTCTGGAAAACTAGGGACTAGGTTATATTTGATGGATACATATCAAACCCTTTTTGCACATTGTATAATATTCTTTCTTGGTTTCCTACTATACCTCCTCACCCTTGCTTGGTTCGTGACTAGTCCCATCATTTGCTGAGAACTGAAATTATGATGCTTGCTGGTTTCTTTGATGACGCAGCAGAAGATGGAATTTGTGGATGTGGTGTTGACCTATACAGGGAATTGGATGACAAATATATCTTAACTTGGGAAGGAGATGATGGGACAAATACCAGGGCTGAACTGCTAGCACTATGGGGTATGCTATGGTTTGCTAGGAAAATGGATCTTGATCCACTTTACATATATGGGGACTCTCAGAATATTGTGCAAGCTTTCCAGGGATCGACTCTCTTCGACCCTCCACACCTCTGATACTGGCGCAGGAGGACTGAGGATCTCCTAAAAAAATTCCACTTTTCTCCTATACATCACATATTCTGTGAACAAAACACTGAGGTTGATCATATTTCCAAGAAAGGGTTGCTTTTGGGGGATGGATATACGCACTTCTCCCACTCAAAGTCTCACCATGTCATTGACCATGGGCACATCCTCATTCCATAGTTTTCCACTGGATTCTTCGTGTTGAGCTATATCATTATGCTCGGGTTTCTGATTATGGATGTTATGTTTTTTGTTTCTCGTGTTGTTTTGTTTTGATCCTTTGGGATGATGTTTCTCTTTTGTGGGGAACCATATGGTGTCAGTCTCTTCATCATCTTCTTATATCTTGGCCTCTTACATACTGACATTATGAGGTCTTTATTTTTATCCGTTTTTTATATGATGCAGAACAATTCAGATATATGTAAGATTTCGTGTAAACTGTTTTCACAACATTTATGAAAATCAGTTTGTTTTTTTCTTCTGAATAATAATAATAAAAAATCCATACTATATTGATGATGATGATGATGATGATGGATAACGTCCACTGGGATATTATAAAAGTATATATTATAAATAATAATAATAAATCCATGTATATTACTTATATTATACATTTATAAAAATATATATTACTAACAGTAAAGTTTATTTTTTTAAATAATAATAAAATAAAATCCATACTTTATTATAAAATATATATTATAAATAATAATAATAAATCCATATTATATTATAAAAATAATATTATTAAGGGTAAAGATTAACTTGAATATTATTAATAGTAAAGATCAATTTTTAAAATAATAATAAACAAGGTTATTTTTAAATATCTTGCTTTGACGTAATTGTGACTCAACAACTTACATATGGAGTTTATTTTTTTAAACTATCTTTCATTGATGTAATTGTGATTTAAAAATTGTGATGGAGTTTTTTTTAATGAGTTAAAAGTGTGACTTCCAATTAGAAAAAAACGTTTTCAAAATGTAGGATTATATTTACTTAAATAAATTTAAATAAATATAAATAGATGTTGATATGACATTTAAAAATAAATTTCCAACTTAACAGTCATTTTTTATTTTTTAATATAAATAAACATAAATTTATTTAATAAATTTCCAACTTAAAACTAGAAAAAAATAAGAGATGTTTTATTTTTTTAATGTAAATAAATACTTACATATGATTCGACTTTTGTAGATTCAAGTTTATGGATTTGGGCACAGGAAAATTGGGTTGCAGGGAGCATGTTTTTTGGAAATTAAGAAAAGTGATTTGGTTTTGTTTTGGGAAGAAGCATGGCAATAACTATTTTGTTTAAATAGAAAATAAATTTTAGAAAATTGAAATTATTTATAATTAATTTGGGTGTATTGCAGGTTAGTGATTATTGGAAGTTGGAGATGGATTCTATGTGTTGGAGGAGATGGAAAGATAAAGAGGATTGGTCATGCTTTTCACAAGAATTGCTTTGGGAAGTTTTCAACAGGAATTGAGAGAAAGGAGGATTTGGTTTCCCCAAAATAGTGATTTACTGAGATGGGGTATGCGCCTAATAGGTTCTTTTGCTTTGAAAGAAACTTATATAGTTATTGTGGGTCATTTGTTTATGGATAAGGGTGTCCTCTGGAGTAACATGTGGTTTGGAGTCCATTGGTAAAAAATTACTCGTTTTCTCTAGTTAATTGAAAGGCGTAGGCTTCTTACTTGGGATCGTATAACAAGGAAAGGTTACGAAGGACCATCTCTCTATTTTCTATGTTTTTTGGATGAAGAGAATACATATCATGATCTGTAAACTATCGTGGATATTCCACTGAACAGTTCGTCACAACAGATCTGATAATATTATATTAGAAATTAGAAATTCTACACTATTACAGTTTTACTAAACTTTAAGATTTGTAGATTTAACTGTAATTAGTGCATGCATGCGAATGGAAATTATGTATAAAAATAGATAACGATAAAACAAGCTCTCACACACACACATGAGACACAAAATATGCTCTAGGAAACCTTTCGGGAGAAAACCCACCTGGAAGGTGAGGCCACTTTGCTCTCTTTTTCTGTCTAGAAATATGGCTGCATGTACAAAGAAGTAAGGTTTTTGGCTTTTGGGTTGCTATAATGCACAAGTCTTCCCTTTGTGCTCTACCTCCTACCCCTCTTGGCTACATTTTCTCAACTATGGAACAAAATGCTATCGAAAGGATGGAATGCCTCTTCCTTTTAGTGGACTGGTTATAACACAACTCGATAACCTACTAGTAGTTAAGTTTGAATACATCAACTCTTAACTAGTGTTAAAATATAGGCTCTTCTAGAGTCTTTTACATCTCAAACATATGGCTAGCCCCTTTTCCATGAATAATGGGGGCTGACGCAATATCCTCCTGAATTATGGGTCTGAAAACAGGAAGGTCAACTTCTAAGTGGCATAAATTTTGCATATGGACTCCAATTGACGCACTTCTTGCATAGTTGGAAAGATATCTATGTGTAGAACAACATAAAAGTGTGTGACAGTAAAGCAACAAATTTTTACCCCCCAAAAAACATATTTTGATGCCTCGAAACGCTTACAGAAGGTTTCAGACCCCGTTTCACCAAACAGGGTCTACCGGAAAAAACAGTCTCGTGAGTTGATTCCTCCACTTTTTCTAATCTGAATGCATCGAGATGGATGAAAAACAATATAATGATCAAATTTGGATCACACCTCCAGGATTTTGGTCCCTAAAAGCTTCTACTGAATAAGGTGAGGAAATTTTTCCTTCACCTTCTCTCTGGTGTACCATTTAGCTTTGCTTGGAAGTTGTTCCTTCAACCCAATCTGCCAAAGGTCATGTTGCCCCTGCCTTGTAATTCTGGACCTCTTTTGAAAAATTGTATCTTCTGTCAATCATGCCTGAGCATGTGGTGCCAAATCATCCACAGAAGGTAGGACGTGTTCCTCTTCCTGGTCTAGCATTGAAGGCTCATAGAGTTTCAAATTCTCTACATTCACAACTAAGTAAATGTGCATGTATGGTGGTAAATTGAGTCGATGTGCATTATCGCCCACCTTTTCTAATATCTCAAAGGGACCATATCTCAAAGCCTTGATTTTCTTACCAGGCCCCTGCAGCCTCTCCTCGTTCAACTGTAGCCATTCTTTGTCTCCCACCTCGAACAATTTCTCTATTCTTTGTTGATCATGTCTGGCTTTATACTTCTCCTGTTACTTTTGCAGTGTTTACTATACCTGTAGATGAATCTTCCTGATCTTCTCTATAAATTTTTCATCCCACAAAACATCTCTTGCAAGATCTTCCCTCACTCCTCCTTGTTGCCCATATGCAATATCTAAAGGTGAGGGTGGAAAATATCCAGAACAAGTTTCAAATGGAGACTTTCCTGTAAAAGTGTAGATTGATCTATTGTAATAATGTTGTATATATACCATATTTTCATCCCAAGTCTTTGGATACTTCTGGTTGCATCCCCTTAGAAGCTGCACCTAACTCAGGTTGACTACTTCTGTTTTCCCATCTGTTTGTGGATGGAATGTTGTAGATCTCTTCAACTTCGTGTCCATATTGCCCCATAATGTAGTCCAAAATGCACTGAGAAATATTGTATCCTCATTTGAAACAATGCTCCTTGGTATCCCAAAGTGCACCCAGACCTGTCCAAAGAATAAGTTTGTTTCTTCTTGCCTGTTGAAATTTGCAATAAGAAACAATGAAATTGGAATCCAGAAACAACATCCAAAAAATGGCATCAAAAAATGACAACCACAAAGGCTTTTGATTTAATTATTTCTTAATTAAATTAGAAGAAATGTGTGTCAAATTTATTTATCCCTTAAATAAATTGTAATCTTATCTCATAATCACTTGTAATAGTTAACTGAGTGTAATAGACTCAATTAGCTCATGAAATTCGAGTTGAGGGTGGTTGGTGAGGCATGTAGAGTGATTCTATTTGTTTTAGAGTCCCAGTTGCAGTTAGTGTAATAGTTTAATGCATGAGAAATCAGTTAACTCAATTAAGTGAGTTAAAGTCAGTCTAACTAGTTGTAACTGATTGTTGCACTAGTGAGAGGTCAAGTTAATTAACTCATATTTGATTCACATGCAGTGATCTCTCAAGTGAGTGATGATTTACTATTAATAGTTGCATGCATGTCAGTTCTGATGAAGACCCAGTTGAGACAGAGGTTAAAGGGAAGTTATCTATCAATTGTATTTATAGCAAATTTCCCAGGCGAATCTATATACACCTTAGGATGCCCATGATGTATTGCACAGTCAAGGAAGGCTAATTATCCTAATTAATAAGAATTAATTTCCCAGGGATTGCGTGAGCAAGGTAGGTTGAGCAGAGGCTGAGAATTGGCTAAGTACCAACCCAGTTTTGTCCATATTAGTGTGAGACAGTCAGGATAGTGCAGGAGACTCTTGTGAGAAGAGTGCATTTTATTGTTTCATGATTCCTTGGTTCATTATAAAATAGAGATAGAGGGGTTTTGAGCAGCAAACTTTCCCTAAAAAAAATATTTGTGTTGTCGATTGATTTTCTTCTTTCTTTTACCTGTTGTGATTGTGCGATCGTGTTTATTTTCCGCAATTAATTTGTAGAAGGATTCAATAGTTGCTTTAGCATATCGCATGATCGGATTTAATCCATTGGAATACATATTTTTTGTATAATTTCTACATGGTATCAGAGCGCCAGAAATCACAATAGTGGAGAACAAATTGAGTTTGTGTTGAATAGTATTCAAACTTGCAGATACTTTCTTTGGAGCGACAAGCAGATCAAGATGGCTTTCAATGGATTAAGATTGGAATATGCACTTGACGGCAATTCTAATTGTATCACATGGAAAGACAAAATGGAGGAAGTTCTGGAGGAAAATGGGTTGAAAGAATTCATTGATAATGATATTCCCAAGCCCACAACAACAAACGTCGCTCTTCTTGATGCTTAGCAAAAGAAGGTAGCAAGGGCGAGGATGATCTTATTAGACGGAGTTCGAGATCACATTGTATCGAGTCTCCATGGAAAGGCGGCTCCATATGCAATGTGGAAGGCCTTGACAAATATTTTTTAGAACAACAACGACCAAAGGAAGTTGGTGCTGAAGGACAAGCTCAGGAAAATCAAGAAGGAGGAGGGTGAGACGGTACCAACATACTTGGCGAGGTTCACTCAATGTCGAGATGAGCTTGGAAGTGTTGGTGTGACTGTAGTAGATGATGACTTGGTGAGCCTAGCACTTCTAGGCCTTCCCAAGAGCTGGCATAGTTATCAAGACTTTGTCAATGGGAGGGAGAAGTTACCAGATTAGGAACGACTTTGGTCAGATTTGGTACAAGAAGAATTTAGGCGGAATACCAGGGATGGATCCTCATCCAAGACTAATGACGAGGAAGATTGTGCCTTGGCTGGTAAGGCAAAGAAGGAAAAGGGAAATAAATCCCAAGGTAAAGAGGGCAAGATATACTTGTCCAAGATCAGATGTTTTCACTATCATGAGCATGGGCACTATGCTACAAATTGTCCACAGAAGAAGGCAAGCAAGAAGGAGCCTGCAGTTTCAGCGGGTGAAGCATTAGCTTCACAGCTCGAGCTTGATTTTACTCTCATTGCATGCATGGGCAACAATGTAATGGGATGCATGTGGTATTTAGACAATGGTACCTCATTCGATATGACGAGGGATAGAGATCTCTTTAGTGACTTGGAGGAGAAGGACCTCCAACAAAGCATAGAGTTTGGAGATGACAAGAGGTATAGCGCTATCGGCATAGGTAGAGTTACCTTTCAGAGGGAGAATGGCTCCCATCTCAGACTAGTAGATGTTTTGTATGTTCGTAGCGGTATTGGAAGACTGTGGTTATGAGGTGATGTATAGAAAAGGAAAAATCTTCCTTAAACACATAGCCACGGGACATGTGAAGCAGATCGGTGCAAGAGTCAAGAACCTGTATGCTCTCAAGGTTGAGGATGCATGCAAGGCTTTGAGGAGCAACGCAGTGGTTAGTGACTTGGTGGTTGAGAGGGAGAAATTATCTCTCAACATGCAGCCTCAGAAGCAGTCTCAGAAGGTTGCGGAGTAGCCACAATTGGAGAAGCAAAGAGGAGATTGATTGGAAGAGTCCACTCAAGTAGAGACCTCCAGGAGGGGGAAATTTCAAGCCAGAAGGGAAGAGGGATTACATGCAGCTATACCTCCAGGTGTGAGGTGAAGCAATGTGCAGAATTAATCCCAAGAAGAAATTTGGGCAGGGTTCATTGAGATGGCATGTCTCATGGATCGAACCTGGCTATGGGGAGACCACAGAGTAGCAATAGCAGGAAGGATCGGTTAGATTGATGCAATAAGATGTTAGGAGGATAGAAATCAGAGTGACAGGTATTAGATACTGGAGCACAGATCTAACTTGGTAGCAGTGCAGAGTGCATGGATGTAGATGTCAGCAATGCAGAGAGTCCAGTAGACATGTGCAGTAGGATCCCGCTATCAGAAGACTCTGATGAAAATTGCATTATGTTGACTTAGTTTTTTGGAGGCTATTCAGTGTCAGAAGTGTTGCATGCAAGAAGATTCCAAAGGTATCAGATTAGGACAGATTGATTCCTTTCTTATTGAGAGGGAGTGTTGAAATTTTCAACAAGAAACAGTGAAATTGGCATCTAGAAACAACATCCAGAAAATGGCATCTAGAAATGGCTACCATGGAGGATTTTGATTTAATTATTTATTAATTAAATTAGAAGAAATGTGTGTCAAATTTGTTTATCCCTTAAATAATTTGGACAATAAATTGTAATCTTATCTCATAATCACTTGTAATAGTTAACTGAGTGTGATAGACTCAGTTAGCTCATGAAATTCGAGTTGAGGGTGGTTGGTGAGGCATGTAGAGTGATTCTACTTGTTTTAGAGTCCAAGTTGTATTTAGTGTATTAATTTAATGCATGAGAAATCAGTTAACTCAATTAAGTGAGTTAAAGTCAGTCTAACTAGTTGTAACTGATTATTGCACTAGTGAGCGGTCAAGTGAATTAAATCAGATTTAATTCACATGCAGTGATCTCTCAAGTGACTGATGGTTTACTATTAATAGTTGCATGCATGTTAGTTCTATGAAGAACCAGTTTAGATAGAGGCTAAAGGGAAGTTATCTATCGATTGTATTTATAGCAAATTTCCCAGGCGCAATTATATACACCTTAGGATGCCCATGATGTATTGTGCAGTCAAGGAAGGCTAATTATCCTAATTAATAGGAATTAATTGGCTAGGGATTGCATGAGAAAGGTAGGCTGAGCAAAAGCTAAGAATTGGCTAAGTAATAGCCCATTTTTGTCCATATCACTGTGAGATAGTCAGGATAGTGCAACAGACTCTTGTGAGAATAGTGCATTATATTGTTTCATGATTCCTTGGTTCATTATACAATTAAGATTGAAGGGTTTTGAGTAGCAATCTTTCCGCAGGAAAAAATATCTATGTTGTGGATTGATTTGTTTCTTTCTTTTACTTGGTGTGATTGTGCGAACATGTTTATTTTCCGCAATTAATTTGTAGAAGGATTTAGTATCTTGCTTTAGCATATCGCATGATTGGATTGAATCCATTGGAATATATATTGTTTGTATAATTTATACATTGCGTGCAGATGGTATTTTTACAAGGCATCAAAGCACACATATTTTTGAACTTGTCAACTACCACGAATAGGTAGTCATGTCATTTTTTGTTCGTCAGTAACCCTCCCACAAAGTCCATGGAAATGCTTTCCCAAGGACGGGTAGGTATAGGTAAGGGATGATATATACCTTGTTTCTTGTTGCTGGGCTTGCTGGTACAACAAAGCATGCATCCTCTTATGAACCTAGCTACCTTCTTTTGCATATTGGGCCAATACACATACCTCTGCAATTTAGCCATTATCTTCCTTACACCAAAGTGTCATATAAATTTGGAGGTTTGAACCTCTCTAATCAACTACAATATCTCACCTTTAGGAACACATAGCTTATCCAACCTATAGAGTAACCCATCCTGGAGATGGTATTCAACGGTGTTGTCACCATCATGCATATGAATTTGACTCTGCAACTATTGATACACATCCTTGAATTCCTCATCCTCTGAATATGCCTATTTTTATGCATCATGGGTGAATGGCTCAATGTGCATAAGAGTCCCCAAAGTTGTAATATTTAATGTGGGTGGCCTTGAAATCATGTTAGCCAACTTGTTTGTGTTTCCCTTCTTATAATTTATCACCAAATTAAACTATTGTGAAAACCCCATCCACTTGTAATGTATGGTCTTTTGTAGCTTACTTTGGGCTTGCAAGTATTGTAACGACTGGTGATTTGTGTGGGTTATTGTATCCTTTCTCATCAGATAATTCTTCCACTTCTTCACAACTTGCACCATGGCATAGAGCTCCTTGTCGTAGGTAGGGTAGTTAAGCCCTGCCCCATGAAATAATTTAGAATGGTCGCATACGGGCCTTCCTCCCTACATCAAGACAACTCCCATAGCATACCCACTCGCATTTGTCTCCACTTCGAAAGGTCGCTGCAAGTTTGGTAATCCCAGAACTGGTGCTTGACTAATATTCTTCTTTAGCTCCTTGAAAGCCTTCTGCTTACCTTTTCCCCACTAGAAACTCTTGCCACTTGTTGTTATGGTGTGGACCAGTGCTGCTACCGTTGAAAATGAGGATATGAATTTCCTCAGGTACTGTGTTGCCCCAATAAAAATCCTGACCTCATAAACATTAGTAGGCACCAACCATTTCATGATGACCTCCATCTTAGAAGGATCTATCTTCATCTATCCTACACCAATCACATACCCTAGATACACCAAAGATTGTTGTGAAAAATCACATTTCTTGAGATTTGCTAGTAGTTAGTGCTTCTTCAATGTTTCAAACACCTGCGTCAAATGTGAAATGTGATCTTCCCAAGTTGCACTATTTACTAGTATATCATTCAAATAGAAAATAATAAATGAATTTATAAAAGAACGCAATACATCATTCATTAAACTCATAAATGTAGCTAATTCATTACATAGGCCAAATGGCATGACTAACCACTCATACAAACCTTGTCTAGTTTTGCAGGCAATCTTCTAGGTATCTTCTTCTTTGACTTGAACCTAGTGATATCTAGACTTCAAGTCTAGCTTGGTGAAGTATTTTGATTGCTGCAATCAGAAGGGCTTCACTGAATTAACCTCGAACATATCACGTGCGATCTTAGAATATTAAACAATACCCTTAATTTGAGTACATATTGGAAAATGCCTCTGAAAATCACATTATTTAACTCCCTACCAATATAAACCCAATACACCTTCCCAATTTAAAAAGCCCCTACTTTCACTATATATTGTATGTATCCATTTTTTCATTAACATTTTTTATACCTCTTTGTATGTTTTCCTTAAATTTGAGCTCCATTTGTTATACCTGCCAATATAAAAACCCTTTACCCCATATATATCCCCCAATATATTATGTCATTTTTTCCTCATTATATATCCCCCAATATGAACTGACGTGTTATAGTATTTCTCTCGCAGTGAAGCCCCTGTGGTTGTAATTGATCCAAAAAATCATCTATACTAGGCAAGGGGTGTATTTTCTTGAGTGTGATTTTGTTCAACGCCATGTAATCTATACACATCCATCAAGTCCCATCCATTTTCAACACAATGATTATGGGTGACCCACATGGTGATGAACTTGGTTGAATGACACCATGTTTCAGCAGTTGTTGCAATTGTTTCTTCACCTCACTTGCTTCTATAACAAATTTCCTGTACAACCCAAAATTTGGCAGTGGGGAGTCCGACAATAGCTGGATCTCATGTTCCACTTCTCTCTTAGGTGGTAACCCTTTAGGCTGTTAGAAAACACCTTTGTATTCTTGTAACAAATCTTAAAATTGTTGTTTTTGTTTCCTAGTACACCCCTCCATGGATTCCTTGCCTCTTATTAACTCCTTTTCAGACTGACTTTCTCGTAAAAACAATAAAGCATACTTCTTGGGAATTGATCAATTTCTTGGCTTGGTTGGCACTTACCAATGAAAATTTTTACTTGCCTTTGTGTGTGTTGATGATGAAAAATTTTCCATACTTGAAGAGCCAATACTGGTTGGATCTCCTCATGAATATTGCATCACGCATGTACATGTATGAACTCCCAAACACGACTCCACATACATCAAGGGGAACCACATCTCGATCTAATTCATCAATAAAATCAACACTGATTGTAAATATAATTTTGCACTATTTATTTATCTTCAACTCTACATCCTTATTTACCCATCCTAGTGGATATGGGTTTGGATGATAAAAAACTTCTAGCCCCAACCTCTTGACTAACTCTACTACAATGAGATTTTCTTGGGATCCTGAGTCAAAAAAAGCACCAATCTTTGCCTTCTTGACCTGTATCTTTATATGGAAGAGTTTGTTCATTTCTTTCTCTTCTTGTTGTTGAAGGCTACTCAAATTCACCTCCTTCTACATTGACGTATAAATGGTCTTATCATCCATGTCTGAGTTGCTTTCAATTTGGTTGATCGAATATGTGGCCATGAGATTCTTCTTATTATTATCTTTTTTCTTGTTCTTTGGGTTTAGCTCTGGGTGCAACTTCCAACACTTCTCCTCTGTATGGCCATAAATGTTGTAGTGGTTGCTAGGATCATTGCACTTGTATGTTTTGGTTGTCGTCTTTTTATCTTTTCCCTCTTTTTTCTTCTTCTTTCCATCCTTAGAAGCATCATGCTGCTCCTTATACTTCAATCCACTTGATTATGCTATCTTCAAGCCTATGTTATCTAGGTATCGTTCCTATACATAAGCCTCATCCATTGATTTGGGCTTGAATAACATCACTTGCTCATGCAAATGGCTGTGCAAACCCCCCAAATGCTTGAGGAGTACATCTAGGTTCTTAGGAGAGATACCCAACATTATAGCCATCTTTCTGAATTATGTGGTGTACTCTTGCACACTTTGGCCCGAATTTTTCCTGAAGTAATGCCACTAGATCCACTGGTCCTCCACATACCCAGTGGGATAAAACTATGACTTAATGAGGGTTTTTAAATCCTCCCACTTAGGCACTAGAGGTTCTCCCTCCAACTTCAGGGTTTCTGTGTGGCTCTCCTACCAAGTTAGTGTGTAGTCCTCTAATTTCAGTCATGCAAATGAGATCTTTTGCCCTTCCTCAATCTGATGGACGCTGAAATAAACTCAGTTGTTGCAACCAGTGGTTCAACTTCAGAGGGTCAATATTGTCATGGTACTGTAACAACCTCGGGTTAAAACTTCATGTAATAAAGTTAATAAAGGAAAAATAATAACCATGGTCATGGCGCACGTATTCCAAGACGAATGTTGGGAAAAATCATAGTGATGGGGATCACTTATGATTAATTAATGGCTATGAAATTGACAAAGACAATGGCAAAGGCTTTAGAAAGGAAAAGTGGCATTTATTGGCATTTTCTTTATGAAAATAATGGAAAATAGGAGAAAAGGAAGGTGAAAGGTCATAGGTTGCATGTGAGAAGGAAAATGAAGGAAAATAATGGAAATTGAAGAAACTAGAGGCCTCATTAATAAAAAGGCTTCTGAGGATCAAATCATGCCTTTTTGTTCGTTCAGTTTTGGAGCTCTCATTTTATTCTCTCTCTCACATACTCTTGGACACTTACAGTTTTCTTGGAGCACTCTTGGGGGAGTGTGACATACTTGGGATTTGAAGCAAGAAGGCAAAGGGAAAGTAGGAAAGCGTAAGAGGACATTGGGATCAACAACTATAGTGGGGTTTTCTTGCAGGTATTGAGTTACATGTATGATTTACTTTCTAGTTTTGGCATGCATGGCACATGCATATGGTTTCTTGGTTATGATATATCATTGGCATGGAGGATTGCTTGGATTGACAATGGTTTTGCTAGCCTTTCCTGGATAGCCATGGTATTGTGGGTTTACTTTTGTTTTTATGGTTGGTTCTCATCTTCCTTATGGTTGTGGGTTGAGTCATTAGTTCCTGGAGCATTGGTTGGACAAACGATTTGGAAGCCCTTGGTGGGTTGAGTTACTAGTTATGGAAGCCCTGGTTGGACAAAATCTCTGAAATCCCAACAACAGATGTGGGTTGAGTTTCTAGTCCTGGAAGCCCTAGTTGGAATAGATGCTCTAGAGCCCTGGATAGCTTGGGTAGAGACCTATATGGTGTTGATTAGTGATTTTTGATCATGAGGTGCAACATTGGTTGAGGGTTGAGGCAATTTGGCCTCTAGAAGCCCTGGTTTGGTTTTGTTTGGTTTATTCCATGAGATGCCACATTCATGCTTGGAATATGGCACGAGGGTGATTGGCTAAAATAATTTTTTGGTTCGTCCCAATATATGGTCGGTTGGTTTTTGGAAGTCCCTGACTTGGTTGGCTTATGAATTCATTAGTAAGAGATCCTTCTCCTTTGGTATTTCATGTGTAAATGTACCTGTTCATATGTGGTTTCTATGGTTGTTATATCCTTATTATTTATGTTGGTTATATACTGGTTATGAATATGATTTATGATAGACTTGATGTACGACTCTTATCATGTTTTGATTAGAAAATTAATGAATAATGAATATATTACCTAATAGAAGATAATGTAGCTATTGTAATAAGGCATCAATGCTTCTTTACGAATCTCAGATAAGTATGAGACCCCTATGCTCAGATTTGTTGTTACGACCTGTAGATTACATATTTGTGATATGTTTGACGAAATGTCTATCATGGTTAGTAGGGGTTCGGTAAATTCCTTGACCAAATGTTTGCATTAGTAGCTTGATTTCATGGTTATGTATCATTTCTGAAATTTTCATGAAGTTTTGGGCAATGGCCTGAAACCTAGCCCTTAAAAAGTGGCTCATAATCCGGGGTTGCTAGCTCAAAACTGCTTGCAAAATGCCACAATCGTTGGCATGCCTTGCTGTGGGAGTGACTGGAAGGCCTCAGTCTCATGCATGGATTTTCATGGGAGAGGCTAAGGGTTCAAATCAGTAAAATGACAAGTTTTTTCAAGGTTTAAGCACCTAGAATGGTTGGTTCCCTCTTAAATGTTTTGTAGCTCCCAAGGAAGGTCAAAATGGTTTTGTTTTTTCGGTTCCACTTCCTTAATTGTACCCGAGAATTTGAATCACACCATAGTAGCCTCTCCTCACATGTTTACCTAGTGGACCGATTAGCTTGGGTAAATGTGGAAGGAGTGTGGTTACAAGGTGGTATAAGAGTATGGTTCTATTCTCCTTGGGTGACATTTGGTTTCTATTATCCTTGGATGAATGTGTTGTCATATGTACATGTTGGTTGCATACGTGTCGTTATGCTTGTGGTCTATGTGCTTGTTGTGTATGCATGGTGGTGGTCATGGTTGTCGTTGTTATGTCATGCAAAATTTGATGGTGTTGTTGTCAAAATGTGTTCGTCAGGAATGTATGTCATGTTTCTATGTATTGTGTATGCATGAGTGTCGTACCTATGTTGTTATGCATTCATTGTGTCTACTTGGTGTTGTGGTTGTGTCATCATGCACGGTAACTGGATAATGATTGAGATGATGTCTATATACTGTTATGATTATGATTATACATGTATTGCGCTAATCTAGTTGATCTTGCAGATGAGATATCCTCCCCGAACTATACTGAGGAATTTTGGTTATGTTTATGTTTTGTTTTAATTGACATAATATATTGGCAGGAAGAGAAGAAAAAATATGGCTAGTAGAATTCTAGATTATAGTTCACAAGATTCTCCCTATAGATCAGATGAGAAACATGGTGATGAGTACTGCCCTGACATAACAAACAATTTGATAAGTTTAAAGGCATAAATAAAGAGTTGCAAAGCAAACAATGACTAAATCATTCAATCACAAGAGATACTTTATAGAGCAGAGAAGAAACAAGTAGAAGTTAATGCAGTTATCGTTAAAATCTTTTTAGACTTACAGAGATAAGGATTGCTTAGAATCAATCATGGAAAGGAGGATAGGACTAACAGGTTGGATAGAGATGACACAGTCAGAGATGGTAGGTTTATGGATACACCAGATAGGAGAAGTGATGGACACAGTTCTAGTCTAGTTCTGGTTTTGACAAGCATCATGATCATCGTCACTATCATCCTTACAGGAGGAATGGTAGGGGATTTTTTTGGATGAGTTCAAGAAATAAAATCCACCTACCTTTGATGGAGAAATGAAGAAGTCACATGATGTAGAAGCTTGGTTTCTTGGAATGAATAAGTTCTTCAGATTGCGTGATTACTCAGTGAACATGAAGGCCATAATAATTACGTTCAGTCTTAAAGGTAAAGAAAATATTTGGTGGGAAGATGTGAAGGATGTCAGAGGTATTCATGAAGAGGAGTTGACTTGGAGTGAGTTTTAGAGACTATTCGGGAATACGTATCTATCGAAGAGATACTATGATGATAGGGAAAAATAATTCTATGAGTTGAATATGGGATCTATGACCGACGAGGAGTAAACTAGTAGATTCTTGGAGTTATTGAGGTATGTACCTTATCTGAAGGAGGAGAAAGCAAAGATTCAAAGATTCATCAGTGGGTTTACGAAAACATTCAAAGATATTATTGACTCGGACGAGCCTAGATTATTGGAGGAAGCAATCAGGAAACTAAACCATTGTTATGAGCAATCAAAGCGTAGATATGAGAATAACCAAGATTGGAGAGGTAATGCAAAATATAAATGAAAATGGGATAAGAAGTGAACAAGGCCTCAAGAAACAGGTAACAAAGAGAATGCAACGCCACCTAATAAATTCAATTTTTCTAACAGAGGACATGGATTTCATTCCGAGGAGCAGAACAAGGGTGCAGGAGGGAAGCCTTTATAGTGTTGGATATGTGGCAAAGATCATCACAGGAGATATTTTCCGTAGTATTAGGGTGGTGGAACGCAAATCTGCAACGCTCAGGAGGCAAAAACAATGGGGGATGTTGGATAGAATATTCCTCATATTTATGCAGTGTTGGATAACATACAAGCAAATCATCAAAAATTTATTATTTAGATGGATGGTAAGCTTTGTGATCAAGTTGTTTCTATTTTGATTGACCCTGGATCTAATTATAGTTATGTTAATCTTGACCTAGTGGATAAGTGTGGTTTGAATAAAGAAGTGCATGCAAATTCTTGGTTAGTGTAGTTGGCTACATGTACAAATAAAAGGGTTCATTATTGGGTAAGGGCTTGTGCATTTGAGTTGAGTGGAATGCCTACATAAAAACATTTGAATGTACTTCCATTGGGATCATACAATATGTTGTTGGGTATGGACTGGTTGTATCTTCACAGGACCAAGGTGGATTGTTATGATAAGGCTTGAGTGTTTGGATGACAAAAGGGAACAAAGAATCTTGCAGGGTAAGAAGAAGGAAATGTCAGTCAGAATGGTTACAACTATGCAAGAAAACTGTAGTCACACGAAGGGGTGTGTGTTATTTGAAATGCATATTTCCAGTGATAAAGGTAAGGATGTTTAGGATGCGGAGGTATTGAATAGGTACTTGGTTCTACAACAGTTTCAGGATGTGTTTTCCGCAAAGATTTCAGAGTTTTTGTCTCGCAGGGAAGTGGAGTTTTCTATTGAGTTGGTACCGGGGGTAACACCAAAGGAACCATACAGGGTTGGTACCGGGGGTAACACCAAAGGAACCATACAGGATGAGCACTCCATAGTTAGTGAAATTGAAATTGCAGTTGAAGGAAATTCTTGACAAAGGATTCATCAGGCCAAGTGTGTCACCATGGGGTGCACCAATATTGTTTGTATTATAGGCAATGGATACTCTCAGGTTATGCATTGATTACAGGTAGTTGAAATGTATGAAAATCAAGAAGATGTATCCATTGCCAAAAATTGATGACTTGTTTGATCTGTTGAAGGGAGCACCATTGTTCTCGAAGATTGATTTGAGATCAGAATACCATTAGGTATGTGTCAAAGAAGAGGATATTTACAAGACAACTTTCAGGACCAGGTATGGGAATTATGAGTTTGTTGTAGTTCCTTTCGGTTTGACTAATGCTCCAACTACTTTTATGTGCTTGATGAATAGTGTATTGACTCATTATCTGGATACGTTTTTTATTGTATCCATTGATGATATGTTGATATATTCTAAGAATGAGGAAGAGCATGCTGAAAATTTAACAATAGTGTTGAGGTTTCTTAGAGAGCATTAGTTGTATGCCAATATTAGAAAATGTAGTTTCTTTCAGACATAAGTACATTACTTGGCACATGTTGTTTATGTAGAAATTCCTTGTAGATTCAAACCGCTAATTGTAATTTTCTAAAACAATAGACTTGAATCTACTCTACCAATTGCGAAAACCAATTTAAATGATCATGAAATCATGAAGCATATAAGAGAAAGAATTCAATCAACGCATTACACAATGATTTGCTAGGGAAAGCCACAGCTAAAAACCCCGCTATCTATATATTGCATTAGTAAAAAAAGGAGAAGATTAAAATGATTTTCTCAAGCCTGAGAAACCTCTACATTATCTATATGTCTCACTGCTTCCTAGACAAGCCTATGCCAATACTTAACCAATTTTCTGCTTGTCCAAGTCCATATTTCCTTATACTTTTTCCTTAGGTAATTAGCCCCTATTAATTAGGGAAATCCACATCCAATACTATGAAATCCATCAAGGGCCTTTCTTTGAATACATGCACCACTTGTACAATTTGGATGATTATACAGCTGAAAGTACACTGCCATTGAACTCCAATCTCAACTGGGTAACTTTCAGTTCACACATGAATGAGTTATTTATGGGCAATCTATCAGTTCTCTAGTTGATCACTGAGTGTGGTTCAACTTCCACTTCCACACTTTGACCTTCAACTAGTTCCTCCAACAGTTGGAACTAGTTAAACTGAATTTAACTAAGATAAACTGAGTTAATTAATTACAACTCAAAATAAACTCAACCAAAGCTCCTAAAAGGTAGGAACCACTCTACCTGACTCAAGTTAGACCCTCAACTCGAATTAACTGAACCAACTAATTCAAACTAACTTAGTTAACTCGTACAAGTTGTCATGAGATGTGGAATTAAAATTTTCTTCTAATTTAATTCAAGGGAAAATTAAATTAGAATTTTCTTGGTGCCATTTTCAACACTCCCTCTAAACAAGAAAGGGATTATCAGATACCCCGATCCTGCCTCTATGGAACTCTAATTTTCCTCTTGATAGTGCCTTCGTCAAGATGTCTACATCTTGTTCCTATATAGGAATGTACTCTAGCATCGTGATCTGCCTCTACACACACAATCTTTGAGATGGTGGTACCATATTTCGATATGCTTGGACCTATCATGAAAAAATGGATTCACCGAGAGTTTGATACAACTTTGATTGTCACAGTAAATCACTGTAGGATCCATTTGCTGATCAAATAACCCAACAAGAATCTTCCTCATCCAGATAACCTCACAAGCTGCTGACTAGCAACCATGTACTCTGTTTTTGCTGAACTGAGTGCAACTTATCTTTGGTTCTTGCTATACCAAGAAACTGCTGCTGACCCAATACTGAAGATTCCTCCTGATGTGATCTTCCTTTATGATGGACTTGTAGAAATTATACAAACATATGTATATCAACGGATTCAATATGATCAAGCAATGTGCTAAAGCTAGATACTGAATCCTTCTCCAAATCAATTGCAAAAATTAAACACAATCGCCAATCACAACAAGTGCAGAAAGAAACAAATCAAACCACAACGTAGATAATTTCTTGAGGAAAGCTTACTGCTCAAAACCCCTCTATCATATATTGTATATTCCACAAGGAATCATGAAACAATTACAATTCACTCTTCTCACAATAGTCTCCTACAATCTACCTATCGTCTAACACTGATCTAGACAAAATCTGGCCAACACTTAGCCAATTCTCAGCCTTCCTTGCTCACACAAATCCCTGATGAATGCAATCCCTATTATTTAGGAATTTCAACCATCCTCAACTGTGCAGAGTATCATGGGCTTCCTGTGGTTTTTTAATTGCATCTGGGCAGCCTGCTAATATCACAACTGATAGTTAACTTCCCTTTAACCTTTGTCTCAACCAGGTCTCCACTGGAACTGACATGGATGCAACTATTAATAGTAAATCATCAGTTGCATGGAAGATCACTGATTGTGAATTAAATAATATTTAATTCACTTGATCTCTCACTAGTGCGACAAATAGTTACAACTAGTTCAACCAACTTTAACTCACCTAACTAAGTTAACTGATTACTCATGCATTAAACTCATGCACTTAACTGCAACTTGAACTCTAAAACACATAGAATCACTCTGCATGCCTCACCAACTACCCTCAACTCGAAATTCATGAGATAACTGAGTTTATCACACTTAGTCAACTATTACAAGTGATTATGAGATAAGATTACATTTTATTGTCCACTTTAATTAAGGGATAATTAAATTTGACACATATCCAATTTATTAAATAAACTGAATTTCACACTAATGTATCGCTAGGAGACATCACTACATGACTTGTGGTCCCACACTAGTGTAGGTGCTGTCATGTTGTTTATGGATGCCAATTTCACAAGGAATTCCCTTGCATGCGACATGCAACTCTTGCATGCAACACTTCTCTAGCGTTTCTTGCACATGAAACTCTTCCATGCAACACTTCTCTAGTGTTTCTCACACATGAAACTTTTCCATGCAACACTTCTCTAGTGTTTCTCGCACATGCAACTTTTGCATGTATCACTTCTGAAACTGAATAGCCTCCAAACAATGAATCAGTATAATGCATATGTCATCGGAGTCTTCTGACTGCTGGTACCTCCTGCATATGTCTACTTGATTCTCTGCATTGTTGACATCTGCATCCATGCACTCTGCACTGCTGCCAACTCTAATCTACACTCCAGTATTCGACACATGTCACTCTGATTTATGTCCTCCTGACATCTGACTGCATCAATATAATTGATCCTGCTACTGCTATACTGTGGGCTCCTCGTAGCCAGGTTTGATCCATGATACGCACCATCTCTAGGACCCTGCCCAAATTTCTTCTTGGGATCTATTTTGCACATCGCCCCACCTCACACTTGGAGGTATAGGTGCAAGCACTCCCTCTACCCATCTGGCTCAAAATTTATCTTCTTGAGTGGTTTCTACCACTCCATGATCCTCCGTATGTGGCTGCTCCACATCTTGAGGTTCATTCTTAGGAACCAAGAGTTCCTCATCTGCATGCAAATCCAGATCCCTCTCAAGGGACAATCACATGGCTTTCTCACACTTCCCCATGGTACATCCCTTGCATGTGTCTATTTGCTGCAAGATTACCTTTTGGAAGCACCATAGAATTCTACTGCATGACGTTCAAAGCTCCGTGGTGTAGATGGCCCAATATCCTGTGCCATAACTCACCCTCATCTCGGCTCACCACTTTGTCTGCTTTACCCATCAATGTTGCGCAACCATATACATCAATTTTATAGAGATTTTTCACATGAATCCCAATCTTCCTGGCTTTTCCCGTGGCTTTGTGTTGAAGGAAAGTTTTTCCTTCACTGAAAACCACATCATAGCCTCTATCCTCCAACATTGCAACTGAAACTAAATTCTTTTTCAAGCCTGGTACATGCATTGAATCTTTTAATAAAAATGGTTTACCTGACTATCTCTGGAAAGTAAATGTACCAATCTCAGTAGCGCTATACCTTCCATCGTCACCCATTTCGATATGCATTTGGAGATCCTTCTCCTCCAAGCTACTGAAAATTTCTTTGTCTCCCGTCAAATGGAAAGATGCACCACTATCCAAGTACCACCTTGATCCCATCGCAGTTGACACCATGCATGCGATCAGCGAGAAGTCCAACTCAAATTGTGAGGCCAAAGCCTCACCAGTTGCAGATCCCAAAGCCTTCTTGTTCTTCTTCTTTTGTGGACAATTAGTGGCATAATGTCCATGCTCGTGACAGTGAAAACACTTGACTCTGGACATGTCACGCTCATTTCCTTCTTGGCCAGTCTCAGATTTGGAATAGGATTTCTTTCCCTTCCCCTTCTTCACCTTACCAGCCAAGGCGCAATTTTCTTCATCATCTTCCTTAGATGAAGATCCATCCTTGGTATTCCGCCTAATTTCTTCTTGCACCAAATCGGACCAAAGTCGTTCCCAATATGGTAGATTTTCCCTCCCATTAACAGAGTCTTGATAATTATGCCAACTCTTGGGAATTACTAGAAGAGCTAGGCTCACTAAGTCATCATCCGCGACAGTAATTCCGACGCTCCCAAGCTCATACCGACATTGGACAAACTTTGTTAAATATATCGGAATAGTGTCGCCTTTCTACATTTTGATTTTCCTAAGATTTTCCTTCAGTGCCAATTTCCTATGATCACTGCTGCTCTGAAATAGATCTCTCAAAGCCTTCCACATTGCATATGGAGTCACTTTTCCATGGAGACTTGAGGCAATGTGGTTTCGTACTCCCTCCAGTAAGATCCTCCTCGCCCTTGCAACCTTCTTTTGCCAAGCATAAAGATTTGCGACATCTGCTACAACGTGTTTGGGAACATCACTATCAATGAATTATTTCAACCCATTGTCATCCAGTACTGCCTCCATCCTGTCTTTCCACGCAATATAATTGGAACTAACCTTGAGTGCATACTCCAATATCAAGCCATTAAAAGCCATTTCGATCCTGATTCGCATGTCGCACCAAGAATATTTTTGCAAATTCGAATTCTATTCAGTCATAAACTCAACTTCTCCTCCACTATAGTGATTTCCTGTGCTCTGATACCATGTATAAATTATACAAACATATGTATATCAACGGATTCAATCTGATCAAGAAATGTACTAAAGCTAGATATTGAATCCATTTACAAATCAATTGTAGAAATTAAACACAATCACCAATCACAACAAGTGCAGAAAGAAACAAATCAAACCACAACACAGATAAATTCGTCCGGAAAGCTTATTGCTATCATATATTGTATATTCCACAAGGAATCATGAAACAATTACAATTCAATCTTCTCACAAGAGTCTCCTGTAATCTTCCTATCGTCTCACACTGATTCAGATAAAATCGGGCAACACTTAGCCAATTATCAGTTTGTCTTCAACCTGCCTTGCTCACGCAATTCCTGATGAATGCAATCCCTATTCTTTAGGAATTTCAGCCTTCCTCAACTGCGCAGAGTATCATGGGAATCCTGTGGTGTTTTAACTGCATCTGGGCAACCTGCTAATGTCACAACTGATAGTTAACTTCCCTTTAACCTTTGTCTCAACTGGGTCTCCATTGGAACTGACATGCATGTAGTTATTAACAGTAAATCATCAGTTTCATGGCAGATCACTGATTGTGAATTAAATAATATTTAATTCACTTGATCTCTCACTAGTGCAACAAACAATTACAACTAGTTCAACTGACTTTAACTCACCTAACTGAGTTAACTGATTACTCATGCATTAAACTCATGCACTTAACTGCAACTTGAACTCTAAAACACATAGAACCACTCTGCATGCCTCACTAACTACCCTCAACTCAAAATTCATGAGCTAACTAAGTTTATCACACTCAGTTAACTATTACAAGTGATTATGAGATAAGATTGCATTTTAGTGTCCAATTTAATTAAGGGATAATTATATTTGACACATATCCAATTTATTAAATAAATTGAATTTCACACTAATTTATTGCTAGGACCCATCACTACACGACCTATGGTCCCACACTAGTGTAGGTGATGTCATGTTGTTTCTGGATGCCAATTTCACTGTTTCTTGTTGCAAACTTCAACGAGAATCCCTGCCCAATCTGCATCTGTGAAGCCTTGTAGCTTCACTCCCTCTGTTCGTCTATACCAAAAACCAAAATGAGTGTTGTCTATGAGATATCTCAACACATGTTTGGATGAATTCCAATAGATTTTGGTTGGATTAACCATTACTTGACTAAGTTGGTTAATTGCATAACACATGTATGGTCGTTTTTTCACCAAGTACATAAGTGAACCCACAAGCCGCCTATTAATGGTAAATTCTACCACTTTGCCTGAAGTAGCATATTCCTTCCTCCAATTCCCTGTTAGAGGAGTCTCCATGGGTTTGCTTCTCTCCATGTGAGACTTCTTCAATATCTCGTTGGCATACTTTCCCTGAGAGACAAGCAATTCTTCATCTCCTTGCTAAATTTCCAAACCAAGGAAATAATGCATGAGCCCCATGTCTTTCATCTTGGATTCTCTTGCCAAGTATTCTTTACAAGATTTTATTAGCTTCTCATCACCTGTTAGAATTAAATCATCGACATATAATACTATACTTAATAATTTACCTTCAAACACAATATGGTACAGGTTTACATCTACTTCATTTTTGGTGAAGCCCAACCCAATGAAATAGTTGTTGATCCTGGTGTACCAAGAACGAGGCGCTTGTTTCAATCCATACAACTCTCCCTTGAGTCTGCACACATGCGACTCTATGTCGAAGGTCTCAAATCCGTCTAGCTACTCTATTTACACCTCTTCCTCAATCACTCTATTGAGGAAAGTCATATTTTCATCCATCTAATATATCTTCCATCCCATCTGCACTGAAAGTGCTAGAATATATTTGATTGAAGAGTACCTTGCTACTGGAGAAAGGGTCTCCTTGTAATCTATTCCCTCCACCTTAAAGAACCCCTTGGCTACAAATTTGGCCTTGTGTTTCTCGACACTCCCACCTGCTGCTTGCTTCACCTTGTAGATCCACTTGGATCCTGCAACTGACTTTTCCTCTAGTATTGGGACAAATTCCCATGCATTGTTCCTAATAATGGAGTCATACTCCTCTAACATGGAATCAACCCATAATGGTTTCTACATTTCTTCCTTGAATGAGGATGGCTTAGTCTATACACTCTCTCTCATAAGAGCCATGTAGCTAGTGTATCGATCTAGTGACCTCCTTTGCCCGCGCTGTGAAGTGGGTGCTCCCACATTCTCTGTAGCATCATGCATCAACCTTTAAACATCTCTGGTGTGCTTCCTTCCATCTTTAGATGTCTTTGCATGAGTGGGTGCTTCCACTCTCTGTTCCTTTGCTTGTGGCTGCTCCACAATATCTCGAGGTTCTTCTTTTGGAGCTAAAATATCCTCATTTGAATGCAACTGAAGATTCATCTCAAGGGAAATTCACATGGCCTTCTCTTCATCGAATTTCACTTCTCTACAAACAACTATGAGATGGAAAGTACACCCAATAGTCGTGAGGTGTACCAGTGTACCCCACAAATATAGCCAACTCAACTGTTAGTTCTAGATTTTTCTGTGCATCCTTGGAAAGATGAAAGTAAACTGATGAACCAAAGATTCTGAAGTGTGCTACATCTGATTTCTTACCTGAAACATATTCTTATAGTGTACTCATCCCGAGAATCCTACGAGGACTCCTGTTCTACACATATACCACTGTGTTGCATGCTTCAACCCACAAGTGCAATGATAGGCCCTGATCATGTAACATCGCATGTGCAACTCCCATGATACTTTTGTTCTTTCTTTCTGCAACCCCATTCTATTGTGGGTTATGGGGTGCTATCAACTCCCATCGAATTCCTTCTAATGCGCACAAGTTATTGAACTCATTCGACACATATTATCCACCATTTTTGCTCATGAGATCCTTCACTTTCTTTCCTGTGTGTCTCTTAAGAAGTTATTTGAACTCACAAATTTTACGTTTGGTATTTCTTTTGCATGAAGAATATCCAACGCTTATGTGAGAAATCATCTAAGTGAAATATTTCAAGGATTACTTACGCTCGTCTGTCCTTATCATGAAAGGTGGCTTTGGTGTACTTCCCCGCTATACACCCTTTGCATGTATCACGCTCGTCAAGTGGAACCTTGGGAAATATTGTAGAGATATGTTGCATGATATTCAAAGCTCCATGGTGTATATGGACCAATATTCTATGACATAACTCACTGATGTCTCGACTCTGCATCTTCTCTGCTTTCGTGCTCAAGGCAACATAGTACTCTACAACCAATTTGTAGAGGTTCTTCACCTAAATCCCGATCTTATGCACATGTCCCATGGCTATGTGATGAAGGAACACATTTCCTTTGCTAAAAATCACATCGTAGCCATGGTATACCAATATAGCAATTGAAACTAAATTCTTCTTCAAAATCAGAGCATACATGAAATATTTGAATGTGAGAGGAGAACCAGACTCTGTATGAAAAGTAACAATATCAATTCCAGTCGTGCTATACCTTGCATCATCTACCATATGGAGTTCCTTCTCCTTCAAATTGTTGAAGAACTATTTATTGTCGGTCATATGGAACGAGGCTCCATTATCCATGTACCACACACTACCCATCACTGATGACACCATGCATGAGCCTTCAGGGTGAAATCCAACTTGAATTGTGAAGCAATAGATTCACCTACCGTTCCTCTTGGGGGCTTCTTGACGACCTTCTTGTGCAGACACTTCGTGGCACAGTGTCCCAACTCATGATAGTGAAAAAATTTAATCTTTGACAAGTCCTTCTTCTTGCTTGTCTGACCAGAATCTAATTTAGAATGGGATGCCTTCCATTTATTTTCATTTCCAGCCAAGGCACCGTTATCCTCATCATCATGCTTAGATGAGTATCCATCTATGGTGTTCTGCCAAATCTCTTCTTGCACCAAGTCAAACCACAAATTCTCCCACTCTGTTAGCTTCTCCCTCCCATTTACTGAATCTTGGTAACTGTGCCAACTCGTGGGGAGGCCTAGAAATGCTAGGTTGACTATGTCATCTTCAACAACTGTTACACCAACACTTTCAAGCTCATCTCGACATTGGGTGAACTTGGTCAAGTAATTTGATATTGTGTCACCCTTCTCCATATTGATTTTCCTGAGCTTGTCCTTCAGTGCCAACTTCCCGTGGTCCCTGTTGTTCTGAAACAAATACGTTAAGGCCTTCCACATTGAATATGGAGTTTCCTTTCCATGGAGGTTCGAGACAATATGATCTCGAGATCCTTCCATTAGGATGTTTCTCGCCTTTGCTACATTTCTCTTCCAGGTTGCCATATCCTGAGCATTAGTTGGTGGAGGCTTAGGAATATCATTGTCTATGAACTCCTTTATCCCGTTATCTTCCAACATTGTTTCCATCTTGTCCTTCCAAGATATGTAATTCAAGCTTCCCTAAAGGGCATACTCAAGTATTAATCCATAAAATGACAATTTGTTGACCTTGAAGAATGACACTGCAAATTCGATTCACCCACATAGGAAAAAAAAAAAAAAACTTGTATTCTTCTCTTCTATAGTGATTTCAACTTTGATACAATGTAGAAATTCCTTGTAGATCCAAAATGCTAATTGTAATTTGATAAAATAATAAACTTGAATATACTCTACCAATTGCGGAAACCAATTTAAATGATTGTGAAATCACAAAGCATACAAGAGAAAGAATTCAGTCAACACATTACATAATGATTTCTTGGGGAAAGCCACAACTAAAAACCTCGCTATCAATATATTGCATTAGTTAGAAAATATGTGAAAATTATAATGCTTTTCTTAAGCCTGAGAAACCTATGCATTATCTCTATCCGTCTCACTTCTTCCTAGACAAGCCTAGGCCAATACTTAACCAATTTTTTTCTTGCCCAATTCCCTATTTCCTTGCATTGTTTCCTTGTGTAATTATCCCCTATTAATTCGGGAAATCCCCATCCAATACTGCACAATCCATCAATGGTATTTTTGTGACTACATGCACCACTTGTACGATTTGGATGATTACACAACTGATGGTACACTGCACTTGAACTCCAATCTCAACCACATAACACTCAGTTCACACATGCACGAGTTATTTATGGCTGATATATCAGTTCTCTAGTTGATCACTAAGTGTGGTTCAATTTCCACTTCCACACTTTGACCTTCCACTAGTTCCTCCAACAGTTAGAATTAGTTAAAATGAATTTAACTTAGATAAATTGAGTTAATTAATTACAACTCAAAATAAACTCAACTAGGGCTCCTAAAAAGTAGGAGCCACTCTACATGACATAAGTTAGACCCTCAAGTTGTCATGAGATGTGGAATTACAAATTTCTTCTAAGTTAATTCAAGGGGAAATTAAATTAGAACCTTTCTTGGTTCCATTTTCAACAATTTCCAAGGAAGGTATAACAGTGGATCCATAAAATATAAGAGCTATCATGGAATGGAAAGTTCCTAGGAATGTGGATTAGGGAAGATCATTTATGGGTTAGCATGTTATTACAGGAGGTTTATCAAGAACTTCTCACAAGTCACTTATCCAATTACATCGTTGCAAAGGAAAGGTGAGAAATTTGAATGGATAGAGGAATGCGCAGTCAATTTTGAGCAGTTGAAGAAATTGTTGACAAATGCTCTAATTTTAAAGATTGCATATCCAGATAAAGACTTTATAGTATGTACATATTCTTGCAAGAGAGGACATGGTGGAGGCATTATGCAAGAGGGACATGTAGTGTGCTATGAATCAAGGAAACTGAATGAGGACGAGAAGAATTATGTCACACATGATCTTGAGTTAGCAGCGATTGTTCATGCATTGAAGATGTGGAGACACTATCTTCTTGGCAGGAGATTTGTATTGATGAGTTATCATAATGGATTGAGGTATCTATATGAGGAACCAAATATGAATTTCAGACAAGCTAGATGGTTGGCCATGATCAGTGAGTTCGACTTTGAGATCAGGTACATTAAAGGTACAAAGAACAAGATTGTAGATGCTCTTAGCAAGTGGATACACGTAAATAATGTAGAAGCTATGAGTTCTTATGGGGCATATCTATAGGCTGAGATCTTACAGGCAAGTCAATAGGATGACAGGTATAGGGAGTTTATTCATAGGTTAAAACATAGTACAGGTGATCAGGATGTGGAATATCATCTCACAACAAATGGTTTGATTAGACTTAGGGACAAGATCTATGTGCCAGACAACAATGAGCTCAAGAAACTTATATTGAGGGAATTTCATGCTAATCCATATTCAAGTAACCTAGGATATTAGAAAACATTGACAATTGTGAAGAAATTTTATTATTGGTCGAATCTAAAGAAGGAAGTGGTAGAGTTTATGGCTAGATGCTTGGATTTTCAACAAGTAAAAGCAGAGTGTAAGCATTCATGTGGATTACTATAAACCATTCTGACTACAGAGTGGAAATGGGAGGTCATTTATACGTATTTCATTAAAATTTTTCCGAGGACATCTAGATAGCATGGTTATATTATGGTTGTGGTGGACAAGTTGAAAAAGGTAGTGCACTTCATTCTCGTGAAGTCTATGTATTTAGCTAGTGATGTGGCACAAGTATTCATCATATATGTGGTGAGGTTGCATGGTGTAAAGAAGAATATCATGTCAGAAAGGGATTCCAAGTTTTCTTCTAGGTTCTGGAAGGAATTATTTGTAGGTTTGAGTACATAGTTAGCCTTCAACACAACTTATCATCTGCAGACATATGGACAGACAAAGAGGGTCAACAAGATTTTGGAGGACATGTTGAGGAGTATGTGATGCATCAACATTGAAAGTGGGAAGAGTATCTACATCTGGTTGAGTTTTCTTACAACAATGGGTATCAGGAGTCTTTGAGGATGAGTCTGTTTGAGTCACTCTATGGGCAGAGCTGTAATACTCCTATCAGTTGGAGCGATCCAATTAACAGGGTATTGATTGGACCAGACATGTTAGCAGAGATGGAACAAGAAATACAGGTTATCAAGCAGAATCTAAAAGCAACATAGGATAGGCATAAAAGGTATTCAAATCAAAATATGATGGTTAAGGAGTTTCAGGTCGGGGAACATGTGTATTTTCACATCAAGTTAAAGAAGAGCTCCTTGAGGATTGGGTCATGTACGGAGATGGTACCTTGATATTGTGGACCTTTCAAGATCCTTGAGAGGATTGGACCAATGGCTTATCGACTTGCACTGCCTTTGATAGTGAAATTCCATGACGTTTTCCATGTTTCATTGCTTAAAAAGTATGTTAAATATGTTGATCATGTGATTGTTTGGTCTGTATTGCAGGTGGAGCCAGAAGGGGAATTCCAGCCAGAAGCTCAATGTATTTTGCAGAGAAATATTCTCATACTCTGGAATTGAGAAATCGAGCAGTGGAAGCACTTTGGACCCGATTAAACTAAATGGGAGATGTATGATCAGATGTGGGCTATGTCTCCTTCCTTATTAGCTGGTTAAGTGAATGTTTTTGGCATATTTTTTGGTGTGATGTTTTGGTACATGTTTATATATGTATATGGATGTAAATACTGCCACGAGTTGTGTTATAAAGCTCCAATAAGCGGTATGGGTGTCAAGTTTTTATGTTTGTCATGTTGGTTATGTTTTCTACAGGATGTTCATTGTAAAAACTGCATCGAGCTATGTTATAAAGCGCCATAAGCAATATGTTTTGGTTTTCAGTGGTTTTTTTTGGTTGTAGGTGTCATTGAACATTGAGGACAGTGTTCCTATAAGAGGGAGGGGTCTGTAACATCATCGGGTTAAAAATTCATGTAATAAAGTTAATAAAGGAAAAATAATAACCATGGTCATGGGACACGTATTCCAGATGAATGTTGGAAAAAAACATAGTGATGGGGATCACTTGTGATTAATTAATGGCTATGGAAATTGGCAAAGGCAATGGAAAAGGATTTGGAAAGAAAAAGTGGAATTTATTGACATTTTATTTATGAAAATAATGGAAAATGGGAGAAAAGGAAGGTGAAAGGTCACAAGTTGCATGTGAGAAGGAAAATGAAGGAAAATAATAGAAATTGAAGAAAATAGAGGCCTCATTAATAAAAAGGTTTATGAGGATCAGTTCATGGATTTTTGTTAGTTCAGTTTTGGAACTCTCATTCTATTCTCTCTCTCTCATACTCTTGGACACTTACAATTTTCTTGGAGCACTCTTGGAGGAGTGTGGCATACTTAATATTTGGAGCAAGAAGACAAATGGAAATTAGGAAAGCGTAATAGGACATCGAGATCAACAACTACAACGGGTTTTGCTTGTAGGTACCGAGGTGCATATGTGATTTACTTACAAGTTTTGGCATTCATGGCACATGCATGTGGTTTCTTGGTTATGATATGTCATTGACATGGAGGATTGTTGGGATTGGTAGTGGTTTTGCTTAGCCTTTCCATTTCCTGGATAACCATGGTGTTGTGGGTTTACTTTTTTTTTTTTAGTTCTCATGTTCCATATGGATGTGGGTTGAGTTACTAGTCCTGCAAGCCTTGGTTGGACAAATGCTTTGGAAGCCCTTGGTGGGTTGAGTTACTAGTATTGGAATCCCTGGTTGGACAAACGCTCTGGAATCCCAACAACAACTGTGGGTTGAGTTACTAGTCCTGGAAGCCCTGGTTGGAACAAACACTCTGGAGTCCTCGACGACTTGGGTAGATAAAAATCTAGTGATGGTTAGTGATGTTCGACCGTGAGGAGGAATCATTAGTTGAGGGTTGAGGCGGTTTGGCCTCTGGAAGTCCTAGTTTGGTTTTGTCTGGTTTATTCCATGAGATCCCACATTCATGCTTGGTATATGGCACATGGGTGATTGGCTTAAAGAAATATTTGGTTCAACCTAATCTACAGTTAGGTGGTTCATGGAAGTCCCTAACTTGGTTGGCTTATGCATTCATAAATAAGAGCTCCTTATCCTTTGGTATTTCATGTGTAAATGTACTTGTTCATAAGTGGTTTCTATGGATGTTATATCCTTGTTATTTCTGTTGGTTATATGCTAGTTATGAGTATGATTTATGATAGACTTGATGTATGGATCTTATCATGTTTTGATTAGAAAATGAATGAACAATGAATATATGACCTAATAGATGGTAATGTAACTATTGTGATAAGGCAACAATGCTTCTTTACGAATCTCAGATAAGTATGAAACCCCTATGCTCAGATTTGTTGTTATGACCTGTAGATTACATATTTGTGATATGTTTAACGAAATCCTTGTCATGGCTAGTAGGGTTTCGGTCAAGTCCTTGATAAAATGTTTGCATTAGTAGCTTGAATCCATGGTTATGTATCATTTCTAAAATTTTCATGAAATTATGGGCAGTGGCCTGAGACCTAGCCCTGAAAAATTGGCTCAAAATATAGGGTCGTTGGCTCAAAATTGCTTGAAAAAATCCACAGTCGTTGGGATGCCTTGTTGTGGGAGCGAATGGAAGGCCTCAGTCGCATGCATGACTTGTCATGGGAGCGACTGAGGGTTTAGATCAGTAAAATGAAAATTTGTTTCAGGGGTTTAGCACCTGGAAGGGTTGGTTTCCTCCTGAAGGTTTTGTAGCTCCCGCGGAAGGCCAAAATGGTTTTGTTTTGTTGGTTCCACTTCCTTAACTATACTTGGTAAGTTGAATCACATCATAGTAGCCTCTTGTCACATGTTACCCTAATGGACCAGTTAGCTTGGGTAAATGTGGGAGGAGGGTGGTTACATGTACGAATTAATATTGACTTTTGCTTCCATTTTAAATAGGGGTTGATTCACGACACTCGAACTAGGTTGATATTTTTGTGTTCTTTCTTCAGTTGGTCCTTCATTTCTTTTTGATATCCTGATCCCCCTTCTGATTTTTCCTCTGCATTCGAACCCCCATCTTCTCCAAATATCCAAAGCTTATTACTTTGGTCTGCCATGACGAGGCTTACATTGTGATTTATGTTTGCAACTTGTTGTTCTAGCAGCGAATACGTCACCTTTGCAGGATCATGAGGGTCATTTACAAATTCCTCAACCATTATTAGGGTTTTAAAATTTTCAACCTTACTGACCTAGATCCCCTGAAAACTCCAAAAAATACCCAAATAAACCATGTTATGATACTAATATGATTCATAAACCGTCGTGGATATTCCATTGGACAGTTCGTCACAACAAATATGATAATATTATATTAAAAATATGAAATTATACACTATTACAGTTTTATTAAACTTTAAGATATGTAGATTTAACTATAATTAGTGCATGCATCTGAATGGAAATTATGCAGAAAAATAGAGAACGAAAAATAATCTCCCACACACACACATAAGACACAAAATATGCTCTAGGAAACCCTTTTTGGAGAAAACCCAACTAAAAGGTGAGGCCACTTCACTCTCTTTCTCCATCTGAAAATATGGTTGTAGGTACAAAGAAGTAAGGCCTGTGGCCTGTGGGTTGCTACAATGCACAAATACTCCCTATGTTCTCTACCTCCTATCCCTCTTGGCTACCTTTGCTCAAATATGGAAAAAAATTCTCTCGAAATAATGGAATGCCTCTTCCTCCTTGTGGCTCGGTTATAACACAACCCGATAACCTACTAGTGGTTAAGTTTGACTACATCAACTCTTAAATAGATTTACAATATAAACTATTCTAGAGTATTTTACATCAAAAACATGTGGCTAGCCCCTTTTCCATGAATAATGGGTGCTGATGCCACATTCTCCTGAATTATGGGTGTGAAAATAGGAAGGTCACCTTCTAAGTGGCATAACTTTTTCATACATACTCCGATTGATGTGCTTCTTGCATTGTTGGAAATTTCTTTGTGAGTAGAACAACATGCAAAAGTGAAACACTAAAGAAGAAAATTTTTACCCCGCAAAAAGTGTCATTTGATGCCTCAAAATGCTCTCGAAGGTTTCAGACCCCGTTTTGCCAAACTGGGTCAAATCGGTAAAAAAGGTCCATGATTTGATTCCTCCACTTTTTCCACTATGAATGCATCAACATGGATGAAAAAAAATATAATGATCCAATCCAGATCATATCACCTCTTTCTGTCCCATCAATTGGCGGAGGAGGTATGATTTGTCCTTAATTTCATATTTGGAATTGACATTCATAATCAAGATAATTTAGTCAATTTGTTTGATTAATGGAATTATTTGATGATCAAGAACATTATAGTTAACAAGGCCTAGATTATAGTGAAAGGCTTTATCTTATGGAATCTGTGGAAGGAAAGGAATAATACATTTTTTAGAGAAAAGGGAAGAAGAAGCAAAGTGATTAGAGAGATGGTTCTTTCAAATATCAAAGAAACCCTTCTAGTTGTATCATGGTCAAGTAAATATTAGAAGGTTGGTGGTGTAGAGGTAGATATTATTTAGAAATTGAACCTGGACTAGAGGATGATCAATCTAAAAAGAAAATCATGCTTGGATTCAAATATTTTTTCAAAAGATTCTTTCACTCCTCCTCCAAGGGACTTTATTAAATTGAACTTTGATGGAGCATCTAAAGGTAATAATGGAATAGCTGGTTTTGGAGGGATATTTTGTGATTGTAGCTCATCTACTGTAAGAGTCTTTCATCAGAATTGTGGGGTGGAGAGTAACAATCTGGCAAAGTTCATGGCGATGAAGAAAGGTATTCAAATTTCTATCAGTGAGGGGTTTCAATTGTTGCAGATCGATGGAGATTCACAGATCATGATCTAGTATGTTTAGAAGCTCCTGAGTGGACAACCTATAAGGACTTTAGTGAAGATTTGGAGGTTAGAGGGGATCGTGGAAAGTATCAATGGTTTTCTTTGAAATATGGAATATGTAGTTGTTCAACACAGTAGAAGAGAAGAGAATCAAGTTGCAAATTATTTGGCCAATATGGGTTTCCATTTTAGAGATCTATATTTAGATCAACCATGGCCTCTTACCAAATTAGAATGTGAATTTGACGCTATACAATTTTTTTTGGAGGCAAATAGAATAAACCCCAATGGGGGTGTTAATATGGTTGTTATGGGTGCATTGGAGAGGGTGCCACTAACACACTTAAATCATTCTCAGGTTGGTGTGGCAGCTGGTAGTTAATGTTGGAGCATTAGCATGTGTGTCACCTTGTAATTTTAAAAGCTATTTTACGGAGATGGAAGGACAAAAGTTCAAGCATATTGTGAGAGGAGGCGAGGATAACTCCTCGGCCTCCATTATAGGTCTCCTATTGTTGACAATTTGTATTTGGTGGTGGCTCATCTAGCTTGTATTTATATTGATATGCATTGAGCCTCGCTTGGTTGTGGCAAGTTTTAGGTTTATTTTCATGAGGTTTCTCCTTCCTTTGTTTCTTTTAGGGCATATATGTGATCTTCCCATTCCGTGCATTTTGATGTTTGAGCCTTTGGCATTGGAATTTTACATTTGGTGGTGTCTTTTGTGGCTCGTACCTGCTTTGGTATTCATTGAGCTTCATTCTGTTATGGGGAGTTTCAATTTGCTTCTCACGAGCTTACACCTCAATTTGTTATTCTTAGGGAATTTATTTGGTTTGTCTGCTATGTGCATTCTAGTTGTTTCTGAGCCTTTGGGGAGATTTTATTGATTTATTTCCTCAAGTGATATTTTGAAGACAAATACTTAGTTGCTAAGGATAACCGTGATACTTTTGGAAACAAGCTATTGGTCTATAGTGTTGGTGTTTGTAGCTTGTGGTTATAATTTTTAGAGTCAATTGAAATTTGTTCGAGATGTGCAACTCTCCCTATTTATTGGGACGTTTCAAGGGTCTAAGTCTAGTTTTAATTTATTTGGGTTGAGTCTGGGTTGTAAAGAGGTCCCAATGTCTTTATATCGGGTCATGAAACTGAATTGTGGAAAAATTGATAATCTTCTAGGTTTTGGGCCAGTGGTGTGGTCTTTTGCTGATGACCTAATTGTTTTCAAGTCCGTAATTTAGGGCCTTCCTCATCGCTCTTCCTCTTGTTTCATAAGAAATGGTTTCTGTAGTTGTTGTCCTCAATGATTATTGACAAAAGTGCTCATGCCTTGAAGATAGAGGATGAGTAGTAGGACAGGTGGCAAAGGCAACATTGGGCACAAAAGCATTTTCCATTTTGCCTATGATTCCATGGCTACTACTTTGATTTCATTCCTCTGGAGGTGAGGAAGGATATATTGGTTATGGAAAACAAGGAGGAAGGGGATCATCCTTATTACCCCGACTTTGAGTTGGTAGGGGAGGATGATAAATGGATTCCATCTCCTGGTAGATTTAGGAAAAGGAGATTGCATTTCATGAGTTCTTTGGTGTTGAAACAACAAATCGCCACTCTATTGTGTCTCATCTTTAGGGACAAACGAGCGGAAAATTATAATGTGTTTTCTTTGTTAGAAGATATTAAATGTATGCTTTTCAACCATAGGTTCTGTCTAGACAATGCTAGCTCTCATTTGGTGCGGGTGTAAAGTTTCTTTTTCATTGATTCAACGTCTGGAGATCTCAATAATCCTACAGTTAGTACTGTCCAAACCCTACGTTGATTTCTTCATATCATGACTGGAATGTTGTTATTAGGTAATTCTGACATTCATTTTTGACAATGTTACTTTAGTCCGGTTTATTCTAGGTCACCTCCTAAGGTATTCAATAATTGTGTTCTCTTCCAAGCATCGTGGTTCGTGGGGTTATAGTTGGTTTTTTGATATGCTGGTGGTATTGAGATGCGTCGAGTTTCAGTGCTTTTTTGATATGTTGGTGGTTTTGACTCATCTCTAGATGCAATGGTCTTACTTTCTATTGAAGCATTCGCTATTTGTATGGAGGAGCATAGTGGAACACCAAAAACTTGTATGTGACCTTAATTTAGTGGACGTGGCTATATATCAGTGTTGTAGCTTGCAATCTAGAACATATATTCTTAATGATTATTTGATGAAGTTGATGTCTTTGGTTTCTTTTAGTGAGGTGCATGGTTGGTATTCATTGTAGATGGGGTTATCATGTGAAGCTAATGTCAGTTTTTTTATTGTTATGAATATTTTTAATTCACGGTGATATAGGTACTCTCTGGTGCGTAGACCTATGATGGTTTTAACTTGCCCGGATTCATGGTTTTTTTATCCAGTGCTAGAAGGTCATTATATTAGTTGATTGTGTTTTTATTCAATCCCTAAGCTTATTTGATAAGGGGGTTTGTATGGCTATG
Source organism: Pinus albicaulis (assembly GCA_034641835.2). Classification (NCBI taxonomy): domain Eukaryota; kingdom Viridiplantae; phylum Streptophyta; class Pinopsida; order Pinales; family Pinaceae; genus Pinus; species Pinus albicaulis. Next base: position 603,915,541 of record CM076581.1, on the reverse strand, counting down.
ATCATGCCTATCTTTATCATGTATTGCTCAGTTTTTTTATATGAATTACAACATACTTATATATATATATTATTGTTTTATATGTTTATTCTAGGAAGTTATATGTTCAAATATAAAGGGAGTACAATATGTACACCTTCATAAATTATAATAGTCAAATCATTACACATAAGGGATCCCTTGTCCAAAAAAAGAGAGGGTATGGCACATTAATTTGGTATTTGGCTTGGTTGTGAATTTAAAATTAGATGATTATTTTTATGATTATTATTATTATTATTACCATAAATAGATAGATATGTATATGTATATGTATAAACATGTATATACCTGTCAATTGGGTCTAGCTTGATGGCGGAGTATGAGATTCAATTCAAGTTATGTGCTTAGTTCTTGAAGAGTATATTGTTGTAATGGTTTCAAGCCTTATTATTTTCTGGCCTTATGCCCTAAAGGTTCTACAATTGGGTACCATTCTCAAAATAAGAGGAAGTTTTCACCAAACAGTGTAACCTACCAAACAAAAAAAACATATATACATAAATACATACATAGCTATTGGGAAAACTATAGTGCATAATAAAAGCAATAATATGGTTCTTTTACATTCAAAAGATAGATGGATAAATAAATATCCTTTTCTCAGGGATTTGCAATTTATATGATAAATTTACTTTGAATTATCTCTTTGTGCAAAATCATACTCTAAAATAATGCATATATGAACTTCACGCCATCTTTAAAACTTCAGTGTGCTCTAAAATTTAAAATTACAAGAAGAGATGATAAAATCGTCTCTAGTGAATCTAGCAAGGCCAATGCGATGAAATATTATAAATCCTTTGAAGTAAAAATTATTATAAAGGCACAAAAAACTTATAAATATATGTAAAAGAAATCCTAGAAAGCCTTACACTAACACCGTCGCTAAAGAATTCGGTACCTTTAGTATTAATCATTGGAACTCATACTTCAACAAACTTTATATTTTCCCTTGAGCCTTAAAAGACATATAAACCATTCACCTATGTACTAAGGTTTTCAAGGTCGAGGATATGAAATTTGGTATTAAGCGTCTTCCCAATAAAAGTTAAATACATTGAAAGTTATTAGGTTAGGAACTTAAAAATTAGAAGTCTAGTCCTAGTGCCTCTTATCAAACATATTTTTAATCAAGTAGTCAAGTAAGGCTTCCCTTAAAATGTGGACTAAAGATTTAATTGTTTCTATTTTCAAGTTCAAAAACCAAAATGAACTAACCAATTATCAAACTATCATGATTAGCTCCCTTTTAGTCAAGTTATTTGGCTTGATTCAAAAGAACAATTAGTCAATGTATTGAGTTCAATAATAAAAAGTCTAAAAGTCAAGATGCAACATACCAAAACTAGTTAGTATAAAAAGTCAAGATCTTTTATGTTGTTGTGTCGATTTTTTTTTTTTTTTTTTTGACATCATTAGTAAATCCCAATGGAAAGGATTAAAAGAAATAGGCATCCCTTCAAAGCTCAATAGTGTTGTGATCAGGACCTGTGAAAAATGTATTGCTAAAATGAAATGTAAAAGTGATTGGTTTATGGATATTAATTTGTGTTAAGCAAGTGTACCCCTTTCTCCCATCCTTTTTATATTTAGATCAATAAAATTGAGTAATATTTAGAAGAGAGGAGGTGCATTGGTATTAACATAGTTGGATTGATTATTCCACTTTTCATATACACTAATGATATTTTTATTCTTGCAAAATTTATTGACTATATCCAAAAACAACTCAAAGTTCTACATCACTTTTGCAAAAGTTACAAAGTATTGATAAAAATAGGATTATGATATTTAAATCCAAGAAAATAACTTACCCTCCAATTTTGTATAACACCTTTGAAGAGGTCTAGTCTTACACATAATTTTGCATCTATTTCAATAATAATCTATCTTGAGCTATAATTTTTAAAGAGAGACAATTGGGGGTGAAAAACATATTATGATATTAAAGCAAGATGTAGAAAGGGAAAAATTTGGATTTAGGATTGAGAAAAAATCATTTTTAAAGCTTTTATTCTCCAAGTTATTCTACGTGATTATGAAGTTTGGGCCCCCAACATCTCTCATGATACTTAGAATAAAATCGAACAAATCCAAAAATGTTTTATAACTTACAATTTCAAAATTAAATTGAATAATTCTTACCCCATTCTCTTGATTGAATTTGGTTTTACCTTCGTGGAGTTTAAATCCATGATTAGTGTCTCAAATATAGACATAAGTTTCTCAAGTTGAGGAAGGATGTTTTTTGTTTGTTATTGATTTGAGTGCTAGCCACAATAAACTCAAGAAGGGTTTGGGGTAGAAATTCCAAAGTTTGGTTTGACTATTGGATCATAAAAGATGACGATCCAATTAATAAGACCGATAACTTATAATTTCAAAATTAAATTGAATAATCTCAACCCCATTCTCTTGATTGAAGTTGGTTGTACCTATGTGGAGATTAAATCAATGACTAGATGTCTCAAACATATACATAAGTTTCTCGAGTTGAGAAAGGATGTTTTTATTTTTATTTTTGCTTTGAGCATTAGCCACAATAAAATCAAGAAGGGTTGGGGTAGAGATTCCAAAGTTTGGCTTAACTACTAAATCATACAAGATGATGATCAAATTAATAAGACTAATAATATAAATATTACATTCTTATGAATTTTATAAATATGACCTAGACCAACAACAAAAACATTAATAAGAGAAAGTTGAAGTGCTACAAAAATTATATCAACCTTGGTTTCATTAATTGAAACTATTTTTGATATTGTAAAAATCGATATCAATGGTCATAACCTCAAAACTACTTATTTGATTGACCTGAAAATACTTGGGATGAACAAATTTGAAAAATTCATAATAGAATAGGAAGTGGGGGATGAACAACATTTCATTTAATGTGCCTTTCTATCAATCACATAATATCTAACTTCATCCAATTTCTCTTAACTACTCTTCAAGACCTCCATGCTCACAAAAATATATTGACCTTGGTAATTTCCCTTCAGTAATGTTTAAATGTACAAATGATATTTGAATAACATTTAATATGTTTCTTTTATTTTTGTTAAACGTTTTATTGGTATTAGAGGACATGAAACATCATCATCGTCATATTAATTTAGATATTAATGTCCATTAAAGACTAAAATTTACCCATATGATTGTGAAGAATATAATATGTGAGTACATGATGAGGTAAGGTGAAAGCACATCCCAAGGAATAAATAAAAGAGATGAAAAGAACATGAAGGATGAAAAATAAGAAAATAATTGAAAATCATCAACCCTACAAGATGGGGAGCAAGGAAGAAGCTCGAGAATAAGGATTTTCCTTAGTTAATCCATGTTGCTTTAAATAGGAACTTTTAACATTCAAGGCCATAAATAAATGTGTGATGGGTGAAAGGCCATGAGAGTCACCGGGTTTATGATGCATTACGAGTATGTAATGTGAGTTGGGAAGCTGTCCATGGGGCCTCTTCCTACTAATGCCAAGGCACTTGAAGGAAGAGGTCATCAACTTGGTGAGTGTCAATCTAGGGAATTATCTTATAGTAAACCATTGATAATGGTTTAACATGTCCTGAAGGAATAATGATAAGAAAATTTAGTCCTCTTGAGCCATGGGTTTCTAGAGAGAACTAAATTACTCTTTGACTAGGAAAAATAAACATCATCTAGTCTTGTAGCAGATAGAGTGTTTGAATACAAAAATGGTCCTCACTATTAGAGTATAAGGAGAATATATGATAGACATGGTGCTTGAGAGGAATACCAAGTGATCCATATCAATGTGAATTTGGTGGGAGCAAACATTGAGATGGGCGAGTGGGACCATTGAGCTACAAGGAAAATGGAGTCTGATATAGGTTAGGGGTTGGATAAGCCTATCACTATGCTATAGATATCAATATGAGTGTTATTTAATTTTGAAAGAATGTGAATTTATAGGTTCAAACCATGTGGATTGGAGATAGGCTTTATAAATATTAATATGAATGCCATTGTTTATCTCTCCTTTAGAGAGAACAAGATCATTCTTTGAAAAGCTACATGGGGATGGTCTATCAATATAAATGTCAATGAGGTGAAGTAATGAAAAGGTCATAGATATCAACATGAATCATATACACACTTCACTTGTTTCATAAAGGACGTGAGAGCAAGATATGGATATATAAGAAGGCCATTTGTTGAGTTTCCAATTCATCTATGTATATATATCATCATTACGATGTAAAATATCATTATAGTAGTGTGTTGGGATACACCAATATATGCAATAACGATAACATGCGGCAATGATATCATGGCATGAAGATGTTTAAATAACATTGTTACAAGAACTCTATATATCCTATTCTAGTATACTATCGAAAGGTATGGCCCTCAAATTTTACACTCACACAAGAAGGTTTATGTGACCAATGACCAAAAGTGTAAGATATTTAATCAAATATATTGAAATTGACACAAAAACATTAATTTTCAAGGGTGGTTAGAGTTGTACCTTCGTTACTAAAGCATTGTCTAGAGAAGAAAACCCCTAAATAAATATATGAAGAAACTACATCGACCCTTTCTCCTTTATAACTAAGAATCACATTTCTTGCCTCCCTGTAAAGAGGGATGCTAAAGGGCATGACTTTTATTTTTTCCAACTTAACCTAACATTGATGATTGTGACAAAAATAACCTAAATTTCAAGCTATCTCTAGAGGCCCCTTACTAATCAAGACACGAGGATAATGTTATCTACAAATAAAAGATAATAATAAAAGTTGTAAGGAGTGAGCAATCATATGTGGCATCCAACGAATATCATATGATTTCCTCTAGCTCATCAACATAGAGTCCAAGAAGTGTAGGAGAGAGTGGGTAACCATGTTTAACTCATAGTGATATGGACCTCCTTCTTCCCACCAATTCTCATTTTTAGCTTACGACTAATGGTCTCATAAATTTTCATCACAAGTGAAACCACCAAGGGTGGCAACCCCAAATCCTTGAGCATGTCAATTAATAGGGGTTAGGGAATTGTGTCAGATGCCTTATGGGAGTTCGCAATGCAACAACATACTCAGTGTGTGCTTACCTTAACCTCCTCGACGATGGAATTCAAAGTAATGATACAATCATTAGTACGATGGATCCTCACAAACCTTGCTTGTCTTTTAGCCCTAAGCGTCTTTGTCTCCACACATTTGGAGATGTCCACATATAAAAATATGAAAATATATTGGGTAAAATATGTCCAACCATAGTGTGATAGTATTACGATCATTCTAGTCTCCACTTTCGTAGATGGGGTGGATGACATGGGATGTCTGAGAAGGTGGAAAGCCAGGGGCCACCATGTAGTTAAATAGGTTAGCGTTATGGATTGCTAAGACTTCAAGGCTATGCTTGAAATTTTTAACTTAGAGGTTTTCCACATCCCAAGATTTGTTGCATTGAATTTTGAGGATGGTATGTCTTAGGATTAGGTGGTTAGAAAAAAATGGCAATGTATAGGTTTCAGGTTTACTTGAATACTTCCTTGGTTTGAAGAGTTATATAAGCTGGATGCATAGTCAAACCAAATATAAAGGTTAATTACTGCACATTGATTTCTTAGGGAGGAAGGCTCTCCAAAAGAGTCTCAGGATAAAGAAAAGTAGGACGAGTATAGTTTTGTGCTTATTGAAGAGACAAATCTTATTTTTTCTCTTAAGAATGCTCCTTCATATTATATGCATTTTCTTTCATTTGGGGGATTTGTGCATTATAATATGTTTGATTAGTCTGTGAATGTTTTTATAATCTTAATCATACCAAGCATTATGACGACAACGTCCATTCCTAGTGGGGTAATAAGTGAAGATGGAACATGGAAAGGTGTTAAATGAAGAAGACCAAATGGCTTGGGTGAAGCATAGTGTGAGGGGAGGGGTTGTGGAAGATCCTTGAATATCATGTATTTATAATGGTAAGGCCTCATTAACAAGAACATAATCAACAACAAAAAGGCCATGAGCAAAAGGAAATCTTATTGAGACCCTAGAATTTGGGAAGGACATACCATTATCGAGGATGCCCAATCACAAGATTGCCCCAATATAACCAAGTTTTCACTATAAGGTGTCATTTCTCTTTCAATCAAGTTATGGAAAACATCCTTCTAAAATTCCAATGTGCATGTCATCAATGGGTCCAAGTCTAGGTCATGCCATGTGCATTGCATGTAGTCAATTATTGCATTGAACTATCTTACAAGAAGAATGTCTCTAAAAGCCAAGATTTTTGATATCTAAGGTTGTAGATTTGTGAGACAAGAGCCACAAATATCTACAATGGAACATGGTGGCAAGCTTAGAGGAAAGTAGCATGTAGTGATTTTTTTTTTCCTGGAAGAGGGTTTCCTTTTTAAGGATACCCATAATAACCTGGCATGATCATTTGAGACTTCACTTGAGATAAAGAGAGATAGATAATCATTTTGAGACAACCAAAACCTTTCATGCCAAGGCAAGTTTTACTTGTGTACCAATAACTAGGTGTACCATAGAAAGACAATCAAATCGATGTGTTTTGGTAAAGGAAATTGGATCATAGTTGCTACTCACATTATGTAAGGAGCCCAATGAGAAAAAGAGCGATCAACACCATTTTGCACTATGATTGACAATGTAGCTCTAAGACTCAAGTTCTAACATCATAAAGTGAAAGACAAAGTGATGCAATTGTGTGGACAATCATTTCCTGAAAAATATTATTCCTTTTTTTTAACAAGGATATAATAAAATTGTAATTAAACAAGGGAAATATCATAAACAGAAACATTGCAAATTCATTACCCATGGGTTTGAGATTAAAATCAATAAAAATATAGAACAATTATACAAAAGAAAGGTTACTCCAATATCTTTAAAAATTTGCCGTTCTTAGTATGGTTTTGACAATAAAATCAAATACTTAATTTGTTTAGTTTATAAAATTTGAATTACTCATAAAAATTAATATAATACATTGCACAACATTTTGATCAATAATAACTCTTCTATCCATGTTTATGTTATCCACCCCGAAGAGGGATATATATATATATATTTAACATATTCTAGTACTCTTCTCCTTATATTGATGCATTGATAAAGCTACATACAACATATTTAGCTACTCAACGTTGTAAAATAATTAAAACAATTGGATTCGATCGTTGGAATACCTCATAAATAAAGAACTTGTGGCACCCAAATACAAACTTTGGTCATTTCACGGGGACAAATTATGTGGATAATGATATGTGTTTTTTTCCAATAATAAGTGGTGTCGCGTCAAAGGCCATTGTGTTGGTAAAGGTCGAGGCAATGGTAATATATTATGGCATTATCATAACACCATACAACCATGGACCCAAATCAATAAAATAGGAACAATTGTGGGGGACTCAAAAGGTCGAAGAAATGCACATGAGAAGAAAGTTGTACGAATTTCTAAAGTCTTATCAACACTCCCATGTGAGATGAGCATAGGGAGCTTTCCATCTACCACGCATTTTGAGGTGAAATTGCTTTTGACTATTAGTGAAACAATGTTGAAGTTGAATATAGGGGTAGGCAGGGAAAGAGAGCACCAAAAGGAGACCAAGAAAGTCAACATAGAAGTGTGTGGCAAAGTATGAAAGGATAATATAATGACAAAGTCATGAAGGAATATATAACTTATATTTTATGAATGTGGAAAATAGGTTAAGGGAGAAGTATGAGAGGATAATATAATATTGTAAACACTTTGAGTGTTTTAGATGTGTGCAATTGTGATTTAAAACCCATGGGAAATATGGATCAGGGAAATTTGAAAAGAAGTCCAGTATAGTTGTTATATGTACAATTAAATAATGGAGTGTAAATATTATTAAAATGAAAGGAAATATACATATTAAAAGGATGGAAAATAAATATTAAAAATAAGTTGAAAAAGAAAAAAATAATATGAGAAGATAATGACTCAAAAAATAGTATAAAGAGTAAATGGTGAGTATACATGGAATTGAAGCAACAAACAAGATTATAAAGATAAATAAATAATTGAAGTGCTAAAATATGAAGATAGACATGGAGAAATAAAGAGACTAATAATACAAGAGAATTAGATAAACAAAGAGATAAGAAAAGATTAAATTAAAGAGTTCACAAGAAATAAAAATATTAGACTAATTTTGATTCATTAAATTGTGTGCCAATGATTTGCCCCTTAACATTCATGTGTTTGGTTTTGAATACATTTGTGTGTTTGTAAGTGGTTTAGTGCTTGTTTAGATATCAATTTATTGGAAACCATTGCATAGAGAATTTGTGAGTTTGTGAGATAATGCTAACGTTGTGAATAATGCACAATTCACAAAAATTAAATTGCACACACGTAATTGAGGCATACAATCTAATGGACTTCCCACGTCACAATATGGGGAATTGATCTTATATTGTTGACTTGTATTCTAGCATTGGAGCTATTATGACTTGTATACTAGGTTTGTTGCTCAAGTAGTATTTAATGCCTAGAGAAAAAGGGTTGAGCACAATTATCCTTAGATATTTTACCTAGTTTATAATGAGTTTTTGAGAAAATAAATGTTTGACAGAGTTAAATTTTCTGAGTATACTTCACATACATATGTTGTACATGATTCTTTGTGGGAGAGGGTGTTGAGCATGCGTGATAGGATAAGTATGAGAGCCATATTTCCAGAATGTAACATGGTGGTGTATGAGTGATCTACATATTAAGGAGATCCATATTTGTGTGGGCCATGGGTTGTAAATATAAATGTGTGACTCTAAGTTATAAACATTGTTAGAAGAGCCCAAGAGTTGCAAGAATCAAGATCATTGCACTTTTAGAAGTCTTGTGATTGATGTGCCTCTATGAAGAGTTAACATTTATGCATCTCTATAAGTAAGTGATTCATTGCAAATGTTTACTTAATGAAAATTTAGGCTTCATGCATATTTATAAGTAAATGATTTATTATAAAGGTTTACTTAATGAAGAGTTAGCCTTTAGGAATATCTATGAGTGAGTGATTTTTTATGTGATTGAATGAACTTATCTATCGTATAAAATTATGTATGTATTTATGTCACCACAAGAAGCTCTGATAACCTAAGTTACATAATTCATGTTAACATTGTTGGGCATTTTCCATGAAGGATTATTGTGCATTGGTAAAATTTGTATCCTTTGCAAAAGTAAGCTTATGATGTTGTATTAAGTATTCATAGATACTAAGGGTGACAAGCATGCAGGGAAGGTGCTTTATGGCCCTCGAGGACAAATAGTACTAACTTACTAGTGGAACCTATGTATATTTTCTAACAATCAAGTGAAGATGTATGCAGTCATACAAGGAATTAATTTGGAAAATAAATCACGAATGCAAAAAATAATTAACGTGGGTGACTCCAACAACATAAGAAAGCATCTAAATCTAGCCATTGCCCCTTCATACCTCAAACTAAACAACACCTTAAAAAAAAATGTTTCAAGTGTATCCTATATCCAAAATTTCAAGCCAGTCATGTATTAAGGGAACTAAATTTGTTGGTGGACTCATTAGCCAACTAAACCATTTCTTGTGCACTAGGAACATTAAGGGTGAATGGAACCACCCAAATCCCCCCCATTCCACAGTTCACGAATGTTGACAAGGGGTAGTAAAGACATAAGACATATTGGTGTACATGTTGTTAGGCTAACAAGGGTGGTGGTGTGTGGCCTTGGGCATTGACACCACTTAACCAATATGAAGCAAATAAGGAAGATCTCCCTCATGTGCATAAAAATCATTTGGATGAATAAGGACAAAGCTAGTGAGATTATTAATGAAGCACAAGTGTAGGAGGTAGGTGATTACAAATGGCGTACACATAGTTGCAGTAAATCTATCGTCATGAGCCAATTTAAGTTGTTGGTCTATATTGGTCCAAATTCAAGGGTGAATATGTTGGCATGTAGGAATTGAAGTGGGTAATTATGGTTGTCTTGAAGCAAGAAAAATCACATGTAGAAACCTTTACATTTCTTGTTGCTAATTGTCTCAATTATGGTAATAGGATTGTCAAGGTTAGCTAAAAAATGCATTTTAAAAGTGTTGGCTAGGGATCTAGGAAGTCAATGAAGCAGGGTTTCCCTTCGATCTCAAACATGGAAGATAGGTAAGGAAGCGTTGCAATACAGAGTGGATCCTAGTGTTGGGGTGGCCGAATCGTAGGTTGAGTTCATCATTGTACATCTGCGTGTGGATCACTTAACACCTCAAATCACCATAATGATTCAAATCTTAATAGAATACAATTTTTTGATTCATAAGAAAAAATATGAAGTGGACAGTTTGAGGAAATAACTAGATAACATGTAGATACTCAAGGAGAAGGAGGTTGTGCTACTCCGTCCCTAGTATCTTCAGCCAATACAGTGTGTCCCCCTGCAAACTTGCCCAACTTGAACCTAGTAGCATATTTGGATAACATATTTTCTTTGGATGACTTTAATGTCATTCATTTACTATAAACTCTATTTTTTTGGCAAAGTGTTGTAATTTTTTGGGCGGTTATTATAGGGGATACACCATCTATTTACTATAATATAAGAAAGAATAAATTTAAGGGAGAATACACGATCAAATAAAATTTGGTCATGCAAACTTGCAGAGTGCACATATATCTTCAAGGAAGAATGTCACATACATTTTTTTTCACAATAACAAATAATATTTGTATTAGAAAATGTTGTGGCTAAATTGGATAATTTTACAATACAAAAATAGATGGCAATGACAAAATGTAAGACATATGCCTACCTCTAAAAGGTTCGGTATTCACCAACTCCTAATTTTTAATTTTAATTTTTTTCCAAAATATTATTTCAGAGCCCATAATACACGAATACATGCAAACAAACTGTGAACATAAAATAATATAGAAAAAATAAAAATATGAAAAAGTCTCGATGTTCATTTCTTGTCATCCTTGGTTAAATAGAGAGACAATTTTTCTTATTCTTGAAAATTTCCATCCATTCCTCCTTTAAATCCTAGATAATTGTGACTCGATGTTATTCATTTGTTTTGTCATGATAGGAGACAAATTCCTTATCTTTAAGTCTAGCAATATCTCTTGGCATTTCTCTTTGGATTCTCCACTAAAAGGTTTGGGTGATCCATCTTGTATAATGAGTTTTGATTTCTTAATAAGTCTATCCTCCTTTGGATTGCTTGGAACTTTATAATAGGGGATGCTTTGGTGTTGATCAATGGGACTTCAAGCTCTACTTTCGTTTTGGATAAGTTCCAAGTTATCTTTTTTCCCGCTTCATTCTTTATTTCTATTAGCTTGCGGCTCACATTAGCAACATTCCACTATGTGAGCTTTAATGGATTCCTTTTGGATTGAGAATAAACACGCTTTGCTTCTTCTGAGTCATGGATAACTTTGTGATTACGGAAATGATAAATCAAATGCTCAAACTTGAAATAAGATCAATGATAGAAGTTGACATGCTTAGTCGAGCTTTTGTTTTTGTACATAAATCACCTGCATCAAGCCAAAACCCTTCTTCAAGAACTTTTGAGAGGTCCATTTCAACACATATCCTTGCAAGGGTTGTAAATTGTTCCTCCTTTAGCTCAAGGTTGTAGTGATGGAAGTTTTTGAAGCCATTTCCTCTCTCAATTAATGTCTCAAGAGACTATAACTATAGTGGAAGGTTAGGGGGCCTTACTTACATTGGAAATGATGTTAAATAATCCATTGAGGGGAAAAATGTGGAGTACCAAGGCTTCATGCCAATACTTTCAATGTCCCAAAACCAAGGTCAAAGAATAAGATAGTATCCCCATTAGCCATTGCATTAAGTTCAACGATGAAGAAACCTTGAGCATAGGGATAAATATAAGCCTCATCCAATAACAAGTGTTTCCAAATTTGAGTGTACTAGCTATGTATATCCAATAGCTAGAGACACAACCAATAAATTAATAAATAAGTTCATGATTTAAGTATAAATCAATATGGAATTATGGCATTTAATGGACTTAGCCACAAAATGGTGGAAATGGACTCAATTTTTTCCCATGGTAACTGAGTGTTGGGTAAATTAAAGAACACTCGAGGAAGTGACCACATTTTTGAAATAAATTTTACCCTACGTAATTGGATACAAACGAGAAACAAAGAGAGAATCAATTTCCTTCAAATTCAAAGGCATTACTCTTTCATTAAGTGGACCAATCTAGAGGGAGCTCAACACCATATTTGTGTAATGAGGCTCATTATGGTGTACTGAAGATGTGCTTATAATGTGCACGTAATAAATCATAGATACAAAGAGAGGTGGACCAAAGAAAATCCAGAAGAATTTCACATGTTGTTATTATAATCATGAAGGTCATTGTGTGAATGAATAATTCAAGTGAAAGCATAGTAAAAATAATAAATAATCATATAAGGTAACATATAAGAGTGATTATGGAAAGAATATAAATAAGGATCAATGATTTCTTTGGTTGTTGTGAAAAATATTCGAGATTCTTGGTACATTGACTTTCGTATGATTAGATACATGATTGGTAGGTAATACTAGTTCGATATTTTTTATCCTTATGATAAAGAGACTCCAATTTTGGAGATGGTAAGACCCTAAAGCTCATCAGTAAATGCTATGCACCTATATTACTAATACATAGGGGAGGCATGCCTATCAAACATATTCCTTAATTCCAAGACTTCCTCGACTAATGTCATTGTTTGGAGGTTCTTTTAGAGTAATCACATCTAATTTTGAACCAAAATTTTAGAATAGACCAATGTGGCGAACCAAAGAAGTTTTGTACATACTTGGTTTGAAAAAAGAACCTTCATTAGTGAATTAGATGAACAAGTTGAATATAAAAGTTAACTTTGAAGGAGGTACATGTCTTATGAAAGACATTTTGGAGGAGTATTATATAATAGCAAGAGACCATGAGGATGGATTATATCAAATGGATAGCAAAATTGACAGTGTGTGCATTAGCAACAATAGTTAATTATATCAAACTATGGCATTTAAATTATAAGCACTTGAATTTCTCTAGTTTTTTATTGTTGCATAAGTTGAATATGGTGTAGGGATTACCACAACACAAAAGCCTATAGAGCTCTATAAAGTTTGTATCATTAACAATAATACAATGGCAATTCCTCTTATAGAAAGGCATGGTGCAAAAAGGTAGTGTTGGAGGATAGTCTGGAGTAAAATAAATTTAAATCTTTGGGGCTTTTAACAAATGGAAAGGTTTTGGTGAAAATTGAAGTGGATATTTTTTAAGACATTGAGATATGATAGTGGTGGTTATTATAAATATAATGAGTTTGAGTCATTTTGTAGAGATCAAGGTATTAAAAAGCAATTTACACCCTCATATATATATGCCAATGTAGAATGAGTTGCAATTTACATCCTCATATATGCCAAAGTAGAATAAGTTGTAGAACAAAAAATTAATTTTATTTAGGAAATAGTATGATGTGTGATGAATTTAAAAAATGATGATATCTAAGGTAGAAGCTTGTTAGTATTATATTTGAGTAGTGGGAGTTCAACTAAATAAATTTGAAATGCTATAGTAAAGGGAGCATAAAGTGGTTGCAGGGCTATGGAAAAACATTTGTGCATATTTGGAAGCAATTGTTATGTGCACATTCAAAGAAGTAGTGTAACTCAAAGTTGCCATATAGAGGGTGATAGTGTGTGTTAATGGGGTATGAAGAACAATCAAGTGCATATTGATCGTGATATTGCATTGAGGATTAGGAACTTGTAAAGAAGCATATTGATTATTTTTTCATAAATTTCATCTCAAAGGGAAATAGTTAAAGAAGTATGTTAATGTGCATGATATCTTCATAAATATACATGATCTATTGAGTTATATCCTACTAAAAATCCTAAACACATTGAAACATAACTAAAAAACCAAGAGTTTACTAGAATGCATAATACATTCAAGTGGTTGACAAAGACACTTGAAGATACTAGCCTTAGAATTTATACTTTTGGTGACATGAGGACTAAAGGACATAATAAATATATAAGAAGTGAACATACAAAGGGATCACCTTTAGTTAATTATGCATTCATGGATGGATTTTTCACATTGATGAACCAAATTTATCTGAAGAGATAGTTCCAAATTTTGGTGGTTAAATATTATGTAGTTAGATATTGATTTTATTCAAAGTAAATGAACTTGGAGTTCTATGCCCCATATGGGGTGAACATGGAGGAGTGTGAGGAAAGGAGAGGAGGTATCTAGCTGCACCCTTGTGAATAATCCAAAGATAATGTGGCATCCCCCCCTCTCCAATGAATATGATATGAACCCCATTCAATATACCCTAGGAAAGTATGAGATGGATGCAACTGCAAGGCAACAAATTTTATTGTTTTTTTATGTGGTGATCATGATGGGAATCAACATTAATGGTGGTTATCACCCCACGAAAATAAGTGGAGTGAAAATGAATGATGACAATAAGTCTCATGCACTTGGCACATTTTATATCTCTAGCCAAGGAAACATCAAGCCGAGAAAATTCTCTAGAACTATTAATGTAGTACGACACTTTCTTGCTTTTTTCCCTATGATAATCTGGAGGAAGGACCAGACCCTCCATGCTTGGTACCTTCTTCCCACCCTTGGAAATCCACTTTGAATTGGAGGGGCATTAGGTTTTGTAAGGTTTGGTTTCAGAGCTTCAATGAATTTTGGGTTGCTATCTTATTTGGGTTTTGCATTGCTGCGGATCACAATGACTCTTCAAACAACATTGACACCATTTTAGGCCTTTCAGGACAAGATACCTCTCCTTTCTAAGGTCAAAATAGTTTGTATACTACATGTAATCCAATATTCTTATTCACTGTCTCATTTCAAGCCTGCACAATATTTGTTTTATAGGCTCAGTCAAGAGGCTCTCTGTAGACTTGGTTTTGGTATTTCTCGCCATGTGCTTTCTTTATACTATCTTCTTGTTTGTCGCCTTGGGATAGTGAAATATTCTCCATCTGATTCTCTTTTGTTATCTTGTTCTTTACATACGCTCTTGTCAAGACCATTCAAATCTTCCCATCCCCCCTCCCTTCTCTCATTCTTTCTCCCCCACTCCTCACCATGCCACACGAAAGAGCTAGATCCCATAAAGGCACAAAGGATCATGTGGATTCTAGTAGATCTCAAGATTGTTTTAGAGCCCATGCCTTAGTAAGATATTACTGTTAATAGACTCCACTAGGGGTGCAATGGGAACATTAGGATATGTAATGGGAGATCACTGAGGATAGGGAAAACCTTTTAGACTCATATGTTATGGTTGTAGTTTCAAAATGGGTGTCACACTTGGAAAATGCTTGGGCTCCAACATATCAATACTACAAACCATTTACCTTTATTTTCACATCAATAAACTCTTGGAAAAGGTATTGTTTAAGAATAATGAGAGTAGGGATGAGTTAATCCTTCACATGGAGGGGCTACAACTACTCTATCTTATATTGATGAAAGGAGCACATGGAGATTTCCATTCTTCAGTGCATGGAACCATCCCCCCATGCAATACTAAGAAGTAACACCTAAAAATCTACCTTCGTGATACTCTAGGTATAGCTACATCTGGAAATGATTTTTTATTTTATGCTCTCTTTTAGTTACATGTTTCTATAAGTTTTAGTTTCTCCGTACTTGGTTGACAAGCCCCATTTTTGTATGCTTGTCAACTACTATGTTAAGGAAACTAACTTAGTTTTGATACTTTTGATCAAAATTCTCCGATTCAACCTTTGGTCTACTTTCTAGAATGGTAGGCCAAGGAAAATTGGGAATTTGAATAGTTGTTGGCAATGCAAACACTTCTTTCGTTGATATAAAGATTTTGAACTTACAAGGGAAAACTTGGAGTTTTATGAATTGCCAATAAATAAACTTAATGGTTGTTTGTTGTTAGGTTTTCAAAACCATATCCAATTTTGATTGCATTGTCAATAAATGCAAAAATTAGTTGGTAGCCAAAGGCCATATGTAGAAAGAAGGCATCAACTTTAAGAAAAAAATTGTACCCATGGAAAAAATGACATTCATAAGATTAATGCTAGCTACTGTAACATAGTATACATGGATTGTTCCTTTAATAGATATCATATGTGTTTTTATGAATTGACAAATCAACGAAGAAGCTTTCATTAAGCATCTACCTACTTTCCTAGAATGTGGACAAAATCATTATTTATTAATTATAAAAAGCACTGTCTAGTTTTAGGCAAGCACCTAAAACTTGTTATGCACATCATATTAATGAACACTTTAAAAACATATATTTGATACAAAAATTAATCTATGCGTGAAAAATGCTTCAATTGGAAGCTTGTTAGAAACCATCTCGTATATTTATGATTTGATTTTGATAGGCGATATTGAAGTTGATATCAAAGCAGTGAAAAAAGATCTAAACCAACCTTAGTATATTGAATTATTATTTTAATAAATTTTTTTGTTAAAATTTAAAAGGAATTTCCTATCTCAATATAAGCACGCCTATGATGGGATTAGGAGATTAAGATGGAGGATAGTGATGTCTTTGACACCCCACTAGATATATGAGTGAAACTAACCCAAAAAAAAATATAATAAAAGATATCTATGCACACAACTCTTTATATACAACTAGTAAGATTACACCTAATATTTATCACACACTTGACTTGACATATTGTCTAGATATATGGAAAAATCGAATGAAATTCATTAGAAAAAAATTAAAGATTCTCGAGACATATTAAAGGAAGGTTTAATTGAATACTCAAGCTCTACTAATGCATATAATATGGTGTTAGACAATTTCATAAACTCTAATTGAGATAACGTTTTACTATTGTAAATGATCAATATGAAATGACACATGATTTAATTGTCATCAAAAACTAAGTTTAAAAATACATTAGATACATAACATGAATGAGTTTAATTTAAAAAATAGTTTGAATATTTTTTTTTTCTTTTCTAATATAAAAAATGCTTATGCTAATTTTGTGATGGAAAGTTTCATATAAAACTGGAAGAAAATGAAATTCTTTATTACTGCTTCACTATTGAAGACAACTGCATGATAAAGACCATATTCAATTAAGTAGTGTAACATTATTGATTTTTTGTATGCTTAATTTTTTGAAGAAATATAAATCTACACTTGAAAATCAATATTAACATGTGCATCAAAGGAAAGTGTATTGAAAAATTCAAATACAATACTATCAGGTGCATGAATGATGTTAAAATGTTTGGTATACAAGTATATTTTGTTGCATTAAAAGGTACAATTGCTTAAACCTTGCCACATCATCACATGTGGATTTGAGCACATGTTCTTGATTTGTTCTCTACTATACCAAAAAGTATTCAATTGAATACGACATATAACCTTTACATCGAATAGAATATGCAATCGTTAAATATATTATTATCAAAGTTCGATAAATAAATTAATGAGTGGGTTTATCCAAGCACACAACATGCGGTAATTCCTTGCCTTGAAAGGAGCAACAATAATTCCTTGCCAAACATAATTCTATCCTAGTATCACTTTAAAGAGTTGTTTGAATATGCCATATTGGTCATCTTATTGAAAAGGATGCATTGATCTAAAAACAAATGCACATTTTTCAAGGAAGAGCTGACCTATTAGGTATTTATTATATCAAGAAAGGTTTCTGAATGAATCCTAACGAGGAAAAGCGATTTTGAAAAAATGAAAATTATATTAAGAATATTAAAATAAAATAATATATATATATATATATATAAAATTTGTTCAAAATATTTATAAAATAAATTATTTAAAACTATGTAATCTCTATATGGGATATATTATTTATAATATACCATAGATATATACAAATGTTAAGGGTTTATTTATTTTTTTCGACGAGGGTGATGTATGGTGTAAATGATAGGAGTTTGGATAACAGATCTTTCTCTTGCGCCATATCTTTTTTAGTGTGTCATTAAGTAATTTTGAGTATTCATTGCCAACCTTGAACCTCTAGTCAATTCCCACATTCGATGCATAACATTAATATTGCTCGTGCTAATGCCTTCTCTAGATCTTTTGTTGAGGGCACTTTCTCTTGCTCTATGATCATATTTCCTTTATCGCCTAGGCCTTCTCACTTCTGTTGTTTCCACTCTCTGCCACGACTTTCACCTGGTTATCATTCCATGGTGCCCCGCTTGACATCCTCCCATTGGCCTTCCTTTCACCTTTGTTATAATTAATATTGATGGAGGAGGGGCATGCCACAATGGTGGCTATCTTTGCTTGCATTCTCCTACATAGCCTTAACCTTTTCTTTGAGCTTCACTTCATTGGCTTGTTCACTCTAAAACAACTCAGTATGGCTCACTTTTTCCTCCCAGTTACAACGATGACTTGCAAGAGCGCCTAGTGTCACCGAGGTGGTCGTGGTCATGGGAATGTTGGTGACTTGCGAGATCAATTTTGGGTTGAGTTGTCTACTTTTCAATACCTAAACCACACCCCTCCTAAGATACAATCCTAAATTCAGGAAACAAAGGATGAGGTTTGTCACGAGTGCCAGGGCATCTTGGATTTGAGGGTTATTGATGACACAATTGCTGAGGTTCCTGATACCAAGAATACACATGGATGGAAACATCACTACTTGCATATTTTGGACTTACGTTAGCATGTTAAGCTACTGTTGAGGAAGACGTTGATTGATGACGAGATGATAGAGACAAACCACTACATAAGATGGTGGTGTTAAAGGAGATGCTAATGGTCGTAGAGGGACATTTAGTTCATCTAGAAATGAGCTTGCCTCCTAGGAAGAAAACCATGTAATAATGCAAGGATGGAGGCCCTCACATAGAATTGAATAGCTTCCTATCCTCATGATTGAAAAGTTTCTATCATTTGCTATTATGCTCAATCTGGTGCATTCTTTGGTTTTTATAGTATCTACTTGTATCATTGGTTTTCTTATCTTTCAGACAACATCTATTCTTTATCATCCTTTAATGCCAAACTTATGTATGTTGCTAATAACATTAAATTTTGATCATGTTAATTTATGGTTGGTTTTCTTTTTGTAAGGACAACCCAATTTTGGACAATTTCTAAAAATATGTTATTCTATCTTAGGTCCAGTTTCCCTTGTGACAGGCTAGAGGCAAATAACCACTTATATTCTATGTAAGTTTGCGGCTCATCAATAAAATACTTACATAAATAAAGGCTATTTCTCTTATTATTTTATATAGAAATAATATTATTATATCTCATTTAATATTTTTTCATTAAATATTAATGTAAATATTGAAATGTGCTCAATATTACAGTGAAACTACTTTAAAGAAAAAATAATACAAACATACTAAATGATAAATAATAATAATATTATATCATTTTCTATATGTAAAATAAGAATGTAAATAAACCCTTCATTTTTATATAAAATTTTTATATAATGTCAATTGTGGTTATCTTGGGTGGTTGAACATAATGAATGTTATCTTCCCCACCTAGATTCAAATCCATGCTAGTGACATGATGAGCTATGACACCTCATGTTTCCAACCACAAGGAGGTTGTTTATCATAGGCAACTCCAAATGACGGTAAGAATATTTCTCCATGTTTCATTGCAAGAAAAATAACATTGGTTTCCTCTACAATTGAAAGGTGGTTGGGTTGAGTCAGGATCCCACTAGACAAAAATTTTGATGACCTGTCAATCACTAGCAAATGTTTTCTTATAGAGGACGAATAATTTGTAGAAATTATACAAACAATATGTATATTAATGGATTAAATTCGATCAAGCAATGTACTAAAGCAAGATACTGAATCCTTCTACAAATCAATTGCGGAAAATAAACACAATCGCCAATCACAACAAGTAAAGAAAGAAGCAAATCAAACCACAACACATATATTTTCTTGTGGAAAGCTTACTGCTCAAAACCCCTCTATCTCTATTGTATAATGAACCAAGGAATCATGAAACAATACAATGCACTCTTCTCACAAGAGTCTGCTACACTATCCTGACTGTCTCACACTGATCTAGACAAAATCGACCAACACTTAGCGAATTTCTTGCCTCTAATCAGCCTGCCTTGCTTGCGCAATTAATGTGGAATGCAATCCCTATTCTTTAGGAAATTCAGCCTTCCAAAACTGCACAATGCTCATGGGAAATCCTATGGTTGTCTTACTGCATGCGAGCAACCTACTAATGATACAAATGATAGTTAACATCCCTTTAACCTTTGTCTCAACTGGGTCTCCACTGGAACTGACATGCATGCAACTATTAATAGTAAATCATGAGTTGCATGGAAGATCACTACATGTGAATTAAATCTGATTTAATTCACTTGATCTCTCACTAGTGCAATAAATTGTTTCAACTAGTTCAACTGACTTTAACTCAATAAATTGAGTTAACTGATTTCTCATGCATTAAACTAATGCACTAACTGCAACTTGAACTCCATAACTAATAGAATCACTCTACATGCCTCACCAACCACCCTCAACTCGAAATTCATGAGATAACTGAGTTTATTACACTCATTTAACTATTACAAGTGATTATGAGATAAGATTACATTTTATTGTCCAATTTAATTAAGGGAAAATTAAATTAGACACACATTTTTTGTTGACTTTTCAACACTCCCTCTCAACAAGAAAGGGATTATCAGCTACCCCGATCCTACCTCTATAGTATTTTAATTTGCTCCTGGCGAGCGCCTTCATCAGAATATCTGCATCCTGATCTTACATGGGAATGTACTGAAGTAACATAATGCGCCTCTGAACATAATCTCTGAGATGGTGGTACCACATGTCTATGTGCTTGGACCTATCATGAAATACCAGATTAACCGAGAGTTTAATGCAACTCTGGTTATCATAATGTATCACAGTCGGATCCATCTGAGAACCAAAAAAACCAACCAAAATCTTCCTCATCCAGATGGCCTCACATGCAGCCTGAATTGCTACCATGTACTTTGCCTCGATTGAACTGAGTGCCACAGATCTCTACTTCCTGCTGTACCAAGAAACTGCTGTCGATCCTATGATGAATATCCCTCCTGATGTGCTCTTTCTGTCTGATGGAATTCCTGCTCAATTTGCATCGATGAAACCTTGAAGCTTCACTCCCTCTATTCGTCTGTACCATAATCCATGCTCTATAGTGCCCCTAAGATATCTCAAGACATGCTTCCTCGCCTTCCAAAAGAACTTGGTCAGCTTAACCATAACTTGACTCAACTGGTTAAATATGTAGCAAATGTTTGGTTTGGTATTCACCAAGTACATCAGTGAACCCACTAGCTGCCTGTAAACAATAGCGTCCACTACCTCACCTGAAGTAGCATCCTCCTTCCTCCAGTTTCATGGAAGAGGAGTCTCTATGGGTTTACATCTCTCCATGTGAAACTTACTCATAATCTCTTTAGCATACTTGCCTTGAGAAACAAATAGCTCACCATCCCGCTTCCATATTTCCAAACCAAGGAAATAGTGAAGGAGTCCCATGTATTTCATTTCTAAATCTCTTGCAAGATCCTCTTTTCAAGAAGTTATCAGCTGCTCATCACCTGTCAAAATTAGATCATCAACATAAAGTACGATAATCAGGAGCTTACCATCAACCAAAATCTAGTACAGGTTCACATCTGCTTCATTTTTGGTGAAGCCCAACTCGGTGAAATAGCTGTCAATTCTAGTGTACCAAGCACGAGGTGCTTGCTTCAGCCCATACAATTCTCTCTTGAGTCTGCACAAATGCGACTCATTGTCAAAGATATCAAAACCTTCTGGCTGCTCTATGTACACTTCTTCCTCAATAAATCCATTGAGAAACATAGTTTTCACATCCGTCTGATGTATCTACCACGCCATCTGCGCTGAGAGTGCAAGGATAGATCTAATCGATGAGTATCTCGCAACCAGTGTGAAAGACTCCTCATAGTCAATCCCCTCAACTTGTGAGAATCCCCGGGCTATAAATCTAGCCTTGTACTTCTCCACACTCCCATCTGATGCTCAATTCACCTTATAGATCCATTTAGATCCAACCACTGATTTTTCGACTGGTCTTGGGACAAATTCCCATGCACTGTTCTTGACGATGGAGTCATACTCGTCAACCATGGTGTCAACCCAAATTGGTTGCTGCACTTCTTCCTCAAAGGAGGATGGTTGTGCCACAATACACTTTCTCATAAGAGCCATGTATCCAGTAAACCTGTCTGGAGACTGTCTCTATCTGCATAGTGAATTAGGTGCTCCTACATGTTCTGTTGCATCAAGTCTCAATCTATCAGCTTATGTGGTGCGCCTTCTACCATTTCTAGTGGATGGCTCTGCATGAGTGTTTTCTGCCACTCCATGATCCTCCACATGTGGCTGCTCCACATCTTGAGGTTCATCCTTTGGAACCAAGAGTTCCTCATCTGCATGCAAATCCATATCCCTCTCAAGGGACAATCACATGGCTTTCTCGTCATCAAATTTTATATCCTGTCTCACAACAATCATCCTGCTGTTTGGAAAATAAACCCGATAGTTACTGGGAGTATCATTGTACCCCACAAATATCCCAATCTCAGCTGTTGGTTCGAGCTTCTTCTTGGAATCTTTGGTCACATGGAAATAAACAGATGAGCCAAAAAATTTAAGCTTATGAAACATTAGGTTTCTTACCAGAAAAATCCTCCTCTAGTGTACTCATGCCAAGTATCTGATGAGGACTACGGTTTTGCACAAATACCACTGTGTTGCATGCCTCTGCCCACAGATGAAACAATAGGCCCTGGTCATGCAACATCGCTTGTGCCGCACCCACAATTATTTTATTCTTTCTTTTTGCGACCCCATTTTGTGGTGGGTTATGAGGCACAATCAACTCTCTCTGAATTCCTTCTTTGCTACATAAGTTATTTAATTCATTGCAGATGTACTCACCACCATTTTCACTCCTAAGAGCCTTCACATGCTTCCCCGTGTCTTTCTCCACCAGTGCTTTGAACTCACGAAATTTTGAGAACGCCCGATCTTTCTTCTGCATGAAGTAGATCCAACAATTTCTAGAAAAATCATCAAAAAATATCACATAATACCTGTGCTTTGCTGTCAAAGTTGTAGAGAATGGTCCACACACATCTGAGTGAAATCTCTCAAGGATTTCCGTTGCTTAGTTCTCCTTCTCGTGAAAAGTGGCCGTTGCATACTTCTCCATGGTACATCCCTTGCATGTGTCTATCTGCGCAAGAGTACACTTGGGAAGTCTCGTAAAAATCTGCTGCATGACCTTCAAGGCTCCATGGTGTAGATGGCCCAATCTCCTGTGCCATAAATCACCCTCATCCTAACTCACTACTTTGTCTTATTTACCCATCAATTTTGCACAACCATCTACATCAAGTTTATAGAGATTCTTCACAAGAATCCCAATCTTCTTGGCTTGTCCCATGGCTTTGTGTTGAAGGAAAGATTTCCCTTCATTTAAAACCACATCATAACCTCTATCCTCCAACATTGCAACTAAAACTAAATTCTTTTTCAAGCTTGGTACATGTATTACTTCTTTTAATAAGAAGGGTTTACCTGACTATCTCTAGAAGGTAACTGTACCAATCTCGATAGCACTGTACCACCCGTCATCACCCATTTCGATATGCATATGGAGTTCCTTCTCCTCCAAGCTACTAAAAAGTTCTTTGTCTCCCTTCATGTGGAAAGATGCACCACTATCCAAGTACCACACTGATCCCATTGCCCTTGATACCATGCATTCGATGATCGAGGAGTCCAACTCAAATTGCGAGGCGAAAGCCTCACCAGCTGCAAATCCTGAAGCTTTCTTAATCTTCTTCATTTGTGGACAATTAGTGGCATAATATCCATGCTCGTGACAGTGAAAACACTTCACTCTGGACATGTCGTGCTTCTTGCCTTCTTTGCCAGACTCAGATTTGGAATAGGATTTCTTTCCCTTCCCATTATTCGCCTTACCAACCAAGGCACAATTTCTTCATCATTTCTTTGAGATGAAGATCCATCCCTGATATTCCGCCTGAATTCTTCTTGCACCAAATCCAACCAAAGTCATTCCCAATATGGCATCTTCTCCCTCCCATTGACAGAATCCTGATAATTATGCCAACTCTTGGGAAGGCCTAGAAGATCTAGGCTCACCAAGTCATCATCTGCTATATTAATTTTGATGCTCCTAAGCTCATCTCGACATTGGAAAAAATTGGTTAAATATTTCGGAATAGTGTCGCCTTTCTCCATTTTTATTTTCTTGAGCTTGTCCTTTAGTGCCAATTTTCTATGATCACTGCTTCTCTAAAACAGATCTGTCAAAGCCTTCCACATTGCATATGGAGTCACTTTTCCATGGATACTTGAGACAATGTGGCCTTGTACTCCCTTCAATAAGATCTTGCTCGCCTTTGCAACCTTCATTTTCCAAGCATCAGGAAGAGCGACATATGCTACAATGGGTTTGGGAATGCCATTATCAATGAATTCTTTCAACCCATTGTTCTCCAGAACTGCCTCCATCCTATCTTTCCACGCAATATAATTGGAACTGCCCTCGAGTGAATACTCCAATCTCAAGCCATTGAAATCCATCTTGATCTTGATCATCCGCCTGTTGCACCAAAGAATACTTTTGCAAATTCTAATGTTATTCAGTCACAAACTCAATTTCTTCTCCACTATAGTGATTTACTGCACTCTGATACCATGTAGAAATTATACAAACAATATGTATATCAATGGATTCAATCCGATCAAGCAATGTACTAAAGCAAGATATTGAATCCATCTACAAATCAATTGCAGAAAATAAACATGATCACCAATCATAACAAGTAAAGAAAAAATCAAATCAAACCACAACACAAATATTTTCCCAGGGAAATCTTATTACTCAAAACCCCTCTATATCTATTGTATAATTAACCAAGGAATCATGAAACAATACAATTCACTCTTCTCACAAGAGTCTGCTGCACTATCTCGACTGTATTACACTGATTCAGACAAAATCGACCAACACTTAGCCAATCCCTATTCTTTAGGAAATTTAGCCTTCCAAAACTGTGCAATGCTCATGGGAAATCCTATGGTTTTCTTACTGCATGTGGGAAACCTAATAATGATACAACTACTAGTTAACATCCCTTTAACCTTTGTCTCAACTGGGTCTTCACTGGAACTGACATGCATGCAACTATTAAATTAAATCATCAGTTGCATGGCATATCAATGCATGTGAATTAAATCTGATTTAATTCACTTGATCTCTCACTAGTGCAACAAACATTTACAACTATTTCAATTGACTTTAACTCAATAAATTGAGTTAATCGATTTCTCATGCATTAAACTAATGCACTAATTGCAACTTGAACTCCATAACTAATAGAATCACTCTGCATGCCTCACCAACCACCCTCCACTCGAAATTCAGGAGCTAAATGAGTTTATCACACTTAGTTAACTATTACAAGTGATTATGAGATAAGATTACATTTTATTGTCCAATTTAATTAAGGGAAAATTAAATTAGACACACATTTCTTGTTAACTTTTCAACAGAATTGGTCGATTACGAACCGAAAGAAAGTGGTAACCAACATATATGGGCATGATATATGAAACTCATCTATGATCAAGAAGGTGACAATGAGGCAATCCAAATAGATATGGAGCTCCATTTTTCATATCTACTATTTGACGAAGCTACATAAATGGCTGGGTTTCCACCTAATGGTTCAGAATATCTCATCCCATCTTTCTTTCATAGGTTATGGTAACACGGTGGATACTGAGCCTAAGCATAGATGACTAGAGCCAGGGATTATTAACTTTTCATGGGGTTCCATGGAATTAACCCCCCTCTACTACCTATTTTACCACCAACAAACTTGGATACCAGGTCGTATCCCCTACTCTTACTAGCTAATTCAATTTTTTAAGGGTTTTGGACTTAGTGTGGGCTTCTTCCTAACAGAGGATCTTTCGACCACATTTCCTCCCTAGGTGTTCGCAACAAAACCAACCTCGAGTAGCTTCTCGAGAGAATTATTAGCACTAGTGGAAGGAGGGAACAAAGAAATGATTTCTGGTAAGGAATCCCTCTCATCCTCTCGGGGAATCTTGAGACAGAAAGTGAAACAGGATAAGGTGGGAAAATAGAAAAATATTTTGCGTGTAAAGAGGGAAATAATATCCATAGTGTTGGGTGTGGACATAGCGATGCAGAAAGCAGAAGAACTAATAGAGAAATATTTGGTTGGTTGAGCACAAGGCAGAAAATTCAGAATATCCTACCTAAAATCCTAGGTCGAAAAGGAAATTGAGGCTACAATCAAGAGACCCCTAAATATTTCATTGCTAGCTAGAGGTTGAATTCATTTGAAATCCAGGAAGCGACTAAAGCACAATGGGCCTCTCATAGGATTTGGAAGGTCGAATCCACTTCGATAATCTTCAACTTCTGGACGCCTGTTTTCAGCGACAAGAGAGAGAAAATGGACATAGGCCCAAATTAGGTGAGAATTCCTGGTATACCTCTAAATTTTTGTGATGAATTAGTATTTGAATACATTGGGAACTATCTGGGTACTTATCTAGAATACGACTCCTCTTATCTGACAATGGGGAACATGCACCTAGCTTGTATATTGGTCAATATTGATCTTCATGAAGGGTTGATAAAAGATATTGATATAGGGCAGGGGGAGGAAAGAATTTTGATCCTATACTATGGAGGCATACCCTTCTGTTGCAAGCGGTGCCATAAATATGAACAGTTGGTAAAATATTGTGAGCTACCACTACACAAAATAAATGCACAAAACTCTTAGTAAGAAATAAGATTTTGACAGTAGAAACAAGGACCTAACAAAAGACCTGGAGGCACCTGGTGCTCAATCGTTGCTAGACAACCATGAATCCTTAGGAAAATATATCCCAAGGGCACAAAAGCAAAACACAATTGAAGCTTTGGCGGACAAAATATTAGTGACGACCAATGAAGGGACTATCCTGATTCCTTCCCCTTCATCTATTTCCCATGTTTTAAATGAATGTATAATAAACCATTCAAAGAATAATGAAAGGAGTTCTGGGGTTTTAATGGAAACCGATGTTCCCTCTCTTCCACTTAGACCTTTCTTATGGCTTCTTCACCCGCACAAGCCCTGTGCCCATGTCAAAACATGTAGAATGGTTATTCCTCACATGTGTCCTTTGTCTCTTTTTCTTGATCTGAAAATTATGATGTGAGAGCCATTGTTTATAACCTCTATTCATTGTTGGCGGTGCCTCAAAAGGAGGGAAATTTTCGGGGATTGGGTAATCTCTCCCTCTTCACTACCGAAGGTAGAGGAAGGGTATAAAATTATCAGCTAAATAAAGCTAAATAAAAAGCCCGAGAAGAATTAGCTGCAGGAAAACAACTATCCATCCAAGGGGTTCTTAGAGCATTAAAAACCCTAAGAGGGGTCCCTAAATGGAATTTATCTCATTCAATTGTAGGGTCTAGCATGTCCCCATAAAAAACGTACTCTAATATGGGCATTATAAGTTAGTGGTTCAGATACAATCTTTCTACAAGAAGCCTTAGGTTATGGTGACTCGACAATCAACTGCTTAGAAGATCTCTTGTATGGTTGAAGTTTCACAACTTTAGATGCTTTTGGAAGACCTAGGGGGATGATTGTGGGTTAGAAAGCAAGGAAAAATCAAGATTTAAATCTTTGGATAATGGATTTTGGTTTAATATATGGGGGGTTTTTTGAGGAACTTGGTACATTAATTACATTATTAAACCTCTATCCCCCCCCGTAATCAAAAGGAGTTATGGGACAAAATATTTAACAAATCAATAATAAGGTTAAACACCTTAATTATCAGTTGTGACTTGAAATTTTCCCTTGGCTCCTCTAAATCCTAAGGTCCAAGGGAAAGGTCAGATCCTCTTTATAACTATTCTAGGAGTAATCTAGAACATAGTAAGCTGGTGGATGTGGAAACTACCAAGCTAGCTCCCACTTGGTAGAACTAATGAACAATGGAAGATAGGGTGGCTAAGGGAATAACTAGGTTCCTACTTTTAGAGGCCTTGATTGATCCAGGTGGATATTGGTGGCCACCTGCCTATTCCACTTGGGGCCCCACCATTGTCTCTTTCAATTTTTTAGTTTCGGCACAACTTACTATTTTTAGCAGTTTTTTGGGTCCTGAACTTCCGGAGCCGTTTTGAGGCCCTAAACGACTTTTTTTGGGTCCATGGACCGATGTTGTTCACATGAAAAGTTGTATTCCTCAGATAGATATTTCTAACGAGGTATGGTGCACGTCAAATAAAGATCGTATGCCAAAGTTATGTCCTCGGGAAGTTGAAATGCCAATTTACCCAAACGGGGCCCATAGTTTTGGCGCTTCATCTCCTAGGGTTATGGTTTTGGATGTTTCGGGTTTTCCATTGTTTCTAAATAATAAATAGGCCCTCGAGCCTCATTGTAACAGAGTTCAGAGGCCTGTAGCTGCCACATCTCTTCTCAGAGATAAGCTACTAGTGCCCTAGCTAGTTTATTTCCATTATGTCTGTAAGCAAATTTCATTTCTTGGATATTAATGAAATGAAGTGTTATTTCCACTGCATCTTTGTATTTATAGTCATATGTGTATTCTATTACATTCCTACATAAATCTGGATCAGTGGTATCGGAGCGGTCTGCTTTTTCTTAATACTTCTTTGCATGTCCCCAATGAGGTCAGAGTATAAGGAGTTAGGGCTCAATTTGGTTGAACCTTTGCAAGATCAGCCTCACAAACCCCGATGACCACCCATGGGGGAAGAAAACAAAGATGAGGGAGTAGGATATCATATCAAAATATTGATCGAGGAGGCCCTCGAAAAAAAAAGGAACGCGATGATGGATAACTTTTCCCAGATCCTTCAACGACTACCCATTGACGATGCATCTGCATCTAGCAGCCACTCTAGAGACGTGACTCCCTTTAAGGTACAAGTAAAATTTGAAATTCCCATATTTGAGGGCCAAATAGATGCAGATGCCATAGATAGATGGTTGAATCTATTAGAAGGATATTTCTCAGTTCATGACTTTTCCGACCGGGAGAAGATTATTTTTTCACTCCTCAAAGCTACCCCCCATGTCAAGGACTGGTGGGAAACCTACTGTGAGAAAAAGAATGAGACATAACCGTCTCTGTTCTCAACCGTACCCATTTTTAATTATTTTCGAGACGCCATCAAGGAATAATACTATCCCATGGGGAGCTATGAGGACAAGTATATACAATGGACCACGCTGCGACAATAAAATGATCAAGATGTGCATAAGCTAATGAATCTGTTCCATACACTGCACACAAATTTGGGTATTAAAGATTCAGAGAAACATTTGGTGCTAAAGAATTGTAGTTGTCTGCACAGATACATTCATAAGGAAATGGAGTTCCTCGACATCTCCTCGCTTGGTACGACATACCGGTATGCTTCCAAGATTGAGTAGAAATTAAAACATAAGAAGCCAGAATTTGGATCTACGAATCAAAATCAAGGGAAAGGTTCTCCCAAACCGTAAAACAAAGGATAAATCCAAGGCATGGCAACCCAAGAGAACCTGCCAAAGCCGCAAGCAAAGAACAACACCACAAAGCCAAAGATGGACACGGGAAAGTAGTGTGAGTTCCATAAGAGCTCCACTAGTGAGTGTTGGGCCAAGCAGTCGCTGGTGGCTGAGATGAGGGCTTTTGAATCAGATGCATGATCTAACTCTGAATCAGAACCTAGCAAGGGGAATGACAAAGGGAAACAGATTATTTATGCGGAGCCCAATGCCACTGTTGCCACTGCGAAGTTCCATAAGGAGGAACCGAATGATCCATAGGAGGAGGAACGTCTCTTCCACTCCCAAATGTGGGTAAAGGGTTCCCCACTACAATTCATTGTAAACAATGGGAGCCAAAAGAACCTCATTTCAGTAGACATCGTGAAGCAGTTGGGCTTTCCGACCACAACACACCCACAACCATACACTATCAGGTGGATTCACCAAGGACGGGATCTCCGCGTCAGCCAACAATGCCACCTTCCCTACAACATAAAGCCCTTCACGGATGAGGTATTATGTGACATTTCTCCTCTTAATGTTTGTGATGTATTATTAGGCAAACCATACTTGTGGAAGCGACATGCTGTGTATGAGTCCCGACCTTGTGCTATTATTGTTACTTTGGGAAATAAGCTGTACAGGATACCAGAGGTACCACTGCTTGATGTTATCTCTTTGGTTACTGCAAAATGATGCAGTAAGCTCATTTCCAAAACCAGGAAATTTTTTTACTTGATGATATTCCCCTAGGGAAAGAATAAGACTATGGCCACGACCTCCAGATAGGGATCCTCTACACGACAAAAACAAATGTACAAGGTTGTGGAGGTTTACGAGGACATATTCACCTCACCCACAGGGGTGCCTTTGCACTGTCAAGTCAATCACCCCATTGATCTGACCCCAGGTGCGCCGCTACCCAATGGACCAATCTATCAGCGCTCTGTTCTGGAGAACGATGAAATCAAGAGGAAGATTCAGGAGCTACTATAGAAAGGTCACATCCGGCCGAGTTCATCATCCTGTGGGAGCCGGATTGTGTTGGTACAGAATAAGGATGAGACTTAGAGACTCTATATTGACTATCGGACATTGAAAAAGATCACAATCTAGAATAGGTACCCGATCCCATGGATTGATGACCTTCTGGACCAACTCAAAGGGGTGAAATATTTCAGCAAGATCGACTTAAATTCTAGGTTTCACCATGTACCAATCAAACCCTCCGATGTGTGGAAGACTGCCTTCAAAGCCAAGGAGGGACTTTTTGAATGGTTGGTCATGCATTTCGGGTTGACGAATGCTCCTGCAACCTTCATGAGGTTGATGGATGACATCTTGCAGCCATTCACCAACTCATTTGTAGTGGTGTACTTGGATGACATTATGATCTTCAGCCAGACTTGGGAAGAGCACCTCCACCACATCCGACAAGTCCTCCAAACACTGAGGCAACACAAGTTGTGTGCCAATTTGGAGAAGTGCACTTTTGGCATGACCCAGGTTCAATATCTGAGATACATTATTGATGAAATGGGTGTGCATGTGGATCCAACCAAGATCCAATTTATTCGGGATTGGCCAGCCCCAACCACTCTAACAGAGCTTCACAAAATTTTGGGTCTTGCTAATTTCTACTGCAGGTTCGTGTTTGGATTCTCTCATATCACTTGGTGCTTGAGTCAAGTCACTAAGGGGGGAGTGAAAGAAAAATGATTTTGGTCAGAATCTCAATAGAAGGCATTCATAGAATTGAAACATCACCTCTGTTCTTCCCCAGTGCTCACATTACCAGACTTGCAACAACCATTTGAGATCGAGATAAATGCCTCTGACTATGCTATTGGGGTAGTTATTACTAAATAGGGGCATCCAGTGGCATATCAGAGTGAGACATTTTCTGATACAGTCCGCAAGTATCCCACTTATGACAAAGAAATTTATTTCATTGTGCAGGCTTGTCGACAATGGAAGCATTACCTTTTGGGGAAGGAAACAATCATCCACACAGACCACCGACCCCTGTAGTTTGTACAAACACAAGGGAAGTTTCAGAATGATCGCCATCAGAAGTGGTCCACATATGTGCAAAAATTTCATTTGAACATCAAGTACATGAAGGGTAGCACCAATAATGTTGCAGATTGCCTCAGATGACCACCGATCATGGTGCTAACCACCGTTCTCAACTCTTGTGGGCACGAGACTTTTGATTGGCCGCTTCTCTACAAGAGCGATCTAGAATTTGGCCACACATACAAGGCACTCTTGGGGGGTACACAAGTTCTAAATTTTCACCTCCAAGATGCACTGTTATGTCACCTGGGACACCTTTGTGTTCCGGGAGCGTGCCAATATGATATAGGAAGTACACTACAGTTGAGTCACTGGGAATTTTGGGGTCGAGAGAACAATGGCAGTACTGCAAAAGTATTTCTATTAGCCGAACCTTCGACAGGATGTTGGGAAGTACATCATATCCCGCATTGCTTGCGCCATTGCCAAAAGGACCATCAAGAAGCAAGGCCTCTATACTCCGCTACCTACCCATAGTTGACCTTGGAAATCCATCTCCATGGATTACATGTCGAGCCTTCCTTCTACTAAGCATGGAAACGACTGTGTTTTCGTGGTCGTCGACAGATTCTCGAAGTGTTGAGATTGCAACAAGATGATGAGCTTAGTGAGAAGAGTCACCTTCACTAAGTGGGCCTGCAGGTTATTTTTGGCGCAAGTCTATTTTTAGACATGTCGGTCATATTCTATGAGTTGCAGGATGCTATTTTTGGATGGTTGGTAAAGTTGGAAAAATAGATGGACTTATATTTTTAGACATATTGGGCGGAATATATTTTTAGATTTCCAGTCTAAAAATATATATGTCGAATATTATTAGCTCTTAATAATATTTGGACTATAAACATTAACTTATTCTCTTGGAGCACTTCGCTATGTACGATGTGGCCAGAGTTGACAAAAGGGGAATTACGCTATTCCGAGGGGTTATGGAGCTATTGCATGGAGACTTCCATTAGAACTCATGTGAGCGTATCTTGATGGAGTTGTAGAAGTAGTTGGTGGAGTTGTGTTCAGCTTTAAACTCAATTATTTAGCTTGATCTAGTTGTATCTAGTCTAACTAATTGATAAACTAGTGAGAGTGGTGAGAATTGATTAATAATTAATTCACTAAATATTAACTCACTAATCAACTGAAGAATACATCAGTTAACTACAGTTCATGGACAGTTTCAGTGCTGACCAGTGGAGAGATAGGTGAAAGGGCAAGTTGACTATCAGTTGTGACTATAGTAATGCATTGATTGCATCCAACACAGAGTAGAGATGCCAATGAGGATTGCGTGAGCAAGGCTGGACCAATTCGAGTTCATTCAAATCCATTCTTCACCAGGGATTGCACAGTAGAGGCAGGCTAGCAGGTGGCAAAGATTGGTGCATGGATTTTCTAGATTAGGCCTGAGTAGTGTGTAGCGATTGTATTGTACTGAGAGCTTATGATTAGCTTTGTATGAGGATTGTTATATGATCTCTATGAAATATATTATATACAGATAGTTGGGGTTTTTAGCTTCAAGCTTTCTCGTTAAAACATTGTGTTTATATGTGTGAATTTTTATGGTTTCAATGTGTGCATGCAATTGATTTAATTTTCGCATATGATGATCAATAGTAGAAGAGATTATGTATTGTGCATGAAGTTAAAATAGTGTGTGATCAAGAGAATATTGTATGGTGCATAACGCATTAGTTATGTAATTTCTACATGGTATTAGAGCTATATTGATCATTGGAAAAATTCAAAATCATTGAAGCGTTGAGTTTTGTGCCGGTGGAATTTGAATTTGCAATAGTGTTTTCTTGGTGTCAAAGTTGAGATGTCTTTCAACAGATTGCGATTGGAGTATGCCCTTGAGGGCAACTCAAATTATATTGCATGTAAGGACAAGATGGAGGTGGTGGTGGAGGATAATGGGTTGAAGGGGAGAGCTCAGATGCATAAATTCCAAAACCCGCTTCTAGCGATGCCGCCGCACTTGACGCATGGCAAAAGAAGACAAAGAAGTGTCGAAGAATTTGTTGGAAGGTAGCGGATCACATAGTGTCTAGCTCTGATGGTAAAGCTTCTCCATTATTGATGTGGAAAGCTTTGACAGATTTATTTCAAAGCAAGAGCGACCAGAGGAATTTGGCGCTCAAGGATAAACTCAGGAACATAAAAATGGAGAAAGGCGACAGTATGCCCAAGTACCTCACGAAGTTCATCCAATGCAGGGATGAGCTGGGAAGTGTGGGGGTTACTGTTGATGACGAGGACTTGGTGAGCTTGGCTCTTCTTGGGCTTCCGAAGAGTTGGCATTCCTATCAGGACTCTGTCAATGGTCGGGAGAAATTGCCAGGATGGGAGCGACTTTGGTCGGATCTTGTGCAAGAGGAGATAAGGCGAAGTACCAGGGACGGATCTTCATCAAAGAACTTAAATGAAGAAAATTTTGCTTTGGCTGCCAAATCAAAGAAGGGGAAGAGCAAGAAGCATGCTTCTCAATCCGGTGTGAAAGGCAAGAAGCAGGACATTTCCAAGGTGAAGTGCTTTCACCGTCACCAACACAGACATTATGTCACTAATTGTCCACAGAAGAAGAAAAATAAGTAGGCTGCTGGATCTGCAGCTGGAGAGGCCTTAGCCTCACAGTTTGAGCTAGATTTTTCGTTGATCGCATGCTTGGTCTCAAGTGTGATGGGATTAGTGTGGTTTCTTGACAGTGGTGCGTCTTTCCATATGACTAGAGACAAAGATTTGTTTACTGATCTGGATGAGAAGGATCTTGGAGTGCACATTGAGATGGGCGATGATGGTAGATACAATGCGACTGATATCGGGACCATTTTCTTTGAGAGGGAGTTTGGCAAACCTTTCATCTTGAAAGATGTCATGCATGTTCCAGGATTGAAGAAGAATTTGATCTATGTGGCAATTTTGGAAGACAAGGGATATGATGTTGTCTTTAGCGAGGGAAAGGCTTTCCTGCACAGTAAGGCAACTGGTGAAACCCGAAGGATAGGGGTTCGAGTTAAGAACCTTTATCAATTATAGGTAGATGGCTGCGCAGCAATGGCAGGAAAAGCAGAAGGAGTGGTGAGCTGGGATGAGGGCGAACTGTGGCACAGGAGATTGGGCCACCTTCACAATGGTGCTTTGAAAATTTTGTAGCAGATTTCTATCGGGCTTTCCAAAGGTACACTTGCGCAGT
Source organism: Pinus albicaulis (assembly GCA_034641835.2). Lineage (NCBI taxonomy): Eukaryota > Viridiplantae > Streptophyta > Pinopsida > Pinales > Pinaceae > Pinus > Pinus albicaulis. The sequence goes on along the minus strand of CM076581.1, from coordinate 603,880,452 downwards.
CAGATCAGTGCAAGGGATGTACTTTGGGAAAATTTGTGAAAGCCACCTTTCATGAGAAGGATAGTCGCGCCACGACAATCCTTGAGAGAATTCACACAGACATGTGTGGACCTTTCTAAGTAGCTTTGACAACAAAGCACATGTATTATGTGATATTTGTTGATGAATTTTCTCGTAAGTGCTGGATCTTCTTCATGCAGAAGAAGAGCGAGACATTCTCAAAGTTCTGTGAGTTCAAGGCACTGGTGGAGAAAGAGTCGGGGAAGCAAGTGAAGGCTCTTAGGAGCGATAATGGTGGTGAATTCATCTCTGGCGAATTCAAATACTTTTACAACGCAGAAGGAATTCACAGAGAGCTCATAGCGCCTCATAACCCACAATAGAATGGGGTCGCAGAGCGAAAGAACAGAATGATCGTGGGTGCTGCACGGGCGATGTTGCATGATCAAGGCCTTCCCATACATCTGTGGGTCGAACCTTGCAACACTGCGGTTTATGTGCAAAACCGTTGTCCTCATAGAGTACTTGGCATGAGTACACCCGAAGAGGCATTTTTTGGTAAGAACCCTGATATTTCTCATTTGAAGATTTTTGGCTCACCTGTTTACATTCATGTGATGAAGGATGCCAGGAAGAAGCTGGAGCCGACCGCAGAGGTTGGGATATTTTTGGGGTACACAGAAACACCCCACAACTATCGTGTGTATTTTCCAGACAGTCGGAATACTGTTGTGCGACGGGATATCAAATTTCATGAGGATAAAGCCATGAAGTGTTCGCTTGAGAGGGAGCCACACTTGCATGTAGATGAGGAGCTATTAGTTCCTAAGGATGAGCCTCAGGATGTGGATAAGCCACAAGAGGAGGTTCATGGAGTGGAAGAAACCACTCATGCAGCGCCAAACATTAGAGGGCAGAAGCGCACTATAGAAGCTGAGTGATTGAATCTTGATGCAGAGAAGATTGTAGGAGCGCCTACATCACAACGCAGAAAAAGACAGTCACCTGACCGATATACTGGATACATGGCTCTGATGAGAAAGTGTATCGTGACAGAACCATCTTCTTTCGAGGAAGCTGTGGAGGACCCTGCATGGGTAGATGCCATGGTGGAAGAGTATGATTTGATTGTCAAAAACAGTGCATGGGAGATTGTCCCAAGGCCGGAAGGGAAATCAGTGGTAGGTTCGAGATGGATCTACAAAGTGAAGCAAGTTATCGACGGGAGTGTCGAGAAGTACAAGGTAAGATTTTTTGCCTGGGGCTTCTCACAGATCGAGGGGATCGACTATGAAGAAACCTTTGCACCTGTCGGAAGGTATTATTCCATATGGAGCATCCTAGCTCTCTCAGCACAGATGGGTTGGAATATTCATCAGATGGATGTGAAGACTGCGTTCCTTAATAGATTCATTGAGGAGGAGGCTTACATAGAGCAGCCCGAAGGTTTCGAGATCTTCAACAGTGAGTTGCATGTGTGCAGGCTCAAAAGAGTGTTGTATGGGCTGAAACAAGCACCTCGTGCTTGGTACACACGGATAAACAGTTATTTCACTGGTCTTGGATTCACCAAGAGTGAGGTGGATCCGAACCTATGCAAGATTGTGGTGGAGGGTAAGTTGCTGATCATTGTACTTTATGTAGATGATTTGATTTTTATGGGTGATGAACAGTTGATACTCTCATGCAAGGATGATCTTGCAAAGGAGTTTGAGTTGAAGGACTTTGGCCTCCTTCATTATTTCCTGGGATTGGAAATTTGGCAGCATAGTGATGGACTGTTTGTGTCTCAAGGCAAGTATGCCCGGGAGATACTGGAGAAGTTCAGCATGCAAGGCTGCAAGCCTATCGACACTCCTCTTCCTGGTGGTTGGAGGAAAGAGGATGCTACATCGGCAGAGGTAGTGGATGCCACTGTTTATCGACAGTTGGTTGGTTCGCTCATGTATTTGGTCAATACACGACCGAACATATGCTATGTTGTTAACCAACTTTCACAAGCTATGGTTAAGCCTACCAAGCTCTTTTGGAAGGCAGGAAAGCATGTCCTGAGGTATCTCAGTTGCACATCGAGATATGGATTGTGGTATAGACAGTCGGATGAGTTGAAGCTGCATGGCTTCACGAATGCAGATTGGGCAGGGAGCCCAACAGACAGGAAGAGCACATCTGGAGGGATTTCCAGTATCGGGTCTACAGCAGTTTCTTAGTACAACAGGAAACAGAGATCCGTGGCACTCAGTTCAGCGGAGGTCGAGTACATGGCAGCAAGTTTGGCTGCATGCGAGGCTATATGGATGAGGAAGATCCTGGTCGGGTTGTTCGGTTCACACTTAGATCCTACTGTGATATATTGTGATAATCAGAGTTGCATTAAACTCTCGGTTAATCCAATATTTCATGATAGATCTAAACACATTGACATCCGGTATCATCATATCAGAGATTGTGTGCAGCGGAAGATCATGTTACTTTCTTACATTCCTACGGAGGATCAGGATGCTGATATCTTGACGAAGGCGCTCACCAAGAGAAAATTCGAATACCATAGAGGCAGGATCGGGGTGGCAGATAATCCCTATATTTTTGAGAGGTAGTGTTGAGATTGCAACAAGATGATGAGCTTAGTGAAAAGAGTCGCCTTCACTAAATGGGCCCGCAGGCTATTTTTGGCGCAAGTCTATTTTTAGACATGTCGATCATATTCTATGAGTTGCAGGATGCTATTTGTGGATGGTTGGTCAAGTTGGAAAAATAGATGGACTTCTATTTTTAGACATATTGGGTGGAATTTATTTTTAGATTGCCAGTCTAAAAATAGATATGTCGAATATTATTAGCTCTTAATAATATTTGGACTATAAACATTATCTTATTCTCTTGGAGCACTTCAGTTAAGTGCACAGATGTGGCACAGGAGCTGACAGAAGGAATTACGCTATTCCCGAGGGTTAAGTGGAGCTATTTCATGGAGACTTCAGTTAGAACTCATGTGACAGAGTTTGGTGGAGTTGTAGAAGTAGTTGGTGGAGTTGTGTTCAGTTTAACTCAGTTAGACACAGTTGAGCTAGTTGTATCTAGTCTAACTGATTGATACACTAGTGAGAGTGGTGTGAATTAATTAATAATTAATTCACTAAATATTAACTCATTAATCAACCGAAGAATACATCAGTTAAGTACAATGCATGGACAGTTTCAGTGGAGACCAGTGGAGAGATAGGTGAAAGGGCAAGATGACTATCAGTTGTGACTATAGTGATGCATTGATTGCATCCAACACTCAGTAGAGATGCCAATGAGGATTGCGCAGTGCAAGCCAGGTGGATTCGAGTTCATTCAAAGCCATTCTTCAGCAGGGATTGCGCAGTAGAGGCAGGCTAGCAGGTGGCAGAGATCGGTGCATGGATTTGCTAGATCGGGCCTGATTAGTGTGTAGCGATTGTATTGTACTGAGAGCTTGACATGTTCAGCTTTGTATGAGGATTGTTACATGATCTCTATGACATATATTATATACAGATAGTTGGGGTTTTTAGCTTCAGGCTTTCCCATTAAAACACTGTGTTCATATGTGTGAATTTTTATGGTTTCAATGTGTGCATGAAATTGATTTAATTTCCGCAAGTAATGATCAATAGTAGAAGAGATTCTATATTGTGCATGAAGTTAAAATAGTGTGTGATCAGAAGAATCTTGGATGTATAACACATTATTTATATAATTTCTACACGAATATGGCCATTATGGCGGCATGCAAGAAGAATATAACAGCAGAAGCCACTATTAAATTTTTCTTTGAACGAGTGTGGGTGAAATTTGGTATCCCATAGTCTATCATCTAAAATTAGGACAGCAGGTTCCTCAGCACATTTTGGTCCACCCTATGGTCAATGCTGGACACCAAGCTCACCAAGTCCACAGCTTTCCATCCCCATGAAACTGATGGCCAGACAGAGGTCGTCAACAGGATGATCGTACACATTCTGCACATGTACAATTCAAATCATCCACACACATGGGATGAGAGCCTTCACTATTTATAATATAGTTATAACCGGGGTATCCATAGCTCAACTGGCCACAGCCCCTTTCAGGTGGGCTTGTGATTCCAACCACTATGTCCCATTGATGTAGCCATGCCATTTGTGACTACTCAAGCCGATTCAGCTCATGTCCAGTTTAAAGATGACATAGCGAACAACTTCATTGAGTGCATTCAACACATATTCCAATAGGTTCATGACATATTGGATAGAGCCAATGCTAAGTACAAGAAATGATATGATCAACATCGGGTGCCACACAACTTCCAGGGGGGCGACAAAGTGTGGCTACATTTGCAGAAGGAGTGCCTCGCTGGACCCCACCACCGCAAGCTTCACCTGCTCCGATATGGGTCATACACCATTACAAAGACTATAGGGAACAATTCCTTTAAGCTCAGTATTCCACCATTCCTTGGTCTGCACCCAATATTCAATGTGGACCGCCTTTGTCCCTACTTCCCACCTCTACTGGACACCTCTGACATTGCAGAACAACTCATACCAACAAATTTAAATCCAAACTGCATGGAACAGGCCACCATAGATTTTATCATGGACATGCAAATCAAGAACACTCACCAATAGAAGATCCAACTGTATCGGGTTGTCAAAGCTGGCCAACTCCTGCACCAAGGCAAGTGGTTCATTAGGGACCAAGTTCAGAAGAAGTTTCCTCATCTCATGGAGGAACTCAATGCAATGGGGACTATTGATTCCTAAGGGGGGAGGAATGATCTAGGTGGATATTGGTGGCCACCCGCCTATTCCACTTGGGGCCCCACCATTATCTCTTTTAGTTTTTTAGTTTCGACACAACTTACTATTTTTAGCAATTTTTCAGGTCCTGAACTTCTGGAGCAGTTTTGAGTCCCTAAACGATGTTTTTTGGGAAAAATAGGAGCAACATGGGTCCATGGACTAATTTTATTAAGATCAAAAGTTTTATTCCTCAGATAGATATTTATAACGAGGTATGGTGCGTGTCAAACAGAGATCGTATGCCAAAGTTACATCTCCAAGAAATTGAAACACCAATTTACCCAAACGGGGCCCATAGTTTTGGCGCTTCATCTCCTAGGGTTAGGGTTTTGGATGTTTAGGGTTTTCCATTGTTTTAAAATAATAAATAAGCCCTCGAGCCTCATTGTAATAGATTTCAGAGGCCTGTAGCCACCACATATCTTCTCAGAGATAAGCTACCAGTGCCCTAACTAGTTTATTTCCGTTATGTAGGTAAGCACATTTCAGTTCTTTGATGTTAATGAAATGAAGTTGTATTTCTACTGCATCGTTGTATTTATGGTTATATTTGTATTCTGTTGCATTCCTGCATAAATCCGGATCATTGATGGAAATATTTTCTTTGATAAAGCAATGGATAGGCATGGGGTGGGGGAAATCAAACCAGTCCCCAATTTTTTTTTAAATTAAAGAGGCATCACAAAAGATGGCCAACTTTTTCAAGATGAAATCCTCATGGTTAAAAGAGGAGGAAATTTTATCCTTACTAAAAACAATTTGGAAAACTTTTGATCCACATTAAGGATCCTTAGCTTCTACCCAATTTGAAGCTAATTTAAAGCTTATCAAGAAGAAAACGAAGGAATGGGAAAATAAGAAGAAGATGTCAGAAGTTTAGGAGTTGGTGGAGATTTAAAATTAGCTTCAGGTCCTTGAAAATTGAGAAGAGGAATGGATCAACTCTCTTGACACTAGAAAGGCACTCATAAACTTGGAAAAATGGGAAAAAACGCTCCTAGAAGTTAGAGGGGAAGAATGGCACCTAAAAAATAAGGCCATTGGGTTGGAAAGTGGAGATAAAGATACTGAGTTCTTCCAGGAATTTTCTAAGGAAAGGAGAATGTATAACACCATCAGGAGTTTCCAAGATCCCACTGGTAAGGAGGTATCAAATTTTGAAGGAATAACATCTATGGGAAAGAGTCACTTTGAGAATCTTTTTCATTCTCCTAAGGGTTCCTGAATTGCAGAAGTAATGAACATTTAACAACTCTTCCCAAGACTTTTCAAAGGAGAGGAGAGCATGGCCATCATGGAAGAAGTATCAGAGGAAGAACTTAAAATGGTTGTACACAGTTTTTAGAAAGACAAGAGCCGAAGTCTAGATGGTTGAGCTGTCGAATTCCTTCTAGACCTATATGAAATTATTGGGAATGACCTCCTAATGATGATTGAAGAATCTAGCGTAACAACCTCGGGTTAAAGTTCATCTAATAAAGGATAATAGAGGAAAAATAAGACTAAGGTCATGGGACACATATTCCAAATTGAATGGTTGGTAAACAACATAGTGAGCATCACTTTTGGTTTATTTATGGCTATGAAAATTGGCAAAGACAAAGAGGCATTAATTGTCATTTATTTATGGAAATAAAGGAAAATATGAGAAAAGGAAGGTGAAGGGGCACAAATTTGGAAATTAGAGGATAAATGAAGTAAAATTAAGAAAAAATAGAGATCAATGATAAAGAGGCACCTAAGAATCAATTGAAAACTTTTTCCCATATTTGGAGCATGTGTATCAAAGGAAAGAGAATGAGCACTTGGATAAGAAAGAAAAGAAAGGAAAAGGACAAGCAAAGGAGAGACAAGGAAAACATGGAGAAGGTTGGATTAGGAACTTCAACATGAATTTGGTGCAGGTAACATGTCGCATGTGTGATTTCCTAGCTGAGGTGTGAATGCGTGGTTCATGAATTTATTTATAGGTTCATTTGATATCATTGACATGATTTTTTCATAGTTTGATAACGATTTCAGCCTTACCTTGCCATTTCCTGGATAAACATGGTGTGATGGGGTTCATTATTGGTTGAGATTTGGATTTATGGAAGGTTTTGGAAATGGGTAAGGTGGTATCAGGAAAATTACCAAGGGTTGGTGTTGGAGATGGTTTTCTCCAGGAAGCCCTTTACAGGTGGGTGGAGACAAGAAAATTCCTCAAGGGATGTTGAAGGAATTTTGAGGCATCCAAGCTTGTTTTGGTTTTTTGATCTCTTGACTGGTTTTGGCGAGATCGCGGTAGTTTGAGGGTGGAGGTAGTTTAACCTCTGGATTCCCTAGGTTTTTCATGTCTTTCTTTATCCCATGAGATCCTACATTCATGCTTGGAATATGGCACAGGGTGGATTAACTAAAATAAATATTTGGTTCAACTCAATCTATGGTCGGGTGGTATGTGGAAGTCTCTGACTTGGTTGGCTTTTGCATAAGTTAATAAGAGCTATATTTTCTATTGTACTCTAAAAGCGTTTATACTTGTTATTATGTGGCTTTGATGACTACTCTTTCATGGTTAATATTTTGATTATATGCTAGTTATAAGGATGGTTCGATAACATGATCAAGCTATGGCTCTTGTTATGCTTGATTAGTTGATGAATGTTTGATGAATGCATGGGCTAACAAGTGTTTTTGTAGCTACTTAAGAGGGAATTATACCTTATCAACGATTTACAACTAAAGAATAGAGATTTACACTAAGATATGCATTCATGACCTGTAGGTTACATGTTTACCATATGTTAGAAGAAGTGCCTAGTATGTTATGGTCATTCTAGGTCAAGTTTCCGACTCAAGTTTGTATGTTTAGGCTTGTCATTATGTAATTTATCATTGTGAGAAGTTACAGGCAGTTCTCGGTAGTGGTATGGAGGATGAACTAGAAAGGTGGCTTATATCTCGGAGCCACACACTCTGAAATAGATATTTTGGGCAATAATCAGACTTAGGAAATGTTGTGCATGTGGTTGGAGGTCTATAACCACACCCTGGGATTTTAATGCATGTGTTGGGGCTCTAGGTCAATGAAATAAGGTTCCAGCTCACGGATTGACCACCTGGGGTGTTTCTTCAGCTCCTGGGTGATTTGTAGTCCCTATAGGATGGCAATTTATGATCAATAAGTTTCAGTTGTAGGCCCTACTTCCTTAACTGGAACTAAGAGATCGAGTCATGTCATAGTGGCACTCCACTTCACATTTACCAAGAGGGATTGTAAAAGTTGATAAATGTTGGAGGGGGCTAGGTAAATGTGGGAGGGGGCGTGTTACATCTAGAAAGGAGAGTAAAATTTTTCCAACCTTCAATGCAACCTTTATTTCTCTCATCACAAAGGTGGACCATATTATAAATTTTGATATTTTCACCCCATTTCTATATGCAATTCCATATATAAGATAGTTTCAAAAACATTTCTTATAGACTCAAGACCATTCTCTCAAAATCAATATCCAAAGAAAAATTTCCTTTTTTGGAGGGGAAGAAACTTTATTAAGAAATAAGAGTGGCTCGGTATGTATTACATAACTTAAAAATTTAGAACTTAAAGTGGGATGTCATCAATATATACCTATATAAATCCTATTATAGAGTCAACTGAATTTATATAAGGCTTCATTTGACTCATTGTGGGTTTCAATTCAAATTTTAATTCATAGGTAATGAGCTGTATTCAAATATTATATTTTGATGTGTTGATAAATGGATCGACCTATCCCTTCTTTCATGCCCAGAGATGGTTGTGACAGGCGTGCCCCCTCTCCCCTCTTATGTTCCCGCTTGTAGCAGAAGGGCTGAGTCATTTCCTGGCATAAACAAAAAGTCAGGGGAATTTCAAGGAACACTCATTGCCTAAGCTTTGGCTCTTACTTATCTTATTTTTTGTAAATGACATCCTAATTTTCTGTAATGGGACTCCAAGGGAGGTGAAGATGTTGTCAAAGACTCTTTACTTTTATGGGAAATCCATGAGAATGACTATAAATAACAAAAATTCCACAATTTCCTTTCATAACTTGGAAGATGGGGAGATTCGTCATATAACCCAACTTCTCCCATACAAATCTAAGCCATTGGATGAAGGTTTGAAGTTCTTGGGTTTTAAACTAAAACCAAATTGTTTTAACAAGGAGGATTGGTACTGGCTCATTTCCAAGGTGAAGAAAACAATGAAAAGCTATAAATTTAGGTGGCTATCAAGGGAAGACAAATTAAATCTGATAAAATCAGTATTAGAAGTCATTCCATTATACTGGATGTCTCTTGCATGGATTGATCTGAAAATGGAACTAATTTTAATGCTATGCAAAGTATCCATTTCCATTTAATTAAGTGTGCAAAGTATTCTCCATGTCTTGCAGGTTAAACAAAATGTTTTTGGTAATTGTTTCTAAGTTTTTGTGTGAGGAAATGTTAATTAAGTTTACTGTTTAACCTATTATATCAGAAATACACAGCAAGAGAAATTCACCATAGCATAACACAACAAACTGATGAGGCAGTTCACCCCTCCTGGGCTACATCTGCTGGGTCCAAGGCTCCCAATGGGCATTTCCTTGCTCTATTAAGTTGATCAAAATGGTTATATAGTGAAATATATGTATAAACAGTCAAAAAAAGCTGTGAATTTGACTTCAGAAGACATAAATAAGCTAAAAATGGCTTTTGTTTCACCTCAAACAGTGAAGTACAACCCAATACAGCTCCATCTCCCTGATGGCCCTGGTGGTTCTTTCCTCTTCCTTGAAGCAAAAATGGCTGAAGAACACCTCTATTCGCTCTGCAACCTATCCCAAACACTCCAGAATGTTCAGGAAAGCAAAAATTGACTAAATTGTTTTCCAATTTGGTCGAAAATTGTGAAAGTTATGACCCTAACAAGTTTTTTCCCAGTGGCACTAGAAAACCTCCTCCAACTGTGGGATAACTCTAGTTTAACTCACCAAAAAGACGGAAATCCCAAATTTTTTGGAACCGCGCTATTTTTGGGGGAAGCAATAAATTTTATTGTCAGATAACTGCGTGTTCACATGCCGGATTTTCGGAGACGGTTTATGCTGGCAGTTAGTGTCAAATCCGTGCCTGCGGTCATGGCCTGCTGGTCACATGTGACAAGGGCTAGCACCCTAGAGGCTTAACCCAAAAATATCTACCGTTTGAAATGGGGCTTAGCCCTCGGTTATAGCACTGGTCGTGGGGTCTAAAACCCATATCCCTAGGGATTAAACCTTTTTTCTCCGCCTGGTCACAATACACGAGCCGACTGTTCGTTCAGCCTCTGCACGAGGCGTTCAACACCCGACCCGACTGTCTGTTTACACCACGACCCGACTCGCCCACGACTGCCCGTTATTCGATGACCTGACTTCATTCACGCCGACCCAACTACTATTTACAGGTGCCTGACCCGAATTCACGTTCAGGGTGACCCACAGATCCGTTCAGTTCGGGTCGGGTCGGCCTACAACCCAATATTAACTTTGCCTTCTATGCAATTTAACCAATTAGGCTTGGGGCCACGTGGTAGCCTGTGGGTAGGCCACGTGGCACCCATTAATAGGCCCTATAAATACCTTATAAAAATCAACTTTTTCCATATAAAATTTTCTTTGAAAATGAAAAAATCTTTTGGTCAAAAAGTCCTCTTTTGGAGGTCAATGGGCGATTTCAAACTTCAGTAACTTTCACATAAGACATCGGATTTGAGTCTCGTTTGCGGTGCCAGAATCGCAGCGACGAGGCCTTTCTGGTCATTCAAATTGCAACCAATTCTGATTAGTTCTGGTTTTGAGAATTTTTCAACTTAGACATGATCTCCTAATCACACCTCCCCAATGGGAAGCTTTTGGACCCCAAAAGCTCTCTGAATTACAAAAATTGAAGATGAGGAGACTGATTCTCTACTCTTCCTACCTTGAACCACTGAAATCTTCCTCACTTCATCAAATTAAGCTTCTCATGAAAAGATAAATTCTTCCTTGAATTCGTTGACCGACTGTTGCTAAACTTGATTGAGTCACGATGCAAATTTTTGAAATTTGCAGAACATTAACTAAAATTTGCAAAAAACATACTACTCCTACAATGGTCTACCTTCAAAGGAAACTGGAAATAAGATTCACCTTGCCAACTGTCCTTATGGCAAATTTTTTCCGAATGAGCCATGTACTTGTGTCATTTCCCGACCAAGTTTTCTTGCCATATCAACCTGCCATTCCGAAACCAACATTGACCCATGTTGAACTTTGTGTCCTCTTTGCTTGCATGCTTTTCCCTTTCCTGGATTTTTGCACCACCTTGCACCGATACTTTCTACAACATCTTGTCATCTTCCAAATACGACCTGCTTTCAGACTGAAACATATCATCATTTATATCAGCAATAACATGAAAAGGATTATGTACAAAATATTTTTGTTTAATCATCAACAAAGTCAAATTTTGACTTGCATTGACAAGCCTTTTCAATTGCCCTGCATTCACTAAAAAAGATTCTAGCTTCTTCTAATGTGCTCTCATAATAAACTCCTTACCATCCTTGAGCAGATGATACTTATTCTCATGGCGATGGAAGATCACTTTTCTATCATATAAGTACGGACTACCCAACACCACACCTGTAATGTCAAGCGGTACCACATCTAATTCAACCAAGTCAACATAATGAGTTGTTATGGCGAAGCGAAACATGCACTTCCTTGAAACTTGTAAATTAGAATCCTTGCAAATCCATCCAAGTGGATATGGCTTTGGATGTGGAATGGTTTCAAGTTTCAGCTTCTTGACTAAGTCTTCTGAGATGAGATTTGCTTGAGACCCACTGTCAAATAGTGTGTCTATCTTTGCGTGTTTGGAAATTATCCTCACATGAAACAACTCAATCCTCCTCTCTTCATTTGGAGTTTCTATGTGATAGTTTAAAGTGCTAGAACTGGGATTTGTTTCCTTTACAATCTCTTTTCCCTTTATGTTATTTAGTATCATGGTTATGATTTTAGTTTCATCACCTGATTCAGACCCTAAGTTTTGTTCAGCTGTTGCAAGCATTTTTTCCTTTTCTTTGGCCTTATCTTTGGTTTTAAATTTTTTCTGGTTTCAGCTCCGGATGAAGTTTCCAGCAATGGTCTTCAACGTGGCTTGTTTTGGAACAATTTTTACAAAAAAATTTCCCTTTTTCTTTCCTAGAGTTTGCATTTCTTTTTCTCCCTTTTCCTTTAAATTCACCACCCTCATTCCCATCAAGAGATTGTTTACCTCTAGCCTCTAAATGTGTAGCTTGTACACAAACAACTTCTAGACTAGTAGGATTGAACATAAGGACAATATGTATAAGATAGATGTGTAAACCACCTATATATTTCAGAAAGGTCTCTTGGATATGCAAATCAGTTCCAAGTAATAAAGCCCTTCCTCTAAAATCTTGAGTGTAATCTTGAACACTTTGTCCCTTAAGTTGTCCAAAACTTTTCCAATTCATGATAGCCTTTTGTAAATGAGCTAATGGATAAAATTGATGTTTAATTGCGGAAATAAATTCAGCCCATGATAAAGTGATCTTACCATGTTAATTAATTTCAGCCTTGGTATTGGCTTCCCACCATACCAATGCTGCTCCTTCCATTCTCAAAGAGGCTAACTGAATCTTGGTGTCGTCTTCATGAAGGTTTTGTATCCTCAAGTAAAATTCCAACAGTCTTATCCAATTGTCAATTTTCTCTACATTGAACTCACCATTAAACATAGGCAACTCAAATTTAACATCAAGCTCTAAAAATGGACTTTTACCAGTGGTTTTAGACTTGTGAGATTGGTTCACCGAGGTAGAGGATGATGATGTAGAGGAAGAGGATGAAGATGGGGATGGTGGATCACCATTACCTCCTTGTCCTTTCTTTGACTTGTCATCACTTTTCTTTCCTCCTGAAGAACACTCTTCTTCTTTTTGATGTTTAGGCCCTTCTTCTACAAACCTATCATTCCTTTCTTGGTAGAGTATCCTTACCATCTCTGTCATGTCGAGGAAAGCCTTTCGGAACACCTGTTCCTCTTCTTTGGGATCAATGTCTTCAGGAACTTCTCCTTCTCTTGAAGACATGTTTGAGGCTTCTTCAAGGGCTCTTGAAGGTGGCTCTCTGACCCTTCTTGGTTGAGGATTACTTTGTACACTAAGCAAGTGTCCTTCACCTCTCTTGATTTTAAGCCTAGTAAGCATCAAAACTTGCAAACAATCAACTATATCTTTGCACAAGAACAAATGCTGATTAAAACTCTAGCTCCTAATGCTCAAATCCTGAGCTCTAATATATCTGATTTGAAAATGGAACAATTTTTAATGCTATGCAAAGTATCCATTTCCATTTAATTAAGTGTGCAAATTATTCTCCATGTCTTGTAGGTTAAACAAAATGTTTTTGGTAATTTTTTTTGAGTTTTTGTGTGAGGAAATTTTAATTAAGTTTACTGTTTGACATATTATATCAGAAATACACAACAAGATAAATTTTCCATAGCATAACACAACAAACTGATGAGGCAGTTCACCCCTCCTCGGCTACATCTGCCAGGTCCAAGGCTACCAATGGGCATGTCCTTGCTCTATTAAGTTGCTAAAAATGGTTATACATTGAAATATATGCCTAAAAAGTCAAAACAAGCTGTGAATTTGACTTCAAAAGACATAAATAAGCTAAAAATGGCTTTTGTTTGACCTCAAACAGTGAATTACAACCCAATACAGCTCCATCTCCCTGATGGCCATGGTGGCTCTTTCCTCTTCCCTGAAGAAAAAATGGCTGAAGAACACCTCTGTTCACTCTGAAACCTATCCCAAACACTCCAGAATGCTGAAGAAAGCCAAAACTGACTAAATGTTTTTCCAATTTGGTTGAAAATTGTGAAAGCTATGACCTTAACAAGTTTTTGCCTAGTGGCACTAGAAAACCTCCTCCAACTGTGGGATAACTCCAGTTTAACTCACCAAAAAGGCGAAAATCCCAAATTTGTCAGAACTGCGCTATTTTTTGGGGCAACAATAAATTTAACTGTCAGATAACTGCGCGTTCACATGTCGGATTTTCAGAGACGGTTTATGTTGGCGGTTAGTGTCAAATCTGCGCTCGCGGTCATGGCTTGCTCGTCACATGTGACAAGGGCTAGCGCCCTAGGGGCTTAACCCAAAAATATTCGCCGTTTGAAATTGGTTTTAGCCCTTGGTTATAGCGCTGGTCGTGGGGTCTAAAACCCATAGCCCTGGGACTTAAACCTTTGTTCTTCGCCCGGTAACAATACACAAGCCAACTGTTCGTTCAGCTTCTGCACGAGGCGTTCAACACCCGACCCGACTGTTTGTTTACACCATGACCCAACTCGCCCACGACTGCTCGTTATCCGATGATCCGACTTCGTTCACGCCGACCTGACTACTGTTTATAGGTGCCCGACCCGAATTCATGTTCAGGGTGACCCACAGATTCGTTCAGGTCGGGTCGGGTTAGCCTACAACCCAATATTAACTTTTCCTTTTATGCAATTTAATAAATTAGGCCTGGGGCCACGTGGAAGCCTATGGGAAGGCCACGTGGTACCCACTAATAGGCCCTATAAAAACCTTATAAAAATCAACTTTTGCCATATAAAATTTTCTTTGAAAATGACAAAATATTTTGGTCAAAAAGTCTTGTTTTAGAGGTCATTGGGCGATTTAAAAATTCAATAACTTTCACATACGACATCGGATTTAAGTCTTGTTCACGGTGCCAAAATTGCAGCGACGGGACCTTTCCGATCGTTCATATTGCAACCAATTATGAGCAGTTCCATTTTTGAGAATTTTTTCAACTTAGACATGACGTCTTGATCATGGATCCTAAAATTAATTATGGAATAATCAGAAGAATTTACTTAAATTTCCTTTGGTCTAGAAATTAGGAACACGAGGTGCTCCCCTAGGCCAAATGGGACAAACTAGTGAGGCCAAAATTCTTGGTAGGTTTGGGCCTGAAGACTATCTTCTTATTCTAAAAAACATTGGCTTGCAAGTGTGGATGGATACTTCTCTCATCGAAAAGCCTATGGACATCGATTATCACTTAAAAATACATTGTTCCAAGTTCACTGGAAGAATGGATTAGAAGGGTGGACAAGTTGCGGACGAACATCTTAGTGATATGGAGGGTGGTTCTAAACTCCTTTGATATCATTAGCAATAGGGTGGCATGGAGAGTAGGAAATGATGACAAGGTGAGAATTAGCCTCAATCCTTGGAAAGGAAGTGAACAAAGGCATCTATTCCCCCAACTACTAATTGAACATATGAGAGATAAATGACTTTCCAAAATTTCTCATATCGCTAGCCCTGCAAACTCAACTATTTGGAAGCAAGGATGGCTCTCCGCTGAAGAGTTTGGATTAGAGGAGGAGTTCAAAGAATTATAGAGTTGTTCCTTGAACGCCCTTACAATTGGTCATATAAGGTTGTAAGGTAAAGAAGAAAAATTAATTTGGAGTATTTCCCCCACATGAACATACAATCCCAAGCTTGGATACATCTCTTTAATGATTGTCAGTGTTTTATCAGAATTGAAATGATGGTGAAATGTGTTGTGTAAATCCAAGTGCCCTGCAAAGTCAAAACTATTCATGTTGTGTTTGATGGAGAAGAAGGTTCCCACTTGGGATGTCCTACAAAAAATATATGTGATTACGCTAGGATGGTGCTCCCTATGCAAGAAAAACGATGAATCAACGATGCATATTTTCATTATATTACCCTTCTATCAACATGTATGGCAAGTGGGAAATAATGCTACAAGAAACATAGGTGCATGGGAAGGGGAGGACTTGAAGGGGGATTGGAGGGAATGACTCTCTAACCCAGGGTGTTGTGCCTTCAAATCTCTCCCCTTGATCATATGTTGGGGGGTGTGGCTGGCTCGAAATAGAGCCATTTTCAGGACAAACATTCAGCCCCAAAGCAGATAGCCATAAATTATCTAGCTATTTTAGCCCACTATCCACAAGAAAAAGGAACAACTCCACCTTGAGTGATTATAATAGAAAATCATGATCATTGTAAGCCGTGGGATTATTTTTATGGAGCCTCAAATAACTCTAGGCAAAGGAGTTAAGGAGGATTCATCCTCCTTCTATCAAAATATCACTTCTTTCAAGTTAAACTGGGTCTTGGCCCAAGGAAAAATAATTAGGCAGAATTTTTGGCTTGCAAAAACATGATGTTTTTTGCTTTAGAAAAGGGATGCACACATATATAAGTTTATGGGGATTCAATGCTTATAATCAATTGGATCAACAAAACATAAGCTTGCAGAAACATCTTTCTCATGCCTCTTCTGGAAGAAATTATGTGGCTTAAAGACTCTTTTAATCTTTTTTCATGCTCTCACATTTACAGGGAATGGATCAAGGTAGCATATCTCCTGTCAAAAGAGGGACTGGAAAAGGAACAAGGCATGTGGGGGATAACATAGAAGCGAGATGGAAATTCTTCTGACAAGCCATACATGAATATTCATACTTGGGCAACAAGGACATAAAATTATAATTTCCATCATTTTTCTAATTACATTTTTTGTGCTTTTTATTCTACCAGACAACAAGGGTGGAAATATGATTTTCACATGATTCCTGATGTAATTAAAAATAAGCCTTTGAGCTCACACAACAATTGTTCAATTTGAATAAACACAAGGTGTGTATATACATAATGTAATTTTGTATCATTTATTAATTGCATGAAATTGCTATTTTTTTCCCTTTGATATATATATATATATATATATATATATATATATATATATATATATATATATATATTATGAGTTGAATAATCCTAAGTGATTTGTATTATATGTCACCTTTCTATTTGAATATACACATAATTCATTGCATCCAGATGCTCTCTCGAGCACAATATAGAAGAGATATGAATTGGATAATCCTAAGTGATTTGTATTATATGTCACTTTTCTATTTGAATATACACATAATTCATTGCATCCAAATGCTCTCTTGAGCACAGTATAGAAGAGATGTTGTAATGTCCTATCATGTCCTGTAAACATTTTGATTTGGTCTATTTACATAAAAATTAAAATAAAATTAAAACAATAAAATAAAATAAAATAAATAAAATAATAAATAAAATAGAATTGAGGTAAAATAAACAATTTACCATGAACAATTTTTTGGCTCTAATTTTCGAAAATCCATGGTTTTTCCAACGACAAGCACACACACACACACACACACAAACACACATATATAATCAACCTAGATCTATCTTAACTCCAAATCTACCAAGTCCTGAGAGGGATCATATCTCTTTTCACTCTAAAAGAGGTTTCCACCTCAAAAGATTTGATCCCTCTCGGGGCTTAGTAGATCCAGAGTTAAGATGAATCTAGGCTCGAACACACACACACACTCCATAATTTATATGTATTATGAATTGATAATCTTAAGTGATTTGTCCCTATGTGTTTGATGAATTTGACAAGTATATATATATATATATATATATATATATATATATATATATATATATATATTCTTCCAAATATATATATTTAAAAAAGTATTATTTAAAAAATAATATATTATATGATAATATATTAATATCATATTATTAAAATACAATTAATAATTTTTTCAACATATAATATTAATAAATTTGAACCCACAGGGTGGCGGCTTGTTGGTGATTGAGTGTTCTGTTAAGGCACTCGTTTGTAAAGGTCACCGGTTCAAACCCAGTGGGTGCCCGTCAGGCGTAAGCTTGTGAACCTTGCTGCGTATTGTCAGCGGGGGACGATTCCAGCCAGGAGGGTTTTCATTGGAAGCAACGCAATGTGATCTTGTGTGGCAGATATGATTGTATGGTTCTAGTTACTGATTTCCCTCCTGATAAAAAAAAAATATTAATAAATTTGAGTTAATTTAAAAAATAATATTTTAATATAATAATATATTATTATATTATAAAAAATAAAAATAAAAATAATAATAATAGTTTTTAATAATATTTCAAATAAATGTTGGGTTTAGAGACATTCCACTTAGGGAAGGAAATGTCATCATATAAAGTTACATTTAAAAATACTAAAATATTACTTACATTAACAAATAATAAAAATAATCAATGTTTATCATAACTAAAATAATTTAATTTCCATATTAAATTTACATCAATTTTATATAGAGAGATAAATTAACTAAAGTAAAAAAAAAAATTTACTTTTTAGTATTAGGGGATATGTAAGTCTTTCACTACTTAATATAGAGTTTTAGATGGTATGTAAAAATAATATTACTGATATTATATTATATATAAATTATTGTACGTTGTGATATGTAATATTTAAAACAAAAATATATTAATAACTAGAGTAGATTCATCTTATTGTTGATCTATCAAGCTCCGAGAGGGATCAAATCTCGTTTCAATCTAAAAGGGATTTGCACGTTAAGAGATTTGATCCCTCTGAGCTCTTAGCAAAACCAGAGTTAAGATGGATCTAGGTCTCTCCCCTATCGAGAGCCTAGCTATGACTAGGCTCCTGTTGTACAAGCACAAAATCAATAACATGGGAGACCATAGACTTCCTAAGCTAGCTTTAAATTCTAGCCAAAACCACCTAAGGCTCAAACGAGGTTGGTATAAAGAGCCTAGTTAAAAAATTTGGAGATCGATGAAAATGTTGCATTGCAAAATATTGCCAAACATTAAAAATATTGTTACTTCTAAGTTTAAAGAGAAAATGTGGTGTGAGAAAGATTTAGAGGCTAAAATAAAATTAAGATATTATAAGGAGGTCATCAACCCTACTCTAGAACATCAAAAGTATCTCTCTGTTTTAACTAGCTCAAAGAAAAAAATTAATATAGCCAAGATAAGAACGAACTCTCATGAGATCCATAGTGAGGTTGTTGGGAAGTTCCTAAAACGTCATGGATGGAAAGGATCTGCCATCTCTGTGAGAATATGAACATTGAGGATGAAAATCACTTCCTCTTAGAGTGCCCTGCATACACCCACATTAGATCTCAGTTTCATAATCTTTGTTGCAATACCGACCTTCCTAGCCTTTTAACATGCCAAAATTATAGTGAGCTTGGGACGCTTCTCTCCAAGCTCTTTGAGCACAGGAGTACAATTTTAAAACAAACTAAATAATTCGTTTCTTTAGGTCCGATAGACCAAAATTTCGTCTCAGTGGATGTTAACCATCATCATCATCATCATAATATATATATATATATATAACCAATGGAAAAGCCATGGTTGACAAAAACTGGAGCCCAAACATGCCAATAGTAAATTGAATGGTTTACCTCAATTTTATTTTAATATTCTATTTATTTATTTGTTTGTTTTTTAAAATTTATTTATGTAATTTGACCAAGTCAAAATGTTTACATAATAGGATATGACAAGACATTACAACATCTCTTCAATACCGGGTCAGAGAAATTAGTGTTATCATAAATAAAATATTTGAATGTCCATATTAGATAACATAATTTCATATCAATTTTATATAGAGAAAAATAAAGTAGTTTAAATTAAATTTTTTCTTATATTTTCACTTCCATCGTGAAGGAAATGTTAATTTATTTCAATCTTAATATGGATTTGATGTATAATATTTAAAAATAATTAATAATCAACAAAATTAATTAAGTTATAAATCAAATATTAAAATATGCATATAGAGTAAAATATAAACATATTTTAATACAAAAAAAATTTATTGTGTATATATGATGCCATTCAAGTAGCAACGAATGAAATATACACACAATATTGAAGCAGGGACACACGTAGAGTACTGTAACTCCCCCTTACGGGAATTTCTATTGATTAAATAATTCTCCAATGTTACATTTAGTGTACAAATGGTCCTTTTTTATAATTATAGGTGATCATAACTAATGCATGACTTCTGTGGAGACATACGTCTGTTGTGTCTTGGCTAGAAGAGTAGGCGACCCCATAGTGGACGTCTCGGCTCTTGTTGAGGCATAAGTTAATTGCTATTATGTGCGGCTTGCAGGGTGTTGCACCTAGCCTAGGTTTATAGTGGCAGCCAGTTGGATTTGAACCCAAGCCTTGCTCAGGCAACTCTCACTAGTTACCGATTGTCCTAGATCTAATTTAAAAAAATAAAAATAAAAATAAAAATAAAAATAAAAAAATTCTAACTATTTCTCTAACTATCTCCAATAATATTTCCCTAACAATTTCCTAAAATATCTCCACAAGGTTTCCATGATTCTCTCAACAATATTCAATATATGTGCGTGTGTAAAATTTGAATAATAAATAGAATATTTCAATGTCAACTATGCATATATTATATAAAACAAATGAAGATAAAAAATTCCTCATAATTAAGGCATTTTATTAGTGTTTCACTCAAAACCAATATAGATCCATAACTCTAGATTTACTAAGAGCCAAGAGGAATCAAAACGTTAGAGGTGCAAACCTTTCATCCAATTACTAAAAGCCAAAAAGAATCAAAACTTTAGAGGTGCAAACCTTCCATCCAATTTTTCACTCAAATCACCCACGATCCTGAAATCACCTCCATGAGCACCTAGAAATCTTTATATTCTCCATTACTAACTGCCTTTCTCCCTTATGCTACCACAAGAAATAAAATTTCCATTCTGAGGCTCATCATGCCAATCGTCAATTTCAATCGATCTAGTTTCATTTCTAGTAGATTGAGGTTCTGGGACAAGAGCCCAAATTGGACATGAGACACTGACATCTGCATTTCCCTGAGTTTGGAGATTAAGGAAATGAGAAACTCCATGGACGTTGCCATGAAGGTTAATATCCTCCACATCTGAACCTGCTCTTTTCCTTGGATTTTAATTTGACACTGACGTGACTGCGTCGTCGTTATTTATAACCATAATGAGATGAATTCCTCAATTATCCACTTCCCTTCATGCCTTAATACTGATCATGCTCACATGCAATGTCCAGATAGTAAGATCCAACTCCAATTTATTCATTCTGTAATTGGAAACAAACTCTAGGGAAATCAGACATTGCAAGCATGCAAACTGCAGATTTCTAAGGTGATGAGATTTCTATGTGCAGACATATTAGTGCAGTATATCCTCCCTTTGTCCTTTGAAAAATTCTGCATTACATTAGCAATCCAGGGGGAGGTTTGATCCCATCCTTCAACATTGGTTAATCTGTTCCAGAGCAAAGCAGTGGTAATTTCATTTAACATATTCCTATAGTGTAATTTGATTATGGGACCGAAAGCATCCCATCTATTGATTTGAGCAATTAATCCTTTGATTATCACTGTCATTTGAGCTATACCCTTGGTATCCGTGGCAATCATCCAACACCATTACTTACTGATCCAAAGTGACGCCTTTGTTGGCCAAAGAATCCTCAGAATTAAGGTGTCGTTTCACATGATAAATTTGATCTTTTCAAACCTTGATATCTAAGGTTTATTCCGTGTATAATGGAAGCTAGGTACTAATCAACAATCCCATTAAGTTTATTCACGTGCTGAACAACAAATTGAATATCCAAATACCATTAAATGACGAATATGCCGGGACAAATACAAATCTATTTCTGGCAATAATGATAAGTGCCAAATCTATTTCTCGCAATAATGATAAGTACTTTGCTTGGTTATTAGTTGTTTCTCTTCATCCCCGAGCAAACTGAATCTTCCTTTAACCATTGGGGTGAAAGATAACCCCTCTCGCTCTTGCCACTTCAATATTACATTACTATTAAATTATATGGTTATGTTTTTATGGTAAATGCCAATAAGAAATTTGGACTAGTGACTTTTTTACATAGAGGGCCTTAACAATACACCTATTTACAGCCAATCCAAATCTTTGCAAGTTAGTATTAAATTAAATTATTATTATTATTAAAACTATTTTTCTTATTAAAAACACAAGCCTTAACAATACACCCATTTACCCCAATCCAAATCCAATTAGTATTAAATTAAATTATTATTATTATTATTAAACGAATAATGTGAAGAAATAAATAAACTATTTTTCTTATTAAAAGCACAAAAAAATATATTAATGTTAGAAACATTATAGAATTTGCATTAACTTTATTTTAATAAAAATAAGGGATGGTGAAACTTAGACTCATAACCCTATCTATAAAATATTTCTTAAGTTTTCTCTAAATTAAATAAAGTTATTGGACTAATCCATTGAAGGACTTCATAGTCATGTTGAAATATATATTCTTTTTACGATGATACAGTAATATATCACTTCAATATATTATAATTTAAAACTATCTAAACTATTTATTAAATCAAGGAGTAATAAAATAATATTAAAACTTAGTATTAACAAATATTTATTATAAATAATCATTAATGTAGTTAATTTAATATTAACTTGTATGGTTTAATTCACAATGAAACTTAATAATTATTATAAATGATTGTTATTAGGAGTTGCCTACCAATGCAACAGAATAGCCCGGATGACTGTTTTTTGCGGGAATCCGATGATTTTTCTTCTTCAAAAAATTTGGTAGTTGGAGTGTTTGAATTGCATTTTTGATGGTGGAAATGGATTCAACACCATCAAAAACCCTTAGGGCACCCAAAATACTAAAGCTTAACGACTGTAACCCATATTTTCAAAAATATTTGTCGGAATTTTTCATAATCTTACCAGAATTTCTGAGTTATTCTGTGGGTTTTCTAGACTATGACTTATTATTATACGTATAATAATAATAAGGATAAAAACCATAAATGATTAAATAATTAAATATATAGTACAAATATATTAAATCAGTTATATATATATATACATGGTTTGTTAGGTATTGTGAACCTTGAGATGGCTGGCATGCTTAATCCGTCGCTTGAGTAACTACAACCCATATATATATATATATATATATATATGGTTTTTTAGGTATTGTGAACCCTAAGATGGCTGGCATGCCTAACCTGTGGCTTGAGTAACTACAACCCAGAGGAATCTAAGCTGTCAAAATCAACCGGGATTGCACCTGGCCTAGGCCACACCAACCCTTAGCATAACTAGATTTTTTCCCACAGAGTTTCACACCGATGACCTTTTCACCAGAGTGTCTTAACATAGCACCCTGTCATCGTCTATTCTATGCCTCATGGGCTTAAATTAGTATTATATTATTAATTATAAATATTTTTATTTTTTAAAAATATTGGGAAATTTTTATTTATATATAAACACTTTTGCTGAAGCACATAAAGAGTTACAATGAGATAGAATGTCTAAGTGCTTTGAGAGATCATATTTTGATATTACATAAGAGTTTAATAAATTTCCCTTAACACCATACTTAACCTTCTCTAGCTAGAGGAAATGGAATAGAGAAAAATTCATTGACAAATAAAGTGCTGAAGGCACCAAATTTCCTAGGAAATAGCTAATAGACTACCCTTTCATTCCCAAAAGAAAAACCCTAGTTTCATACATATATTATGATTTAAATTTCGATAAGTTAAGACAAGATAATTTTATTAATGTCCAATTAATGACCATAAAAGTAGGTCAATGGGTCTGGAGGGTACATCTAGTATGAGTGCAATGTAGTAGTGCAAACCCAACTCCTAGAAAATTCCAAAGTTAAATATAGGGTAAATGAAGTAAAGAAGAAATAAAACAATACATAAACCTCATAAAAATGTATATAACTATATCAAATCCCATAATGATGTAGAATACTAAGTGAATTACTCTAGGGCTGGAGGTCGATTATGTCAAGAGTTCTTGAGAACTAACCCCTCCAACGCTCTGGGTGTGAGTGAATTGATGTGTTGTTCTATAATTCTGTAACAATCTCGAGGATACTGATTGGCCTCCCAGGAGAGGGGGGTGCTGAGGTGAGAGACACAATCTCACTACTCTTATATTTGAAATACTTTGGTTCTCGACTTGTTGCT
Source organism: Pinus albicaulis (assembly GCA_034641835.2). NCBI lineage: Eukaryota > Viridiplantae > Streptophyta > Pinopsida > Pinales > Pinaceae > Pinus > Pinus albicaulis. The sequence continues at coordinate 603,856,616 of CM076581.1, read as the reverse complement.
TATTACTACAATCGTCTAGATTAACCTGAAAATATGATGTGATCATATAAATTGTCCCCGAGTGAGGTGAGGTATGTAGGATCTAAGATCTGTGTTTGAAAATCCCCCTGATGAAGAGGGCTAGACATCTATGGTCAAGAAACAAGAAGGGATCCCCTTGAATCTCTATAGAGAGAGTGACAATGCCCCCCTAATCTTGTAGTATAGGGGCACCTAAAAGTGAGGTGTTGCTTTGTCTATGGCTCCTAAAAATGACATACCTAGAATATCCTATTAGCTCATGGAATATGATGGTCAACTTTACTCAGAGTCGATGAGAAACAACTCAAAGTTGGCCTAAAGGAATCCTAACTAAGTGCATCCAATGTCTATGTGTGTATGGGGGGTGAACAATGATACCATAATGTAACTCTAGGAAATTCTTAAATTAGAAGGACATATTTGAGCCGAGGTCCGTCGAGGGGGAATCCCAAGTGACCTCAATGTACAATTCATAGATATCCTCTCTAATGGCCTAATTCAATATCTGTTTGGGCAACGTGAGATGGCTTAGAGCAACAAGATAGAATTAGAAGGGGGTCAAACACTATGGGGATATGGTCAATGTTTGGAGAAGTTAAGAAACATATGAGAACAACCATTTTTTCTAGCCTGAGGAGTGAGTTGAAGTGAGGGCCTTCGAGGAACAAAGTGCAAGTTAGGGTTAACAGTCTCTCGCAAAAATTGAATCTACGAAAGATATAACTCCATGGAGGAAAGAAACCAAGTGAAATATGACCTGACATCGAAAGGGGTGGGTACCAAAAATTTCCTAAATAATGGGCTGCGGAATTAGACTTTGGCAGAGGGGTAGTTTGGAAGAGATATCCTAAAATTGACTCTAGAAGCATTTTATTTTTATAAGGGACAGGGAATTGTACTCTTTACTAAGCCAAGGCTAGAGGGCCTACCACATACCAAAACAGGGTCTTGTGAATTGTACTCCTAGGTAGATGTAGGGTGTGGTGACCTTGACAAGTTCCCCTCGAAAGTAAAAATGAATGTCTGTAAGTGTTTTATTCGAAGCATTGTAGATCATAACCTTGGTTTTACCTAGGTTGATTGTCAATTGTCCAAGGTCACAAAATATGGCCATGCTGTTTGTTTATCTCCACTGACCCTTGAAAGTATATGCCAACAAGATCAAGTAATTTTAAAAAAGGATTAGGGAGATCAACACTTGATGTAGAAGGAAACCATCCCCCTCTTGGGTGTTCTCATGGAGGAAGGATTTCAATTCATCAATGTAAATCCCAAAGAGGGTCAGCAAGAGGGGGAACCTTGTTTTACCCCAATGGTACTCTAGATAAAGCCATAAAGTCCATGTGCAATCACGAGATGACCCAAACCTGATTCATACACTACAAGGAAAAGAACCTCTAGCGGAGGTTTTTTGCAGAAGCTCCTATAAATATATCCCAAAAATCCATTCGTAGTGGAGGTCACTAGCAGAGTTGGGCGGGTGAATGTTTTAGTAGATTTTTTTCAACTGTGGGTCTATAATAAATTAACACACCGATGCATTATATAATTTCACACACCGATGCTTAATAGAATATGATGCATCGTGATAGAGTTATATTTCTTATAAAAAAAATAAAATACGAAGCACTAAGTACATAATGCACACCAATGCGTATACTACTCGATAGCACTTGAAAATGGTTACATTTTAACAAATGTCGGTTGTAAAGTTCATTTTGCCTAGTCTGGTGCTATACTTTGATGACACCTTGGTGCTAAACTCAATTATGAATGCCTCGATGCATAAATAATATGGCGTACTATAGTGGGGTTTATAACGGTGAAATTATTATATTATACACACCGGTGCCATTAATTGAACTGAATGCCCCAATCCTTAATAGAAAATGGTGCACTATTGCAGGGTTATTTTTTATAAAAATAAAAACTACGATGAACTACATATATAAGGCGAAATAGTGTGTATACTATTCGATAACACCTGGCAAGGGTTAAATTTAGAAAATTTCCTATTGTGAAATTCATTTTCACCATTTCGGTGCTATACTCACATAAAGAATTGATGCTTTCCATTTTTACGAACACCCCATTGCGTAAAAACATGGTGCACCATGGCGAGGTTTTTAATTTAAAAATATCGATGCGCTACTCATATAATAATCACCAGTGTCATTAATAGAATTGTACCTCCTGGTGCTTAATGAACAATGGTGCACCGTTCAAGGGTTCCTTTTTTTTTTTAAATAAAAAATAACAATGCTATAAGTAACTATGGAGCATGAGTGCGTATACTAATCAATAGCACCAGACAAGTGTTAAATTTAAAAAAAAATTCAATCATAAAATTCATTTTAACCATTCTGGTGCTATACTCCCATGAAGCCCTGAGGCTATTACCTTTTACAAACTCCCCGGTGTGTATATAACATGGTGCACTGTTACAAGGTTTTTAATTAAAAAAATAGCAGTGCACTAGGTGAAACTGGATCACTGATGTGTATACTACTCCATAGCATTGGACAAAAATTAAATTTAAAAATTTTCGGTTGTAAAATTAATTTTCACCATTTCGGTGCTATACTCCCATGAAGCACCAATTCTATTCTTGTATTGAGATGCCCCAGTGCATAAAAACATGGTGCACTGTAGTAGGGTTTTTAATTTAAAAAATAGTGGCGTGCTTCATAAATAATCCGCATTAGTGTGTCAGGTACTCGAGTGCACCAAAACATGGTTAAATAAAAAAAAGCATACTAGTCGTAAAATTTGTTTTTACCATATGTAGTCTCAAGCACCGGTGCTACTCTTACCTCTGTGAAGCACCATGCCATCGATGTTTCCCTTGCTTTCCATCCTTCTGTCCATTGGTCACTAAGTGGCTTTCAAATTTTCTCAAACGATGGTCATTTTTTTATTATGTGGAAACCATGCCTCCCTCACGAGAAAATGTCCAAGTAATGTGTATGTTTATCTCTAATTTATTTTTTTAGCATAGTAGAATTGAAGATTAGGTAAAAAAATCCCTTTTTTTTCTCTGCGTGGTGCATTCAACAGATTCTACTTGCACTGATTATGGCGCACCTTGTAAATTTACAAGGTCCATCACAAATCGGTGCGTGACGTTAACACATTGTTGTTTTTAATATTTTTTTGTGTGTTTGGTAAATTGAAATGTATCGAGAAAAGTTACAATTTTTATGGCAGTGCATCTGGTAAAACTTACTCCCTAGTACATTTATTTTTACCAAATGCTCTGCATAGTATTAAAAAATTATAGCTCGTTGCGTTTTTTAACCTGAACATTTCGTTTCAGTGCGAAAAGGTTATGGCAACGCACCAGTGCGAAATTTTATGTCAATGTAGCACGTTGAAAATAAAAATAACTATTGTGTTTGTATGTATTATAACCAAAAGCGGTGTGTCAACAATGATGTACGCACTGTGGTCAGTGATTTCCTATTTTTTTTTGGTGCATCGTGTCTAGTGCATTCCTATTTTTTTGTTGAACCGAGGATGACTTTTTTTTAATTGAAAGTTATATCTCCATATTTATAAACAAATTTTTCATTTCATATATATATATTTGTTTTATATATGAGGCTGATGTATTTTATATGTTAATTATGTGGAGACGTGAACAGAGGGAGGAGCAACAATAGCAAGAGAAAAGGGTGGACCAATACAATATGGTCTGATTGTGGGAGGCAAGAGAGAGGGATAAATATTTATACCCTCACCCTATTACCGTAGCAGCCTAAGGCCTCTTGAGGAATGTAGACCTCCTTAAGTACTATGAGGAGGCTATGGCCCTAAAGGGGCACTCTGGGTACTTGGCACAACTGATCCAACTGTGGGATTTCCAATGACAAGCTTTTTCATGTCAATCCGTATCAGTGGTATGCACCCACTGAGGATGAAATTTACTTTATCAGTGGCTTATAGAGGAGAGGGGAGGTTTTTCCCTAGTTACCTGATGTCCCCCATGGTGTTGCAACAAATATTTAGCTTGTCTACTCTCAGAGATATGTTGGGGATCATATAGTGAATCCAACAAATTTTCAGGTGTCTAGTAGACAAATTTGAATCACTTCTTTTGGTGCAAAGGAGCTTAGGTTCCTCTAATTATTAGTGAGTACCATTACACACATTATTTTCCCTCTTTTGTTTTGTGTCGATTTTTTGGTGAGGAGGCCATGATTTATCATATGGTATGCCAATTTTTTGCAGAAGTTTTGGATGGCTTTAGATAAACGTTGTGTTATGATACATGGGAGGTCAAACTTCCCTTTTGATTCAGATCTTTATTTATTTATTTTCTAAGCGGTTTCTAGAGAAGAGGCCTACTTTTGACCATCGTCCTCCTAGGCCGATGAATATGGTGTAGATGCACATGTGGGGCGAGATGATGCCAAAGAGGGGCCAATTGGAGTACCTAGCCAAGATTTACGCCAATGCACTGGGGCTACTGTCGAGTGAGGATGACCACATGTTTTTTTTTAGTGTTGTGTCCTTACATGGGGATGGATTGGCAACAATATCCCAACATGCTCTTCACATCGAATGAGCCTGCAGATAGTAGAGGTAATATTAATGATTTATTTAAATTAATCTAGTTTCATTTTCTTATCTTAATTAATTATAATAAAATTTATTTTAGCACATTCTTTAGCTTGTTTTATTAAATTGTTTAATGAAATTATCTAATTATTGTTTTTTACTATATATAATTAATATAGTTTCATTTTCTTATCTTAATTAATTAGAATAAAATTTATTCTAGCACGTTCTTTAACTTGTTTTATTAAATTGTTTAATGAATTTGTTTAATTATTGTTTTGTACTATACATTTTGTAGATATTGTCACATTCGTTGTGGACATGCCTCCTCCCTAACCAGATGTAGCTATAGATATGGCCAAGGCCGCGAAGGGCAAGGCACATCCTAAAATGCAGTTGGTCAGGGTAGATCCTAGGCTCCTGGAGCTCTTGAGGAATTTTCCGCACAATATGATGAGTCTTATGCTTCATATCACCAGAGTTACCAGGATACAGACAACAAGGAGGGATGGGCATGAAAAAAATACACATGAGTATTCATTTAGTACTATCCCATCAAATGATGGTTAGGGTACCGGTGATCCTTTTGGGTGTACTCCACCTCCTCCCCCTTCACCTGATCACCTAGTATTACCTGTTTCTCCTCAAATAATAAACAAACTACCTTCTCCTCCACCTCATAGTTTTACTGTTGAGGCAGTTGAACATCCATCATCTTCTACTACAAACCGGGATGCCACTACTACTTTTGTATCAAATATTTTATAACAATTATTTGACTTGTTTGTATTAGATTCAGTCCCTTCTATGCATGCTTTGGACAACATTCTCCATAATGGCTTGATCAAATCATTCCAAGAGTTCAAATCATGAACCAACAGAATTCCTCTAATGATGAAAGCTATTCTCCACCAAGCGGATATGACTTTGACAGAAGCCCCAAAGGGTCATATTAGAATAAGATCATATAAGATCTATTGTACAAATTCTCCACTATATTTTGAAGATTCTATCATGAAAAGGATCTCCATTATGTCAAGCTTTCGTAGATTCCATTTCAGGAATATCTAATGTGTATTAACTTTAATAATGTCATAGTACAACTTTCGTAGATTCCCTGCCTGGAATATCTACTATGTATTAACTTTAATGCTGTCATAGAATAACTTCCGTAGATTCCCTGTCTGGAATATCTACTGTGTAAATACTTTTATTCATTTAAAATAGATTTAGATAAGATTTGTGTTTATCTATTAGATTCGAAGAAGAGGGGTTTGGATGCTATATAAGGAGATATCCTCTCTATAGAGAGGCATCAGGTTTTTGAGAGAGAATTGTATTTGTGAAACTTTTATGAATAAAATATTTATGGTGTTGTTTGTTGGGTGAATACTCTTATTCAGTTTGTTGTTTTTATCTGAATCTTATTCAGTTTTTTGTTGTTATCTGCAAAGTTGGTATTAGAGCCAGAGTCTTCATCTTTTGTAAGGAAGAGTTATATTGCGTATTTTTATTTCAACTCGTTAAGTTCTATGTGTGCTGGATTGCTGACGGAGAGGCCTCTTGATTGGCGCAAAGGGTAAGTTGTTGTGTTCAGGGTAAGTGTAGGCTATCTACATTCAAGTTTCTTGCGATCTCTATTTACAGGTGCATAATATTTTCTTTTGCTTTACAATGGATGTTTACTCTGAATCTAGTGCGAACAATTGAAAATAAGCACATGAAAAAAGATGGTCTTTCTTGAAATTGATTAATAAGAAAGAACAAGACCCAATCTATAATTCTCATATAGTCTCTCAGGAATTTGACCCTCAACCCAATTGGACACTTCCAAAGGTTGATGTTGAAAAGATATATGAATTACCTATGTTTAAGTTCAAAGTTGCAAGTCTGTTTAGATTTACTTCTGTAAATATTCTTATTTCAATTGGAAAACTAGTATATCAGATCTCGTTAATAAATAAAGAAGATATTGCATGGGGATTAGAGAATGGATTTAAGTATGTTCATATTGGCATGATACAGTTTGGTATTAATCCAATGGTTAGAATAGGGTTAAACACATCCTGCTTAAATTGTGTGCTGGATTCCAGATTCAATAATTTCAATGATGCACTATTAGGCGGTTTTCAGGGTCCATTAAATAATGGTCCAGTATGGTCTTCCCTTGTCCCAAGATATCAAGTCTCTTTGACAGATCCCTACATCAATAATTTTCTTCAAGCCTATACTCAATTTTCAGGATTTGATGTTGCACCCGATACACATATTGCACAGTTACATACTTCTATCTGCCTTAGATTTGTAACTACTACCATGCCTCCCATAAATCCCAAAATCAATAAGAGAGCCCTAAAGGAAGGTGTCATAGTTGGACCAGGCAACACTTCGCCTCTTCAACTTGGATTTTCTGAAGTCTCTTTACCTTTAGAATGGGATAGTTCATACACCCCCATAGCCCAAAAATATCCTCAGTTGTCGACATGTTCAAATCAGTTGAAAATGATAAAAATCTCAGATGGTTCTAGCAAACTCAGGTTTGTTAAAACTAAGTCAAAATTGAGAAACCCCCAGATAAATATAAGTCTTGCTGTGGTTTTACCAAAAGAGCCCATCTATCAGTTCTCCCGTTCCTCCAATATGAGAATATCCTCTACTCCATTTCAGAAACATGTACAGAAGCATAGTTCCATTTCTTTAGATAATTGTGAATATTGCCAAGAGAAAATTCAAAAATAACCAAGATACAAAATACTTGATTCTCCATCATCGTCATCTTCAGATCATAAAGGCAAACATCCCAACTATAAAGATTGTATACAAATATTTATTCCCGTTAAAGTTATGAAAATGCACTGTCTTCCCAGAAGCAAGCAAGATACTTTGCCTCTTCTTTTAGAAAGACATCTTGACCCAGGAAATTGTACCCAGAAGTTCAAGAATGGTACCCTACAAGGAGATTTACAGTTTCTTCATCTAAGAGGTCAGTCTGATCCAGAACCTGCAGAACAAATTAAGATGGTAAATTATACAAACTACCAGTCAGTTTGTATTCCTTAGAATATGGATGATATAGAAACAAATGTTTTAGATTTGATAGCTCATATAAAAACATTGCACCAAGCAAATGATGATTTGCTAAAATCTCATAAAGAAAAATTAGCTGAAATTACAGATCAGCTAAATGCAATCAGTAGAGCAGTCTCAAGCTTTCAATATGCAATACCAAGACCTCCTTCTCCTCTGGATTTTGAAGAAGTTGAAAGAGAAGGATCGAAGTTTACTTACCATCAGGTAAAATATGATCATAATTTATTCTTAAAGATGATCAAGTCTCCATATGCAACTACTCTTGAGAAAATCCACCAAGGTTCTAAAATTTTCCCAAGAAAAATTAGCCTTGGTTAACAATAAGTTTTTTCAATTAGTTTTGGATATCAAATGAAATGACACTGTCTTAGAAGAGTTAGGAGAAAGCTCTTCTAAAACAAAAAGAGGAGACACTTTTCATTTTTCCTGCAAAACTACCAAGACTTCAGAAGGAGATGTATCATCTCAACCTCATTCCAGTCCTTTCAATCACTAGGCTCAAAACTTAGCCAACAAAAAAATTAGAGAAGAATCAGCCTCTTTTCATAGCAATGGAAGCGCTGTGTTTATAAGCTTTGATTGTTTAGATAGAGATCAAACAATGATTCTTCTACAAAGAATTGACACATGGGCTAAACGGAAAAAAGCCGAGTCTAAACAGTCATGGAAAGAAGTAGTTCTGCAGATCTAATAGGCATTTACAGGAAATGTTTGTTTGTGGTGGGAACATTTAGGAATAACACAACAGACAAAACTTCTTGACAAAACAAATCCATTAGAAGCTATGATTTTGGCACTTTCACATGAATTCTTAGGAATCATACCATCATATACAACACATTATGCTCAGATGTTCATGAGTCAAAGACTCTGTGATCTAGATCTACTACCTAAGTATTATTGTACCATGCAAGGGCTCTATTATAAGATTCTTGATCTTGATAACACAACATATCTCAAACATTACATTGCTTCTATGCTAGGCAAAATCCCTTAAATGGTCATCCAGGAATTAGCTACTCAGAAAATATCCATTGATTCTCTTTCTTTAGCAGCTCTACATCAACATATTCTTACCATCTTAAGGGATCAATGTAATTATTATAAGAATAATAATAATCTCAAGAATAAATTGTCTTTCAGTCCACAACTTTGTGATATCTTTAATGAAACACATAGATTTGGGTGTTATAAAACACCAAAAAAGAAGAGACAAGATAAATCTACAGCCTACCATTGTTCCAAATCAAAATGGAAAGGTCATAAGAAATATTTAAAGGAGAAGTTTGGTAAAGGTAAAGAAGAAAGATCCAGATAGATCTTTAGGAGAAGAAGAAAACATGTCTCTATGAATAAAAGTAAGTGTTTCATTTGTGGACAACAAAGACACTTTGCCAATAGATGTCCAAATAAGAAGAAAAAGACTCAGATAAAAAATTTTGATTTGTTTAATTCTGTACACAATCCTGAGGAATGGGATTTAGTTTCATATTATGATTCTTCTATAGAATGCATATCTGTGTATAGTTCAGATTCTGAAAGTGGTGGTAGTATAAAGCATTTTAAGAAATTATCACTTAATTGTACATATTCTGATAGTGATGATTGTACATATATTTCAGATGTTAATATGTTCTCAACATTTAATATTTCTCATGAAATCCAGTATTTGCAACAAGAATTAGAAAAGTTTCCTCCAAATCTGTTGATCCCCAGAAATAGATTACAAAGAAAAATTGATGAATTAATGAAGAATACTCCACCAGTAAAAAGCTTAATCCCAGAAGAGAAAAGAGAGGATCTACCAAAAGGTTATATTTCAATCAGAGTAAATCTAGAAAAGCAGATCAGTTAGGGAGAAGAAAGGATCAGAAAAAACAGAGACATCATGGCAAAAACTGTTGAAGACATTCAGAAGGATGTTCAATTATTGGATGAATTGAACTCTAAGTTTGTATCCATGTGTTATGAAGCAACAATTATTCCACTCAAAAGTTCAATTGAACTTATTGGATACCAAGATCCAAATATAAGAGATATAAGTGGAATTGGAGATCAAATGGTTATCTCCATTGGCATAAAAGTCCTTGGTTATAAACTGTATCATCTAGATGCCCAGATTGACATATATGCAATGAGTAGCTGTTGCAAATACAAAGCTATTCCTTCCTATTTTTGGCAGCCTATACAGATCCAATTCAAGGCTGTAAATCATCAACTCATGAAGATTTCTCATGTTGCTCTAGATTTTCCAATCTTGTTAAATAATTCTGTTGTATATGTTACATTGTATAATTATGACATAGGTGCTGACATCATTTTAGGATAAGATTTTGTACATAAGTATATGCCATTAATTGTTGATAAAGATGCAATCACTTTTACAGTCCAGTTAGCACAGGTAAAAGTTCCAGACAAAAGCAATTACATCATAAAGATTGATCCAGATCAGCAGTCATAAAATCCAGAAGATTGTTAAAAATGCAGATATTCGTGCTCCCCAAGTTTTGAAAGAAATTGTTCAAAATATCCAAACAGACTGCATGTCAGAACATCCTGACGCATTCTGGTTCAAAGAGAAATATTTCATCACTCTTCCATATAAAGAGAATTCCAAGCAGACTCCTCAGAAAGCATATGCTAATCCCATGAGCCCATCAGAACAATAATATTGCAAGCAAGAAATCCAAGATTTTCTTAGCAGAGGTTTGATTGAACCATCAAAAATTTCATGGGCATGTTCGGGTTTTTATGTGAATAGCATTCTGAATAGAAAAGGGGAAAGAAAAGGTTAGTGATAAACTAAAAAGAATTAAATGATGCTCTTATTCCTATCAGATATCCTTTTCCTAACAAAGAAATTTTGTTAGCAAAGATATCTAAAGCCAATGTTTTCAGTAAATTTGATCTCAAAAGCGGATTTTGGGAAATAGGAATTGAGCCTTCTAACATATATAAAAATGCATTTGTAGTTCTAGGTGGACAGTACCAATGGATAGTCCTCCCTTTTGGATTGAAAAACGCCCCTTCTGAGTTCCAGAAAAGGATGGAAGATTCTTTCGGCATCTTGATTTTAATATAGTATATATAGATGATTTACTAGTTTTCAGTAGAGATATTCATGAACATAAGAATCATCTGGAGGCATTCTACCATCTTGTATACAACCATGGCCTAGTTTTGTCTTCAAGAATTGACAAGTTTGTCATTGCACAAACTAAGATAAATTATCTTGGCCTCACCATTTCTCAAGGGATAATTCTTTTACAGGAACATGTTTTCAAAAGCTTGCTTAACTTTTGTGATCAATTTGCAGACATTAAGACAACTCAAAGATTTTTAGAATGTCTCAATTATATCAATTTTTTTTTATGAAAAACAAGCAACATATACTAAAGTTATTCAACAAATGCTCAAACAAGGAGCTACATGGACAAAGAAAATGATAGCAACAGTCAAAGAAATCAAACAAAAGATACAATCTCTGCCTCCTCTTTCTTTGCCTCATTCAGATTATCCCTTTATTTTGGAAACAAATGCTTCTAATGATGTTTGGGTTGCAATTCTCCTACAAAAACATCAGAGGAGAGAAGAAGTATGTGCTTTTACTTCAGGTATTTTTTCAGAAACATAATACAAACATCCTTCTTCTCACAAAGAAATATTAGCCGTAAAAATAGGTATTAAAATATTTCATCTTTTCCTTAAAAGTGTTCGTTTTATAGTCAAAACAAATCTTAAACATATGAAAGGGATGATTTCTAAGAAAATACTGTTAGAACAAGGGAACTCTAGGATATTAAGATGGGCATTATGGTTCGACGGTTTTGATTTTGATATAATCTACAAATCTGGTAAGGAAAATTATCTTGTAGACATGCTTACCAGGGAAGGCAACATTAAAGATATTAAGGTTTTCGAAAAAGGTGAAAGCTCAATATTAGTGAGAACAAATTTTGAAATTGAATTATGTTTAAACTATTTACACCGGTATTGTTGGGAATGTTTCTCTCAGAAGATTAAATCACTTCCTATAGAAGTTCAACAGTTGATCCTTTGTAAATGGTACAACTCTCAAGAAGGAAGATCAACTTATAATATCAACTGGAATATGCTCAATAATATTCATCTTTACTTTGGCCATACCAGACCTCCTAGGGATATGTGGATTGTTTATATTTTTGATCCCTCTATCTCCTGGTATGAATATTATGGAATCCTCCAATTTTCCAGGAATCAAAAAAAGATTTTTATTTATATGTATTGTGAGGATATGAGAAGTTACAGATACTAGAGTTCATGGATGAAAATTTTATTCTTTATGTTCACTCCTAGAAGCTCAGAGCTGGTTAATGTAAGGGCAAGAGATACTATTGATCTTCTCAGAATCAAACTTCAAGAAGGAGTGCTAGCCTATGACGTATTTTCCTTCAGTCTGTCTTTTCAAGCCACAACAGTAGCTATAACCCCACAAAATGAATTCTATTTAATAGTATATTTTATAAGAGACACTTGTCTAGATGAAATTGAATTAGATCATCATTTTAGATTCAGTCCTTTCTATGCATGATTTGGACAACATTCTCCACAATGGCTTGATCAAATCATTCAAGGAGTTTAAATCATGAACCATCAGAATTCCTTTAATGATGAAAGCTATTCTCCACCAAGTGGATATGACTTTGACAGAAGCCCCAAAGGGTCATATTAGAATAAGATCACATAAGATCTATTGTACAAATTCTCCACTATCTTTTGAAGATTCTATCATGAAAAGGATCTCCATTATGTCAAGCTTTCATATATTCCATGTCTGGAATATCTATTGTGTAATAAATTTAATAATGTCACAGTACAAATTTCGTAGATTCCCTGCCTGGAATATCTATTGTGTATTAACTTTAATGATGTTATAGAACAACTTCCATAGATTCCCTCTCTGGAATATCTACTGTGTAAATACTTTTAGTCATTTCAAATAGATTTAGATAAGATTTGTGTTTATCTATTAGATTCGAAGAAGAGGGGTTTGGATGCTATATAAGGAGATCTCCTCTTTGTAGAGAGGCATCAGGTTTTTGAGAGAGAATTGTATTTGTGAAACTTTTATGAATACAATATTTATGGTGTTGTTTGTTGGGTGAATACTCTTATTTGTGAAACTTTTATGAAAGTTGGAATACTCTTATTTAGTTTGTTGTTGTTATCTGACTCTTATTTAGTTTGTTGTTGTTATCTGCAAAGTAAACAAGTCAAATAACTGCTATAAAATATTTGATACAACAGTAGTAGTGGCATCCTGGTTTGTAGTAGAAGATGATGGATGTTAAACTACCTCAACAGTCAAACTATGAGGTGGAATTGAAGGTATTTGGTTTATTATTTAAGGAGAAAGAGGTAATATTAGGTGATCAGGTGAAGGGGGAGGAGGTGGAGTACAAAAAAAAGGATCACCGTTACCCTAATCATCATCTGATGGGATAGTACTAAATGAATACTCATGTGTATTTTTTGCATGCCTATCCCTCCTTGTTGTCTATATCCTGGTAGCTCTGGTGATATGAAGCATAAGACTCATAATATCGTGCGGAAAATTCCTCAAGAGCTCCAGGAGCCTAGGATCTACCCTGATGTCTTGAGATGTCACAGGGCAGACTCCCTCCTCAACCAAAACTCTAGAGAGTGGGTCGCAGTACTCTATCCTGAATTTGACATCAGCCCTGTGTGGTCGCATGCCCACGAACAATTGCATTTGAGGATGTGCCTCACCCTTCATGACCTTGGCCATCTGTTAGGTCCTATATTACTAGTATAGTCCCTTATTCTTGATAGTGTAAACCCCTTATTATTATTATTGTACCCCTGTAACCCCAATATTGTTATTATTGTACCCTTACATTGTTATTGTTAGGTCGGCTAGGATTATATTGTGATCCCATGGACTCCTATATATAGAAGTAGGTTTTGTCATTTGTATAATACAAGAATTGTTCATTTATGTAATGTATTGGAGGTTTCCCCCTCGAAGTGGCTGATTTCTAAGGTGTTGATATCTCTTTTCTTCTATTTTTGGAGTTGGTTTCATAACATTTGGTATCAGAGCTTTGGATTCTAGGGTTTCAATGCTCCAAACAGGTCATCATGGAATTTTCGCTATAATTTTTTTTTTTATACAAAGGTTTAGAAGATGAAATTTTTACAGAGCGAAGTAGAAATCCAAAGGAACATCGTGTAAAAATTTTAGATCTTGGTTTGCAATATTTTTGGAGATATGATCTGTGGAAGTTAGGGCTTTTTTAGGATCCCCAATTTCACCTGAAACAAGTCATCATGGAATGTGCGCTACAAATTTATTTCTACGAAGGTTCAAAAGCTGAAATTTTTATAGAGAGAAGCCCCAATCCTGAGGAACCTCCTGTAAAAATTTTAGATCTTGTTTCAAAATATTTTCAGAGCTATGATCTGTGGAAGTTAGGGTTTTTTTAGGCTCTCGAATTTCATCTCAAAGAGGTGACCGTGGGAAAATCATCATAACTCTCTCTCTGAGCATCAGATTGGAATTCGGTAAAAAGTGACTGCAAGTAAATGGACTATAGTTTCCTTTTTATAAATTTCAGAGTTGAAGAAGGAAACAGTGACACGTGGCACACCGTACAAGTTTTCTCTACTGAACCAGTCCATAATTAGGTCATTGTGGGATATTGGGAATATCTTTGCCTTGAAGAATCCAAATCAAGTCAGAACTGTGGCATTTGAAAGAAGCTTCAGAGGGATACTACAACTATGAATTTCAGATATTGAGGATCCAAAATTATAGATATAATTCAATTTCATTATCGAGCTCCTTAAAAGCAAGAAAAAGGTGTGTATTTTTTTCATCGAATTGCATAAGTCTTGTGTGAAAAATTAGTTTGAATTGATTCCAAGGGCATATTGTAGAATAGATATTAGTATTGGGTTCTAAAATGCCTCTTAAAAAGAATTCAACATCCATTAAGCCTTTAGAAGGCTCTACATGACTCATGAAGACAAAGAATTGCAACATGACATGTCAAAATTATAGGAGCAAGTGCACCAAATTTCGCTCTCGCAAAGAGCAACAAAAAATGAAATGGAAGTTTTGAAGAAAGACATGGAAGCTAAGATGGATATGAGGAAGTTTGATGGCAAGGATCCAGTAGCATGGATACTATAGATGGAACAATATTTTTACCTCAATAATGTGCAAACCACACAAAAGGTACGCATTGCAACTTTACATTTAGAACAAAATACATTTGTATGGTATCGATGGCTTTGCCCTCGTAAAAAAATTGTCACTTGGTCAATTTTTACGGAGGAAATGATAGCACATTATGAGGATACAAAGAGCAACACCTTCTTTAGCCAATTGATAAATCTCAAACAAAAGGGTTTAATGGGGGAGCACACTGAGGACTTCCAAAAATTGAATATAAGGGTATAAAGGAACACAGGATTTATGTCTTCATAGGGACTTTAAAGGATAGCATCCAACATGAATTTCGTTTATGGGAACTTGATTCATTGGAGAAGGCATTCAGATTGGCAAGAAAAATTGAATGTAAAATTATGGCGACAATGAAGCCTACCACTCACATCTATAAAGATGGAAGTGTTGCTACTCCTAGACTTCCACAACCTACAAGGTTGACACCACAAAAAATGGAAGAAAAAAGAGCAAAAGGGCTTTGCTACAGTTGTGATAACAAATATACTAAAGGTCATAAGTGTGTTGAGAAGAAATTATTTTACATAGATTGTGAAGAGGAGGAAGAAAATGAACAAGAAATTTCAAAAGAAAAGGATATACACTAGGAACCAACCCTAGAAGAAGAAGAAATGAGTGCGACTATATCATGTAATGCATTGGCAGGTATTACCACTCCTCAAACTCTCAATATAGAAGGAAATATCAAGAAGAAAAATGTAATAGTGTTGATTGATTCGCGTAGTACCCATAATTTTATTCATTGTAAGGTAGCTAAGGAATTGAATTGTTTCCTATACCCAACACTAGAATGTCAAGTGATGGTTGCAAATGGAGGAACTATAAATTACTCTGGAAAATGTCATAATATCAAGCTAACCATGGGGTAATATGTATTGAATAGTCCAATTCTTTCCATTCCAATGGGAGGTGCTGATGTTGTACTAGGAGTACAATGGTTACAATCTTTGGGGAAGATATCTTTTAATTTTCAAAAAAATTTCTTGAAATTTTTTTTCAGAAGGAAAGGTAATTGAATTACGGGGTATCGAAGGGAAGCCAAGAAAGATAATAAGCTCTAATTTCATGACAAAGCTTTTGAAGAAAGAACAACGAGGCGTAATTGCATAATTATGCTCACTAGAAGTTCCAACATCAAAATCAACTATTTATCCAGATCTCCAAAAAGTCTTTGACAATGGTTCCAAGGTGTTTGAAACTCCCAAAGGACTCCCACCTATTCGTGATCATGATCATGCTATTCATTTGATTGCAGGAAGTGTTCCTCCAAACATCAGGCCTTACAGATATCCTTATGTCCAAAAGAGCGAAATTGAACATATGATTTCAGAAATGTTAGAGGCTGGTATAATTCAACCTAGTCAAAGTTCTTTCTTTGCTCCAGTCGTATTGGTGCACAAGAAGGATGAATCATGGCACATGTTTCTGGATTATAGGGTGCTCAATAAGCTCACTATTAAAGATATATTTCCCATTCCTGTGATTGATGAATTATTGGATGAATTACATGGAGAAATTTATTTTACCAAGTTGGATCTTCGTTTAGGATATCATCAAATTAGAATGAATATGGAAGATATTCCGAAAATAACATTTCGAACTCATGAGGGTCATTATGAATTTTTGGTCATGCCTTTTGGCCTTACCAATGCACCTTCTACATTTCAAGGGTTAATGAATTCCATTTTCAAACCCTTCCTTAGAAAATTTGTGCTAGTATTTTTTGATGATATACTAATCTATAGCAGGTCTTGGAAAGATCATGTTCAACATGTTGACAGGGTGCTCAAACTATTGGAGGAGAAACAATTATATGAAAAAACATCCAAATGTTTCTTTGGAGTACAAGAGGTGGAATATCTAGGTCATATTGTATCTCATGAGGGTGTTAAGGTAGACCCTAACAAAATTAAATCCATTAAGGAATGGAAAGTCCCTACAACCATAAAGTAGTTGCGAGGATTTATTGGGTTAATGGGGTATTATCACAAGTTTGCTAAGAATTATGGGTGAATAGCAGCACCTATAACAACATTATTGAAGAAAGATGCATTTCACTTGATTCCTCATAAGGCTAAGAACCTCTTCATGCCATTCACCGACATAAGCAATCATTTCTGCAGAAGAATGATTCTTGAAAACCCTGTCATACAGTGACATATATACATACATATGCATAATCATTAACATAAAATAATCATGATCCATGATGACCCTGTCTGATAATTTCATACATACATATATACATACATGTGAACATCCTAATGAAATTTTCAATCAACGACATACATATATGCATATATAAACATAAACATAATCATAGTCACAACATAATTACTAGATAGCATAAGGTCAAGGTTAAGAGAAATTCCCTTTATCCATTCACAACATGCACAATATTTAGAACAATAATTCCTAACATAGACAAGGTATTTGATGCCACAAGTCTATTCACTTTACCTTACTTGATTACCTTTCACATGACTGTCCTACCACCGTCCATTTACACCAATGTACCCAACCAATCCAATTGATTGTCATATTATTGCCTTTATCTTCCCTTATACGTTCACCAACTTCATCTGAGTCTTACATTATCTGTTGGGTACTGTTGGTGAGGTAAATCCCCTCTGCAGACAGAGGCGATCCCACTAGCCCTAGAGTGGGTCTAGCCACAAACAAGACATGCTATAACATCGATCCATAGTTAACAAATGGACGGAGACTCGATAGATAACTTACTGGAGGTCATATGCTATTGTGTTGTCGGAAAGAGTGGCTGCCTCTCCCTCCCATTTTGACATATCACGATCCGCTCGTTCTCACGCTCGGATACCTGCACATACATGAGAAAAAAAGATGATATACAACATACTATTATGCATTCGTAACTATTATTCAGTCAAAGAAGACTAAATCAATTGCATCAATAAACATAACACAATGATGGAACCAATACCATAGTCGAGCATATTAATGGAAGGAAGGAAGAGTACAACCAATCTTCGACGTTGCAGTCTCCTCCAACAGGGTTCCAACAGAGCACATCTCACAAAGGTTCGTTGGGAATTTAGACGGGGCTCTCTCTACGGAATTCTCCTTGGTTCTACCTTCTCAATAGCGATTACTCAGCTATATTATCTCTTCTCCAAGTTCAAATTCTTGGCTAAATGTTTAGCTAGATTTTGTAAAGGGAGAAGGCTTGTTTATATAGAGGGAGAAGGAGAGGTTAGGATCCCTATAATCATGGAGGGGAGTCCTATCTTCAAAGAATGTTCCATGGGAGGTAAAAACCACTACCTAAAGGGAGAGATCTGTGGCTTATCAAGTTTAACCACTTCCTGTGACTCATCCCTGAGGTGGTTAAAGGAAACTTCTGCCTCTAATTTGTTAAAAAACATTCCCAAAAAGGCTGGCACGGGCACAACAAAGAGACAGAGTGCCAGGTGGCGAGGGCTCTAGTGTACATCCTCCACATTGGTGCGAGGGGTGAACTGGCTACTCGCACCAAGGCCAAAACATAGGTTTTTGTGGGCTTTCTAAGGAAATGTTCAATAGGAGAAATGATTTCCTTATGCAGAAGGACGCAAAGAAGGTGTTTGCAGAGTATGACACTGCTCACAGGTCACGGGAAAGACCCGCCAATATGCGGGGTGAGGGATTGCAGGGACGATGAAAAAATGCTATGTAACAGGTACCACACATATTTCCTCAAGCTCCATTAACTTTCCTCCTTCCCAAATCAATTTCGAAGAATCTCAAAACATAAAAGGCAAGAACAAGATAAAGAAAGAAGAAGACCATGAAAAATCAAAAGCAATATGACACCACAACAAAGTGGTAAGGCCTTACACCAGACATAAACAAAACTGCAAGTCAAGCACAATAAAATCATAAAAGACCGAAAACACAATATTAGCAACAAACATCATAACTCAATTCCCCCTTGGGTTCGTAAAGTTTCCAAGGGAAATCTCAACCCGAGCCTTTTCAAAGATTTCATGGTAGTCTCTTTTTCCATGCAATCCCCTGCATCATACCACCATAAACACATAATTGTCAAAGTATAAATACATATAACAATGTACTAGTTATCTTACCTTGTTATGTCAGGCACACTACCTTGTATCTGAAGACATACATATATCGTCTCTCAAGGGACTCCAATCCCTTGAAGAATACAACCATAACTAAAAAATAACTGTTATACCTGTCAAATACATGTTCATAAATATAACACATGTCCACATAATTCCAAACAAGATTAGGGTTAAAAATATTTCCTGTATGCAATGCACCCATTCATTTGGAACTGCGGTTTCCAAACAAAGTGAAAGGAATTTTCAACTAATTCCTTTATTTTACCTTTTCCTTGCTGTAATTGAGTCTTACTATGTACTGTCACATCACCCTTTTGTTAGCTATATAAACACATCAACTGTTACCTTGTCATGCTAATACCAAGCATGTTTCCCTGCAACTGTTCACACATGTCAATCACATGTTCCAAATATCAAGACATCATATCTATTAACTAAAATCAAACTCTACCAAGACTAAAAACCATGTCATAATAAACTAATAGTCAAAATCATAATACTACAACTATCACCTACTTATACTCAAGTACACATAAGCTATATAAAAACAGTGTTAGTACAACCATCTTAAAAAAAGATCATTCCTTCATGCAATCTTATAGACGCATGCTCATATCATGTAATCAAACCTTCAACACCAAGACTGAGAAAATGGCCTGTTTTGCAGTTAACTTTTGGAGTCCTTCTCGGTTTCCAAATGAGCTCCAAGATGGCTCATTGGAGGGGTCTCTAAGTCTATTTTCCAAATCTTCTTTCAATTTCCAGAATGGTGCCTAGTTTCTCTGCCAAAAGTTACTTCTCCCAAGACTGCTAAATGCACAACACTAGTGCCAAAAAGAGGGTAGAAAGGTGATTTTTTGGTAATTTTTGGCCTTTTCGAGGGACCAGTTTTTCTCCAAATCCTATGAAAATTTTTGAGGTTGATGTAATTTCTATTAGGAACAAGAATATTTTGACCATTTTTCATTTGATGCCCCAAAAAAGAGCGTAGCGCTAGTGGAGCTGTGCGTTTGGCCAATTTTCGACAAGTCAAACTGTCAAAATTCTAAATGTGCAAAAAAGTGGTAAAATTGGAATTTAGCTTGCTTATTAAGATCTAGAGGCTTGGAGGGACACATCAGCAAGGATATTGAGCTTCTCTTTCTCCTTTGCCTCGATCAAAGCCCAAATATTTGCATGGGCATGTTTGAGCTTGGCCCTTGCAATCCTGTTTCTCATGGATTAATGTCTTGCCATCTTCCTCTAAATGTCAGTGTCTCTCTTGGCCTTCTCTAGTTGAACTTCCAGGTGAAAATTTTCTCTCTCTAGCCAAGACTCTCTATCCTTTCTAATTTATATGGCAAGCATCTCACTTGGAGTGAGCTGGTCTGCCAATTCTGCTTCTTTTTGAATTTCCTGAGCTAAAGCCTTGTTCATCCCAATGGTTGTTGGCATCCATCTAGGAAACTGATATTTCTTCTCCTAACTTCCATCAAAACTGCCCAAGACCTCATCTAGAAAAGCCTTGGCCTTTCCTGCCTCTCTTTGAGCTCTGATTTCCCTTTCCTCATCGACGATCTTCTTTGTCTCTAACTGCTGATTCTCTAACTCAAAATAGTTAATCACATTCTTTGCCCTACCAAGATTAGCTTGAAGCTCACTAATCTTGGCATCCTTGCTTTTGATAAACATATTGGTGATTCTAACCTCATCTTCATCATCAAGGTTAATCAACTGAAACTCTTGCTCAGTTTCATGTTTATCCTCCTCCTCAACAGTGATATGCTCTGTAAATTTTTCCTTGCCCTTATCAACCTGTTTTGCTGATGAAGAAGGCATGGCCCCTTTAAATTAAAGTGAAGAAAACACATGCCTGTGACCTCTCTGATATGTGAAAGGAAAAGGCTCAATGTCAATCATTTTAGTGCCAGCTGTGTCAATGTTTCTTTCCTTGCTTGATGCTTTGGTATCATGGTGTGATGGTGAAGGGTGGTGGAAAGGTGATGAGGAAGGATCATCATGAGGTGAATGGATGTGAGTGGATGGTGATGTATGAACAATAATATGTGATGGAGAAGTGGATATGGGAGGATGAGAAGATGAAGGAATATCCTGCTGATGAGGGCCAGGTGGAGTAGCGAAAACCTCATTGGCAATGAAGGTATCCCATGGAATTTTTTTCTGTTGGAGTTGATGTATGACCACCATATTGATGAGTGAATGATGAAATAGGCTCTGCATTTTCTGATTATAATCTCTCTTTTGCACAATGTAGGCCATTTTTTCAATGCTACGGAAAAGATAATATGGTATATGCAACATCCTAACTCTAGTGAAATGCATAAGAAGACGGATATGGTATGGGTAGAGGTGGAAAAACCTTCCCTCACAAGTGAAATACTTCATTATTATCTTCATCATGGGTGCATATCTATCAAGAAGATGAGAAAAAGTGAAGATGGAATTGTGGTGATATTTATACCTAGGTTTGAGGTATGGTTCAAAATAACTCATGTCCAAGTTTTCTTGTTTGAACCACTTCTCTCCCACACTAGGTATCCCTGTAGCACCTGCAATGGCATCAATGAACATCTCAAATGTAACCCCAAAAATACTGACCTGCTTTTCATGTAGATTGATGATGAATAGTCTTGTTAACTTCGAGTGTTTTTTGACTTGATGCACTCTCTCACAAAAGTCAAAACAACCCACATGTTTAAAGCAAGAAACAGTGAGAGGAGAGGCCATGAGTTCCCTTGTATTGATGGATTCAAACCCATTTATCTTCCCTCCCTTATGATCATGTCTCCTTGGCATTTGTGCCTCACCAACCATGCCACTATATTCTTCTTCTAACATTTTCAAATTCTGATTTGGAAACCCTAGAGTGTAGGTGAAATGAATGAGGGGAAGTAGATGAGATGACAGCTTCGGAAAAATGTAGGGAATGAGTGTGAAATGAAGGGAATGGGTGTTGTGACAAACTAGATGAATGAAAACCCTCAAGCAATGTAATTACCCTTGTTTATGACTGATTTTATTTAAGGAGGATGAAATAGGGATAAAACAATGATCTCAAGCTAAAAATTAGGGTTTAATTTCCATTGATTAAATGATGACCAAAATGGCTTAAAAATGGGTTATGGTATGCATTTACCACTTAACAGTGCTTTGGAGAATCTTGGAAAATATTTGAAGGTGATTTGAAGTGATTTGGGCTATTGGAAGACTCAGAAACCCTTTCTGTCTAAGTGCGCAATGCTAGTAGCTGAGGGCACAACGCCAACCCAAGCGGGAAGTGCCAGTCTCTGAGCGCGCAATGCCAATGGAAATTCAGCATAGGGTCCTTTCTGGCAAGGGTACTATGCTTCGACAAGGGCACATTGTTAGTCTATAGGCGCACAGTGCCTTCAGAAAATGTGTTGGGAATTTTTGGCAAAGGTGCAACGCCGATCTCCAGGAGCGCAGCGCCAAAGTAATTAACCCAAATTTGCTTAGAAAACCCACAAACTCTTCCTTGTTGAATGATCTTGATATTTTGAAAGGTAACAATGGTTCTCTGTAATATTCCCAAATTTTCACATCATATTTGGAATATTAGAGTTCTTAATTTTCTTAATAAATTAAGTAAATAAAAGGGTGGAGGGACCCGCAAACCTCAAAGATGAATAAAATCCAATTTTAATGTGTGTATGTGGATATTCTAGATCTAGATATAAATCATGGAGTAGTGGAGCAACTCCATTAATAGAGATTATGTCTCATTTATGAGATATATTATGGAGGATGAAACAGTAAAATAAGATCATGGATCTTAAATATAAAATCATGAGGATCTTTGATAAGGTCAATTGAGATCATAGTGCATTCAAAGAAGATCATGAAGCACTTATGATAATATAGTGGAGGAATTGGTGCATTTAATGCACATATGATGGAGAGGGTGATCACCCCATGTGAACTTGATGGAGGACATGAGACCACAATGTAGTCAAACATGGAGACTATGTCCACATGTACAATGAAGATTTGGAGTGGGCCTAGGCTATGGAAGGCTCATGCATATAATGAAGGTGAAGGCACAATGGAAGGCATGATTTGGATTATTCATTTCTTGATCTGTTTAGATCTAGATTTTTCTTAGGACATTTCTATGCTTGTTGGACTGTTTAACAGAGTTTGCTGTGTTGTTTAGCATAGGGTGTTCCCGAGCATGAATCCCACCTCTTTCTTTGAGTAGCTCTGGAAAGAGGATTGTTCTTCATTTCTTATCAGGTATTGGTGCCATCTTCAGGAGGTTGTTTCTAGTATTCAGATAGGAAACCAGTGGAGGATTCATCCTACCACTTTGTTCTTTAAATCCAGCCTTTCAGGAGCAGTAGATATATATCCGACATTCAGGCCATTGGGTTTTACCTCCATGCAGCATCAGTCCCTTCAAGGATTACGCAGTACAGTCCTGTAGATATATTTGAGGAAGGAAGTTTCCATTATTTCAGCTGGAAATCTTGTGAGGGATCATCTCCTCATATTGGATCCATTGTTTCCATCATTCAGGAGCTTATTTGACATATCCAGTAGTACACTATTGAGCCTCCTTCTCTGACAACACAGTTTTATAAAGCTGTTGTTCATCCAACAACTATTTTTAGTGGAGGAGATTGGAGGAGCTAGATCTTGAGCTTTTAGCCCAAGGATCTAGTAAAAGAGTTAGCCCTTCTTGCATAGATCTGATTGTGCATCATTACAACCATCATATCATTAGATCTAGCTTCAGATCTGCATTCCCAACAACATATATGTGAAGCCTTAAGAGGGTGGTTTTCTTAGACTTATAGATCTGAGAAACCCTTTCCCAGATCTACAATTTAAGCATCATCGGAGCTCCCATTCTACCTAAATATAACTTTATATCTTTCAGGCAGTTGTATTCCCAATAGTTGCAACATGGACAATGTAGTTTACGTTCCAACAGTTCAACAGTTACATAGTCCCTCTTGGGAAATCATTACAAGGTCATTCTAGGCCACCCTTGTGGCTTGAGTGTCTCATATTTTGAGCACTGTTGTACTTGTTTTTTTACCTCCAACATAATAAAATGGCTCAGCTATTTCTGTGCATTCTGATGTGTATATAGATTTATTGTTTACTTTTTTGCAGTTATTATATTGTGTTTCAGTATTACTGCATTCTCCCTTTTGGGATATTACAGTGGTATCAGAGCATGATCTTTGGCTCAACTTGTGGACACTTCATCTTTGCATCAAAAGAAGAAGTAGATAAATGAGATCTATCATGGAGGAAGATAATTCAACCACTCCTTTCTTTAGATCCATGCAAGATCCCTCCCAGGAGGTCAATCAAATGAAGAATGAAGGACAGAAAGAAGATCCAAGAAGAGGATTTGATGAGGAAGGTCAAAGCACTTCCTATCAATAAAGAAGAAAACTGGAGAATTATAGATCTCCTCATAGATCTACTATGCCCACTTTCTTTGGAGAAGGTGAAGGGTATAATAATGAAGAAAGGAAAGAACCCAAGACTCATGAGACTCTTAGTCTGTATCTTGAAGAGTATAAAGCATAGTCTAGAGCATTCAAATAGATTCTAACTCTCTAAGAATTCTTCCAAATCAAAGAAGAAAGAGGATCCTATAGCAACAATAGAAGAAAGAGGCACAATAGATTCTATTTGCCTAGATTTGATGGATCTTCCTCAAGCATTGCTAAGGCTTGGAGGAAAGAGTTAGATGCATTTTTTAGGCTACATCCTGTAGCTGAAGAAGAGGTTGTTAAAATTGCAACACTTCATCTTTTAGGTGAAGCCAATGATTTGTGGTTTGGTCACATAGAGCATGCAAAGGTGACTAAGTATTTAGATTTCTTTCACAAGTTGAAGAAGAAGTTTGATGTAAAGAAAATAGAGATGTGCCATAAAGAAACAAAGGAGGATGTCAATCTTTTCATTCTGGACAAGAAGTAACTACATTCATCACCAGCTGTAGAAGTACTTGCATCTGGAGAAGAGACACTTGAAACCTTGCAAGATAGTCTTGAGCTCTTGACACATAGAGTCCCATGCATGATTCGGTAGATGCATGAGGAAGAGGAGGAAGATTCTAGCACTGGTACACTTGGAGAAGGGCAGCCATCACTCTTACGAGCAGTTGGAGACACTATTGTCCCGATTGGAGGAACTCTTATTTTTTGGCAAGAGGTTTCCACACATCAGTTGATCCAAGATATGCATTAATTTTCATCACATATTGTTTCAGTAAATCTTATTAAAACTTATGAGGTGCCATCAGGGCCAATGCATAACCAAGGGTTAGAAAAAAATGCTGATTTGAAGCAGCAACATATCACAGTGCAGAGGAACCTTGATCTAATCAAGGAGGAGGTTAAGAACCGTCCCAGTTCATCATTGTTGAGCTACATTCAACCCTTTGAGTTGAAGTGTAGAGTTTTAGAAAATGGGATGAGCATGATTCTGTGTATAATAACTGGTTATGAGATAAGTATTGTGCCTTACTTTGAGACAACACATGTATTACCATGCAGATCTACAACGTTGTCACTTAGTAGCTGTGAAAATGAAGATGCCCCATCATTATTGGAGAATTATAAAGGTAGTTTCACTCATAAAGCAATGGAGGTAAAGGTGGTAGATGGTAGAAATCTTGAGATGATGAATCTTTTCTCCTTTCTAGATGACACTTTCTCAATGAGCATCTCACTACTCAAAGAGAAAATTCTACCTGCAACAGATCAAAAAATTCATTGGTTTTGGAGGGCCATTGGTGAAAAGAGAATCTCCTTGAGAGATCTCATTAGAGGTGCACTTCAACATTTCATGAAGTGAAAATTTCTTCATCAGTTTGGGGAGGATGGTATTCTACAAAGGGAGGATAGCATGATTATGCAGTACATCATTCATCATCCACATTGGGATGAGTGGGTGAGAATAGTAAGAAAGGGGTTGCATGATCACTTGTAGATATATGACATGGGACAGAAAGCTTGGTTATGTTGGTTTCTCTTGGGAGATTTTTGTCACTACCCAAAGGCACCTATTTCTTTGATCCATGCCCTGAAAAAAAATTATGAAATGAAGAATGAGGCATGGCTGCATTGGCTGCTCTTGGGTGAGTATGGTTACCACCCAATAACTCATATTTTTCTATGTCATGCCTTATGTATCAATGATAGAATGCAGTAAAAGAAGGCATGTTCATTTTGGGTTCCCTTGAGAGAGTTTGGCCACCACATGAAATCTCCTATGTCTATGTGTTTTGTATTGGGTGGAACTTGGCATGATGCACTCATGATGTGTATTGATGGTGTTTGCTTGTATTAGGCTGATGTGACATTCCACATGTCTATCAATGTGTTTTTTCTCCATGATGCACATGAGGAGGAGAGAAAGCAACAAGATCTCTTGTTTCTTTGGTTTCTTTTGGGGGAGTTTGGCTTGTCCATCTTACATGGAGGAGATGGAGGATGGCAGCAAAGGGACTTACTCCGGTGGCTACTATTGGGAGAATATGGTTTGACATCTTTTTCTACCCATATATATCCTTTTCTTCTTTTTCATAATGTTGGAATGATGCTTGGATCCAACAAGGCCAATAGGACTAAGGATGAGAGCATGTAAATGCTCAATCAAATTCATAAAGCATGGGATGAAGAGATGCATTGTAAGATGGAGTTTTTCCTTTGTGGAAAGAGCCACTTTATTTTATGTATCTCATGTATTAATGATGATGTTGGACACCATATGGTTGTCACTTGGTACTTCATGGTGGAAGGAGGACATCTAACCATACAGTTGGAGGTCATTATATATATTTTTGAAAGACAACTTTGGAACCAAAAATGCATAACACATTGCAACAAATGGAGGAAGCCTTCCTTATGTGGATGCCATTTGGAGGGGAATAAATGGCTTTGCATCTAATTTTGGAGTTGCTTGAGGACAAGCAACATTTTTCCCGCGGGGGGGGGGGGGGTGGGTGGGGGGGGGGAGGACTGTAATATTCCCAAATTTTCACATCATATTTGGAATATTAGAGTTCTTGATTTTCTTAATAAATTAAGTAAATAAAAGGGCGGAGGGACCCAATAACCTCAAAGATGAATAAAATCCACTTTTAATGTCAAAAGAAGACCGAGAGTTCCTGATAACATAGATTATTGGAAAGTTTTTGAAGGTGACAAACATATTGAAGACTTCCTGCAGTCCAAAAATGAGTTTGAAATGCCAAAACTAGACTCAGATCATGAAGAGGACTACTCTGCTGAGGAACAAACACACAAAATAGAGCCACCTTATGCTGCTGATGTAAATATGTTAGAACGACCTCACGAGTCAGAATTGTGTGGAGATTCAGATAAAAATGACTTTGAGGTATTACAATGCAAAGACAATCTACCACCAAGAGGACTTGTCCCCTTAGAAGAGATGTTTTATTTCAATGATGTTGCTAGGAAACCTAAAATAGAATCCACTGAAACAGATGTAGAAGAATGCAACATAGGCAGTGAGGAAGAACCTAAAATGATAAAAATGTCCAAAACACTGCCAGCTCCTATAAAACATAAATATATTTAGTTTTTCAAAGAATTTAAGGATGTGTTTGCATGGAGCTATGAGGACTTGAAGTCCTATGATACAAACATCATTCAACATAAGATTCCTCTCAAGGAAAACTAGAAACCATTTAAGTAGAAATTGCGTAGGGTAAAACCTGTCCTAATGCCTCTAGTTGAGAAAGAAGTTAAAAAGATATATGATGCTAGAATAATAGTCCCACTTAGGTACTCAGAATGGGTCTAAAATCTTGTATTAGTGAGGAATAAAATAGGGGAAATTAGGCTATTCATAGACTTCATAAATTTAAACAAAGTCTCCCTGAAAGACAACTACCCTTTACCTAAGATGGATCATATACTGCAAAGGGTAGTAGGCTCCAAAAGAATATATTTTCCTGATGGTTTTTCAGGGTATAATAAGGTGCTAGAACATCCAGATGATCAACACAAAACTGCCTTCACTACACCTTGGGGAACCTTCATGTATGTCAAAATGCCTTTTGGGTTAATGAATGCTGGGGCCACTTTTCAAAGAGCCATGGACATTGCTTTCTCATAAGAGATAGGTTACTTCATTGTGATTTATCTTGATGACATCATAGTATACTAAAAAACTGATGAAGAACACCTAGCTCACTTAAGAAAGGTCTTTGAAAAGTGTAGAAATTATGGTTTATCTTTAAATCCTAAGAAAACTTTGTTTTGTCTTAAAGAAGGAAAATTTTTAGGCCATATCATATCTAAAGAAGGGATTAAGATATATCCAAAGAGGATTGAAGGGATATTGCAGATCAGTCACCCTGGGAACATCAAAGAGTTGGAATCTTTCATTGGAAAGATCAACTTCTTAAGAAGATTCATGCCAAACCTTGCAGAAATCCTAAGAAACATTACAAACATGCTAAAAAGAGAAATATGAGTAAAATGGACCATAGAACAAACACCAGTTCTAATCAAACCTAACTTTACCAAGGACTTCTTCATCTTCTCATTTGCATCAGAACACACAATTGCTACAGTATTGCTACAAAAGAACATAATGGGACAAGAACAACCCATAGATTTCTTTAGAAAGGCACTAAGAGATGCACCTCTGAAATATGACATTATGGAAAAACAAGCTTTTGCCTTAATCAAGGCATAAAGAGATTTCAGGGTTTAAATCTTGCATTCACATGTCATTTATTTTGTTCCTCATGCAGTTGTTAAGGACATACTAACTCAGGATCCTGATGGTAAAATAGGTAAGTGGATTGCTATCATCTTAGAGTATGATTTAAAAACCAATCCCACCAAGAAAATCAAAGGGCAAGGACTGGAAAAACTGATGGCTGAAGCATAATTTCAAGCACTAGACATAAAAATTATACATTCCTTAAATGAACAAGAGGAGCTGGCGACTCCACCTATTGAAGAATAATTTTTGAACTGTAATATCCCAAAATGGGACTGCTCAGCAATGCCCGCTGGAATAACAAAATCTTCAGAAATCTGTGCACTGAAATGAGTTTGCAACTCCTGGATCCATTAGATTAGTGGATCTAGTATCTATATCCAAAATGAGAGCAAAAACAAATCAAACTAGGTGAGGTAAACATACATCCCACCACCTAGTATGGCTGGAAAACACCCAAGGAATGGGGCTGCAACTATATGCAACAAACCGCTTCAGAAATAACGTAGTTGAACTAAATGAGAGTAGGAGACCAATATGGAGGCTCATAGATTACATGTACATCAATAATTTAGATTTAAAATATAGCCTGTACAACGTACAAGAGAAAATAGAAGACTATATAGAAGAAACCCTTAGAAATGAGGTGCTACAACCACAAGAAATGTCTAAATAAGCTTGACAACATTATTTTCATTGGCTGAAGCAGTAGTATATTACAATTTATATCTAGAGCAGATCTGTATACAAAAATATAGATCTAATTCAGATCTGTATACAACAAAGTCTCCTTAATACAATCCCCTTGGGGTTTTGAGCCGAACATGAATAACAATGAGTAGATCTGAGATCTAAGTTGCAGATCTGCAGTAATATTAAGAAAAATCTAAAGCACACGAAGTAAAATGGATCATATTTGAAACCAAACATGGATTAGTTGGCTAATCCATGGATCACTACAGTGAAAGGAAGAATCCAATCACCAGAGATCTCTCCTCCAAGATGCTGCCAAAACTCCCTGCGACTCTGCTCTTGCAAATAATGCAGTACTGGAAGAGGGAATGCACTGTAGAATCTAAGAATGATTTGGCCTGATGCCAAGATATGGATCTGAAGCTCCAAGGGTCTAGAACACTCTTGTCAAAGGGATAGAATATTTTCCCAGTGAAAAGGGGTGCTAGAGATGCATAGATCTGAAGAGATCTATCCTCCACTTGCTGCTGCTCACAAGGACAACCTAATCCTCAACAGGATCACCACTGTAGGTGCAATATGAAGCTTGGCCAAATGCCAGATAGTGGACAAGACAAACAAGGCTCCTCCAAGAGCTGCTTTAGGAAGGAGGTGAGATTCCCGAATAGGAACACCCAATGCTAAACAACATTATTCTCAGCTAAACAACCAGAGAATGATATATGTCTAAACAGAAAATATATTTAGAAAATGATAATCATCAAAAACCCTCTCATGCTGCTCTCCTCTTCCTTTTATAAGATAAAAGCCTTGTCAAACCCTAAACCACTTCAATGAGTTAGCTCCTTTCACATGTGGAGCTTCCATCTAAAACTGCGTTGTGCATCCATGAGGTACATTGCATCTAGACTGCGCTATATATTTGGTTATGGTTGACCCAGTCTCATAGCTCAAACCCATTCACACATGCAAGTGTTTTGTTTACATGGCCCAGATTTATCTATGTTCACATGGGCATTGATTTATTCATTATTTTCAGGAGCTTTACATGTCCTCCTTTACATATTTATTCATGCAATAGAAAATGAAACAAAATTGCATTCTCCCCTTAGCTTGGGCTAAGTGGGAATATTATAGTCCTCCCCTCCAAAATGTTGCTTGTCCTCAAGCAACTGATAGGGTGAGTGCTATAACACTTCTCCTCCTCCATTGGTGACACCATCAAGGATCAAGCTTCCTTCATCAGCTAGGTGCTCACCAATCCAACCCTCCATGAATTGTTCCTCCAAAGTCAATATGAGATGTGCATAGTCCATCCCACAAGGAGCCAAGAAATCACATGAAACAAACATGGTTGAACCAATGCTCTCTCTAAAACATGTAGCATGAGGTACATAGAGAGTCTCCATCCCATGAAGTACATATATTTTCCCCATCCTCTCTCCACATAATCCCATGAATAGTACAAGTATATCATCCATGTATGGAAACAAAATTACATAAAAACAAACAGAAATTTGAGCATGAGGGGGTGGGTCATAATCCCACATATGGTCCCAGTGCAATGCATCTCCTGCCTTCATCTGTTCAAGGTTTGGTAAGTGGTTTCCCCACCAATTAGTTACTTCCCAAGTCATCTCACTATTTCTGAAGGTGTGAGATATGTTTGGTGCTTTTGGGAAGCACCCATCATGAAATTAAATCTCCCTTTGCACATCAAGGGAGTGGCCAAATTCAGAATTTTTAGTGGCCCAAAAATTGCCATGATATTTATATGATACATTGCTCCTTTTAGGAGTCATGGCCTGCATACAAATGGTAAAAGAACATGTACAATCAGAAAATAAAACTTTCTTTATATGAACATATCCTTTACCAACAATGCTTTTCATACACATGGAGTTGTGCATGGATCTTTCCCCTCTTTCCAAAGAAGGAAGAGATGGCTGAAATGACTCTTGCATAGAGTCTCATGGCTGCCCCAACTCCACATAGCTCATGCATTCTTGAAACTACTGATATAGCTCCTCTTTCAAGCCTTCCCAATCAAAGCTCCTCATGATGATGTTGTAGATCCTCATGGAATACATGTGGCTGAAACATAAATCTTTGTGTGCTTCTTGTAGTATCTTATTCTTGAGCTTAGAAGCTCTAGAAAAAAATATTCTATCATGATGATAGATGAATTCTCCTTGGACTAAGTAGCCCTCTTCATGTAGTTGGTCATCAAGTATCATACATGTGTGAATATCTTTGGAATAATCCACTAGCACTTAGGATTTCCAATACAGATCTACACTGCTCAGCAATGACAGTGCTGATGATGCATCAACCGAGGTATCTGTCATGTTGCTGATCCTTCCCTTGACATATCCCATGCCAAAGGTGTGTGTTGGAAGGCTGTTCCTTTCGTTATTCTCCTCCCATAGCGTAGATCCAAAAAAGAGAGTGGGTCATGATGATAGGGGAAAAATATTTCCCTCCTTCTTGAGCTTACCCAAGTCTCCCAACACTGTAGCTTTATCTTCAAGTGCTCCAAACCCTCCTAGATCTAAGTTTGGAGAAGCAAATTGTGAGGTCTCCCCCATAGAATCTGTATCAGGTGGCTTCCCAGGTGGTTTGGCACTAGATAATGAGATTTCAAGGACCTTTCTCATATGCATGATAGATGAGATCCTCATGTCCCTGCTTCCACTGCACAATTTCAACTCTATTTTATGTGTGGAAGTCTCATGAAATTTGGAGACCCCTCTTAGTGGTGTAAGAGTGCCTCTGATTGGAGTATTTTCTCCATTCTCTTCTGATAGTGGATCACCTTCTGCTATGTCAGCATTGTGATCCCTCCTTTGTTCTGTCTCATTGTCATTTAGCAAAGACACATGCTGCTCATGTCCTCCATATGGAAGATCCTTAGGAGTTCCTTGCAAAGGTGCAAGAACCCCTCTAGTGGAAGCCATTGCTTCATCTCCATCTCTAAAGGAAATTAGATCTCCTCCTGCTATCACAGTGCTGGATGATATTCTCTACTCTTTCTCTCCCTTCTCCTCATCAATTGAAAATGCTTCATCATTAAGAGATCCTTTTTCTTGATCTCTTATTGAAGAAGGAACCCTCATGTCTTCTCTTTGAGAAAAGAGACCTTGTTGTAGTGGGGATTTTTCCTCAGGAAAATTATGCAGCAGACCTTCAACCCCCTTAACAATGTTTAGGACTGGAGTTGGATCCATGGAATCTTCCAACTTATGCAAAGATTCATATTTCTTGGGCTTGATTTTATTTTCCCAAGAAGTCTCAGAATGTCTCACATCAAATATTTTCACTAGTCTCCTAGTGAACCTTGCATAAGAAGAGATGTTTATCCCTTATAGGGAAGAGGACTCAAATAGCCAGCAAGCATAAGCCTTTCCTTGAAGATGCAATGCTGCTACTCTCAAGGCTTCTTCTTTTGACACTTGATGCAGCTGAAAGTATGTGTCAAGCTTCCTTACCCAAGACTTGGCTAAGTCTTTAGGTGATCCATCAAAAGTAGGTAGAGAGAATCTACCCAAGGTGTGATGAAGGCACCCTCTTCTTCTATTGTAGGTGATGGATCTTGCTTCTTTGAGTTGACAGAACTCTGGGAAACTGAGATGCATTTTGAATCTCTCTGATAGAGACTCATATTCTTGGAGATAATCACCAAGATATTCCTCCTTTGGTGTTCCTCCTTTTCCTTCCTTCTTTGACAAGAAAGTAGGCATGCTCCAACATTGCAGATCAGGTTGTGTGGCTGAATGCTCACACACATAGTAATAAGTATTGGGGCTTTCTTGATGTAAAAATCCTCTCGAGGGATCTGCATGTTTTTCCCTCTCTATTCCCCAAATTTCTTCTTTTAGTTCATACATAGCTTGAGAAAGAGTTTTAGAGAACTCTTTCCTCTGCAAACTTCTAGTTAAAGGGTTTGGACCCTTTATTTCTGTGTCTTCAGTGTAACCACACTTCTTCATTAGTATTTTCTTTCCATGAAAAGAAATATTGTCTCTTCAATAAGCAAAGCATAGGCTGTGCCAAGATAGTTTCTTTGATACCACTGTAATATCCAAAAATGGGACTACTCAGAAATGCCTGCTGGAATAACGCACTCTTCAGAAATCTGTGCACTGAAATGAGTTTGCAACTCTTGGATCCATTAGATCAATGGATCTAGTATCTAGATCCAAAAGGAGAGAAAAAACAAATCAAACTAGGTGAGGTAAAGACCTCCCACCACCTAGTATGGATGGAAAACACCCAAGGAATGGGGCTGCAGCTATATGCAACAAACTGCTTCAGAAATAATGCAGTTGAACTAAATGAGAGTAGGAGACCAATATTGAGGCTCAAAAATTACATGTGCATCAGTAATTTAGATTTACAATACAACCCATACAACGTACAGGAGAAAATAGAAGACTATATAGAAGAGACCCTCAGAAATGAGGTGCTACAACCACAAGAAATGTCTGAATAAGCTTGACAACGTTATTTTCATTGGCTGAAGCAGCAGTAGATTAAAAATAAGATCTAGAGAAGATATGTATACAAAAATATAGATCTAATTCAGATATGTATACAAGAAAGGCTCCTTAATACAATCCCCTTGGGGTTTTGAGCCAAACATGAATAACAATGAGTAGATCTGAGATCTAAGTTGTAGATCTGTAGTAATATTCAGAAAAATATGAAGCATATGAAGTACAGTAGATCAAATCTGAAACCAAACATGGATTAGTTGGCTAATCCATGGATCACCACAGTGAAAGGAAGAATCCAATCACCAGAGATCTCTCCTCCAAGATGATGCCAAAACTCCCTGCAACTCTGCTCTTGCAAATAACGCAGTACTAGAAGAGGGACTGTGCTATAGTCTCTGATAATGATTTAACCTGATGCCAAGATATGGATTTGAAGCTCCAAGGGTCTAGAACACTCTTGTCAAAGGGATAGAAGACTTTCCCAGTAAAAATGAGTGCTAGAGATGCATAGATTTCAAGAGATCTATACTCCACTTGCTTTAGCTCACAAGGACAACCTAATCCTCAACAGGATCAGCGTTGTAGGTGCAAGATGAAGCTTGTAAAAATTCTAGATAGTGGGCAAGACAAACAAGGCTCCTCCAAGAGCTTCTCTAGGAAGGAGGTGGGATTCCCAAATAGGAACACCCAATGCTAAACAACATTATTCTCAGCTAAAAAGCCAGAGAATGATATATGTCTAAACAGAAAATATATTTAGAAAATTATAATCATCAACAACCCTCTAATGCTGCTCTCCTCTTCCTTTTATAAGATAAAAGCCTTGTCAAACTCTAAACCACTTCAATGAGTTAGCTCCTTTCACATGTGGAGCCTCCATCTAAAACTGCGCTGTGCATCCATGAGGTACATTGCATCTAGACTGCACTGTAGATTTGGTCATGGTTGACCCAGTCTCATAGCTCAAACCCATTCACACATGCAAGTTTTTTGTTTACATGGCTCAGATTTATCTTTGTGCACATGGGCATTGATTTATTCATTATTTTCAAGAGCTTTACATGTCCTCCTTTACATATTTATTCATGCAACAGAAAATGAAACAAAATTGCATTCTCCCCTTAGCTTGGGCTAATTTGGAATATTACATGAACTCACTTTGGTATGCTGATATATTATATGTGCTTTTTAATCTAAATGCTCCTCTTATTTTTTCCAAAACAAAGGCCAGGTTCTTGAAACTAAAAGCTGTAAATTTTTGCATTCTAGATAAAGCTTTATATTGGAAAAATTCTGTTGGTATCCTGCTTAAATGTTTACTTGAAGAAGATGCAGATAGAATCATGCATGAGTTTCATGAAGGAGAGTGTGGAGGTCATATCTATTGGAAAACCACTACCGACAAAATCCTTAGAGCTAGTTTTTATTGGCCCACTCTTTTCCCTGATATCCACAAGCTAGTAGTAACTTGCCATAAATGCCAAATCTTTGAGGGAAAGAGAAAACTACTGCCTTTTCCTTTTCAACCTATCAGTGTTGAAGCTCATTTTTAACAATGGATTTTAGATTTCATTGAAGAAATCCACCTTGCCTCCTCTAGCAACACAAATGGATCCTCACTGCAACTGACTATTTCACAAAATGGATAGAGGCCATTCCTTCTAGGTTCATTAAAGGTTCATGACCTTGGTTTTGATGAACCTCTTATCATTAACAGGTTTGGACAGAGGTTTTAATGAACCTCTTTGCCTACCCTAAGTCTAAACCCACCTCAAGCCATGTTATAGTTGGCTAGATCATTGAAAGTTGACTTTGACACCTAATCATAACTGAAAACTATATTTCTGGAACATAAAAAGACACCTAGTCATTTAAGAGTTACTATCCTAATAGGAATTTAATTACATTTTTTTCCTCTACTTCTATAATAGTGGGACAATTACATAAATAGAGATAATATGCTTGAATAACATTTCTCCATGACCAAGACATGAATGTACCCCCAAGAATTTAAGAACAACTGTCTTATTTTCTAGGAAAAGATTATCATTATCTAGAACTTTGTCTTCATGTTGAGTTGTATGAATGACACACATGCCAAGTAATGGATTTCTGTTGGGATGGCCCACTCTCTGTTTGGATGCCTCCAGGTGGCTGGCTGGTCTTCCATATGCCTTTCAAACTTTCAAAAACCCTTTAAAAATACCTCGCTGCAAAACATAGCATCTTTAGGAAATTTTGTAGTAAAATTTCGTAGCGTGCCCTTTTCTACCCCTTAACCTTCTATTTTTCCACCTCTTCTAGTCAAAAAGTGTTTTTCAGGTCAAAATAGGTAAATACCATCAGACTCCCTCCTTGGACCTTCATAAAAATGATTTTAAAGACAAAAAACACTCCTTATAAATTTCGTAGTGAATTTCGGCCCTGAAACCCAAAGATCACTACAAAACTGCCTGATATGGCTGAAATTGCAGATTTTGGTAGATTTATTCATAAATTAACCTTCTAACCCAAAAATGGTGTCACCTGCAAGCTGGAAACCTAAAAAAAATGTTTTGGATCAACTTCTCATTCCTTGGGTGCTTCATCTTCATTGACAACATGTTGTGCTTCAAGTTCATCTACCACTCTCATTTTCACTCCTCTTCTCTTGAGTTCATCTTGAATCATGTCCATTTGTTCTTCCAACTATTTGACATTCCCTTTGAGCTTTTTCCTCTCAGAATGTAACCATAAATTCCTTTTCCTTGTGATTTTTACCACCCACCTCAAGGGAAGGCTCCTCTTTAGCATCCTTTTGGCATTTGACAAAATCCTATCATACTTATCCAAATGGTCCTTCATCTCTTTCTAAAAATCATCCATTACTTGTCTATCCACCCTAGCTTCTTTTAATTCCAGCTTCACTTCAATTACCTCTTCCCTGGCCTCTCTTAATTGTTCTTGCATAATTTGTACTTCAGTCTTTTCTTCAACATGTTCTTTCCCTTTTCTATGTACACAAACTTCTTCTACTGCTGGGGATAAAACTATAATTTTCTCTGGCTTCTTACCTTCACTGAAATTTTCTTCTCCTTTTATTTTCATGGCATCCTTTGAAATCTATGACCTGGTCATTGGATTCCTTGGCTGGAAAATGAAGCCAACCTCCTCTCCTACAAAATCCAACTTCTTGACAGAATTACCCTTCTTCAATTTCCTTCCATCACCTTCAATGTCTTCTGCCTATACTATTGGGGACTCTTCAATATCTATTGTCTGGAGGAAGTCTTTTAGGTTTCCTTTGGCAAATGTCTGGCTCCTTGTTACCCTTTTGATTCTTTGTTTGCTAATTCTATTTTTTTGCTTTGCAGGTGTTGGCCGAGGGATATTAGTCTCTTGCAGGGGTTCAACTTCAATATCCATTGGTTCTATTGGAGGCTGTCCTCTTTCTTCATCAATATCTTCTATTACAGCTGGAGATGGAGTGGTTTTAGGTTTTCACATTTTCTTTGGAGTCACTGCATCTACTTCATATCCACTCATAAAAAGAAAATAGGCCCAATCTCTATTTAACCTTTTCAATTCCTCCTGTACTAACAGTTTGATCAGACCATGGTGAAGAACTGATGTTTCACTACCCTCTACCTTGACCTGGACTTTATCTGACATATTTCCCAAACTTTTGTATAAAAATAAGGGTAGATCAAGTGGTTTCTTAGTAATTACCAAAAAAATGCAGAAGGAGTCTAAAATGATAATAATAAACCATGTGGAATCTCCCTTCACAGGTGAAGTATTTTTGGACCACCAACAACAAATTTGCATAATTCTCTTTCATATAACCCCTGGGGATGCCATTTTTCATGTCAACTCGTCCGTGCTCTTGTTTGAGAAAATATTCACAACCTTGCATTCTGAATTTTGTGCCTTTGAACCATTTTTTGCAACCTTTGGGAATTTCTATAGCTTGGGAGATGACATCTAGTGACACTATGAGATTCAAAACTCCAAATTTTGATGCTGCCCCTGTAAAATTTGTTGCAAAGTCTTTGGATACCTGGACATGGAAACCCTACAGTTTTTGGCAGACCTATAGGAAACCTACATTCCTAAAAGCCTCCCTAGCACTGTGATCTTCATTTAGCAGCTTCAAATCCATAGGCTTATACCTTACACAATAACCACCCTTGTTTGTTTTCTTCTTCGATGCTATGATGCTTTATACTTCTCGTTGTCTCCTTTCTTATGACACCTGCAGAATCAAAATTGAACAATAACTTGCTTTGCATGGTGAAATAGCTCTTGAAAAGTGACAGTGTCATGCTTTACATGCAAGAATTGGACGATGAATGAAAATGTGCAGCTTGGGGGCAAAGTTTAAAAAGGTAATTTGACAATTCGAGGGGAAAATATGACACATGTGACCATACGAGGTAATGATTACAAAAGATACAACTTTGCATGCTTTGGAATCATGATAATTAACTCACATGACCTCACTTTTGTCTTCATCCATAAAAAATTGACACCTCACACTGCTCTATCACTCTTTGTAGGAAAAAACCTAGTTTCGTAGCGAAAATTGTTTAACTGTTGATAGATTCGCTACAGAACTGTCATACAGTTTTATATCAAAATCTTTTGATTTTCCATATAATTCGCTACAAAACTATGTAAAACTGACAAGTGTAATATATTTCTAATTTAAAACCATGGGAATGAAAACTAAATGACATGAGGTAGACTTGACTGATATGAAATGGCTTGAGGTGGGTTTAGACTTAGGGTAGACATCACCATATGCAATTTTTTTCAAAAATTTCATGAAACTGAATTATGAGACAACATGAACCTAGGTGAATGACATGTAGAAACCTATCAATTAAAGTGTTAAAACTAATGAGTGATAACACACACCTCATATTGGTTATGTCGATGGTGTGAGTCTCTTCTCCAGGAATCTTGCCTTGGCAACCTGGGCCATTTTCACCCCTCTACATTCATTAGTTCATTCTAACGATGTATGCATTTGATCCAACACCAATAACCATAATGAATATGATGCTGTAATAGGTTTTTTATCCACTTCCTTTAATTTTCGCATCCTTCATCTTTATGTTCGTCTAGATTCCCTGCTACTTTTTATGCAATTGAATGGCGTTTATCATGTATATAATCCTATCCTATTTAGAAAATATCTATGAGTTAAGCTTTTGGAAAATGAATTTGAATTCATTACATTAAATCATGTTCCTAGAGCCCAAAATCACTATGTAGATACCATTGCAAATAACATTCTAGATGGGCATTTATCGCACACAAGAAGGAAACCATAAACATAAATAAATGGAAAACCACAATCATCACAAAATATGCATAACCATATTATGTATTATCGTATCAAAACATATAAGTGTTTGGTGTCCACTACTCTAAATACATCCGACATGACCATAACATGTTACATAACCAAAAAACGGGGCCCACATGTCCCTATTCTGAGTCACTATCATATGGAGGCTCTCGAGCTAATGGCTCCATACAACTGGCTAGTAGGTCTCGAACTTCCCGAATGACCATAGCCATGCGTCGTGTGATACCTCGCCATTACGAGGGAAGACTAGTGCACTCATATGTATATGGATCTTCTAACTAATTATATCCACACTTAGTCACCCCAGTCAGTATCACGTTGATTCTATGATGGAGGTTGTCTAGTAGAGCATCATTTTCTGGTCTCTGTCGTGACATCGATCATCCCTGATATGCAGCCCTAGGCACTGTGGCTTGTCCTATATATATTTCCAGTTTCACCGATGCCCTATCTAAATCACACAAGTTTGGAAATCGATACCGCATATATACATTTTCTAAACTTTACATGCAACCAAACATATAGTAAATTTCACTTACCATCTGGACTCCATGCTCGTCTTGGCGGTAGGGAAAGTCAGGACCCCTTGATAGCTCATGCCACTATATGGATATTCATATACGTAAAATGGTATCTATTCCCATTGTGCAAAAAAATTAGGCCAGAAAACTCATCTGACTCCCCCTCCTCCACCTCATCATAGTAGCTTCCCCCAGTGGCGCATCTTGGGCTCTTGTGGGCCCCCATCATGGATCTGTACATGTGGATGGATGGTAGGGATATTCTCAAAGAATAATGAGCATAAAAATGTCCCAAATGAAATAATTATTATTGGTCCATCGCCTGTATAAAGTCAAATATCATTTCATTGATGAAAACATCATTTGGACCCACCCATAGTGGGTCCCTGCCAACACACTCTCTACCACCATCATCTGCCCTCCAGTGATGTGATGAAAAACATGACTACCCAAGATCCATACCAGTATTGCAACTATAACTTGTGTCTCCAACATCTCTATGCCATTGATATGAATGGTCGTGCCCTTTACATGAACATCCATAATAAAATGACGATCCGCAAACTCACTGATATGCATCCCATGAGGTAACGCTGGATGTATCTCCCCTACCATCCCCAAGGGGGGAAATTCTGTCAAAAAATGTATGTCTTGGATCATCAGCTTGATCTTGTGGCCCTGTACCATCAAGGCTTATTGATCTAGGTGCTAGTATATCACTATCCTTGAAAACAAGGTCTCACTAGCCCTCATTAATGGGCTCTCGAAGAACTTAAGAACCCCATAGTGAGCCAAAACACCTCTGACTATCAGATTCCCATGAATCTCATCATGAAGAGTCTCTAAGTCTTTTTCTCACCATGAAACCTTTATATTTTCCATACCTGCAAAATACCATTATGTTTTGTCAGTTCAGAGTTAAAGGCATACATCCCTAGTCCTCAACTTCAGCTTCCCACAAGCCACCATTCTTGCTTTTACTCCTTGCCCAAAACATAAATTTTCCCTTAAAAATAGTGTTGGATGCACTTTATAGCCCTATTTTAGCATTCTAGAATGTAGATCAGTCCCCCAAAATAGCGTTGCAACCGTGAGGATTAGCAGGGGTCTCCCACAACAAAATGAGGCCCTAATATGAAATTATAAACGAATGAAATTGAAGAGTAATGTTAGGCCACCTACCTCCAACTTGCAAATCCTGATTCCGATGGTCGGTTTGTCCTCTATGATCTCCAAAATATTTAGGGCATTTTCCTCCTCTCCAAATTCTCCAAAACTCACTATGCAAATGAATTGGATTTGGAGGCAA
The DNA here is from genome assembly GCA_034641835.2 of Pinus albicaulis. Taxonomy (NCBI): domain Eukaryota; kingdom Viridiplantae; phylum Streptophyta; class Pinopsida; order Pinales; family Pinaceae; genus Pinus; species Pinus albicaulis. Next base: position 603,815,477 of record CM076581.1, on the reverse strand, counting down.
GAAGCCCTTTTATAGGAAAAACCTTAGTTTTTACATCTCCCATTGCGACCAAACCATAGCTTGGTTTGATGAACTTTCAACACCATTGGAAATTTATCAACATGTTTTATAATGGGCCTTCATTTGTTGTTAGTAATTTGACACTTCACCTGGAAGCCATTTTTTCCACAAAGTTTCACTTGCCGCCAGTTAAAGCTGAATTTCTTCCTATGAGCCACCTGTACTCTGGTACCACTTTGCCTTGGCACTTGTCGACTCATGTGTCAATTTTCGTGATGATTAAACTTTATTTACTCATTTTTTTTTATGGTCCCCCTGGCCTTATCCTATGTGGCATCATCATCGAGTCACCCTTGCTTAGAACATCTAAGATGCATCACCCTTTCATTCATGGAGTTTTTTTCGAGTCCCATTGTGTCTTGTTACATTATTTCATCCATTTTTGCATCGTATTCATCCCATTTTTCTCCTTATTGCCTCCAGCTATACTGTTCTGTCACTAAAAAACCCCCATATGAGTAATTGACCATCCCCTTTTAGAATCGAGTCAGTCGCTTCTAGGTCAACCATGCATATTATGCTTTGACAAGGGAAGTTGTCAGTCTTACCCTTAGTTTTTATCCCTCCATCATCATCCTCGGTTTCAGCCCATCAGTCACTCTACTATGATCCCTCGTGCCTTGTTTGAGGATTCCTCATTGCTTCAACTTTGGCCGTCTTGCTTTTTTCAACTTCAACACATTTATTCCAGGAGTGTGGTATATAGGGTGGTGTACCTTGGTTCAAAATTTATCCACTGTTTGGTGCCTAAGATCTAGTAAAGGGAATCATCATTTCCCTTTGAATTGGTTTTTTCTCATGTGCTCGACTCCAGCTCATTATCACATAATTGAGAATCATACAATTGATGGTCCGGTGATCCAACAAATTGTACCACTGATTACTAGGTGAGTGTGAGATGTTCCAGACCTCATGAGGGGGTGGCCCTTCGGGTAGCCCCCCACATGCCCGAATGAAATCAGATTATGATCTAGCCTTAGATGTATTTCCATAGATTTTATGGGTTTATTTCTAACCATTTGCAGTGCCCAAAACATGCATGTCTCTTTTAGATGATCCATTCAGATATTTAGAGCCCTTTCTTTTTCAACATGGATTATTTTGTTGCGGTCCCCCCTCCCCATGTCAGTTTGAGGGTCATTATGTCTCATGTTCTCAGATGTTATTGTATTCATTCCTAGCTAATATTTTTTCCAGGCACATTATGTATTTGGGATTCATTTTATTATGTCATGGCCCATTGATGCCAATGTATCATGTATTATGTACTTTGTAGTTCAGTCCCACATTGCTGGGCCCACCATTATTCTATGTATTCAGTTATCTCAACAGGTATCGGCATGCCTCCCCTGCCTCATTTGAGATCTTGTACTCCAAAATAAAAGGAGACTTATATCATTTTATCAAGTCTCGCCCCTCCATTTTTGTCCTTCCTTGCATTGGTTCAGTCATCTCTCTTTCTCTCTGACTCCCATTTGGTGTCTTGTGAAAGTGTAACCTATAACGTATTTCAGTCATATGATTGGCTCCTAACACTCGTACATTGAGGGGAAATCTATTATCGCCAAAAATTGATCACCTAGCCACTTCTAACTAGGTGGATCAAAATACACCATGTAAGTTTAATTTTACCATAGAAAAATCACTTTGACTATAAGAAATAATTTAATAAACCACTTTTATTAAGTTATTTCTCATTAAAACCCATGAGAATAATGAAATAAACTATTATTTATTTAATTTTCTCTAGGAATAATTATTAAATCAATGTTTGATAATTATTCCTTGTCACATTTGACTAAATCACCTCGGAATAATTAAATAAATCACTATTTGTTTATTTTTCCTTAACTCCATTTTTGGAATAATTGTTAAATTATTATTTATTAATTATTTCATTCCACACTTTTCTTTTTATTCGTGAAATAATTAATAAATCATTTTATTTGTTAATTATTTCTAAATAAATATATTTGACTATTTTGAATATCTTTTCCCTCTCCAAAAAGTATAATAAAGTATTCCTAACGGTTAGATCTAGATTTTGGTCAATAATATTTTATTATTCTCCATTTTCGAGATCACCCCAATACTTTGATATAAAATAAGAGGGTTTTTCATTCATTTTTCACCATGATCATTATCATCATCATCATCATTATCGTCTCATACTTTTGAGCTCACATTTGAGTTCTACATATTGTTTTGGTTTTCAAACATTTAGAGAGGAAGATCTTAATACTAAAGAAAAATGAGGCACTAAAAACTTCAACCTATGCAGAGTTTTGGAAACAAACTTCCACAACTTAGACTAGATTACTTTCCACTTTGGACAGTTAAAGAGGACATCTACAATTAGCATTTTTTGAATCAAAGGTCCCTGTTCCTAAGAGTAATGAAGATTGCAAAACCTCTATGTTTTCATTTATACCAAACAGATACATCCTATATACTAAATTAATCTTCACAAGAAAGCAGGAGAAATGATATACACATCCCTGGCAAGTTATTCCCTTACAAATTCTAAGCTACAAGCATCTCTAAATAATATTCACTATCAGTTGAAGCTAGAAAATATGTCTTCTCTAGCAAAGGATACCAAAACTAAGGGGCCAGAGGATCTAGCTTTAAAATTAGGATTGAATCCTAAAGATGTAAAGGAAACCGAAGAAATAATTAAAAGTAGAAATGCATACATTCAAGAATTGAGGAAACAAATCAAATTTCCAACAATCGAACACCCTCAAGCACAAGAAGTAAGTCAGCTGGAGAAAGAAAAGGAAAACATGTTTCAGATGATCGTGGAAAAAAATGTATAGATTCAGAAAATGGAGGCAGAGATGGAAAAATTTATAAAGGAAAGAAAACTCCAAATCAACACTGGAGTAGGGACATCCACATCAACAATTTCCACAAGATAAACAAAGTATACTAGTAAGAATCAGACAGAGAAACTATCAAAAGCTATGGGATACCTATCACTGAAAGATATGGAGATTTAAAAACTCAAAGTTCAGTTGGAGAAGACCCAAGATAAAAGCTGATAATGCACATCTAGCTAATGTACATAAAAACTTAAGATTAACTAAGCAATTGGAAAAATATGAAAATGAATCATTGATTTCACAAACATTATCTGAAGCCAAATAAATGATTTGGATTGACATTAATTCAACCATGATTGAATTATGGAAATCTATTGAAATTGTTTTTGAACAGGAGGAGCTAGTGCATAAGTCAAAGGAAACCATTATAGAGATCAAAGAATATTTGGATCATAAGTCAGGGGAAGCAACCAAAATTATCAAAGTGCTGAATTCTAAAACAAAAGAAGAACTGGAGGAATTTGGAATTGAAGAAAGGACTGATACAATACTAGAAGTAAGAATAGTTTTGACAAAAAGGAACCTAATGTTACAGTTAGAAAAAAAATCTCAAAAATTAGAAACGTAGCTTAAAATATTTCATAGAAAGTTTAATGTTTCACGTCGGAAAGGACTTCCAGCTCTATGAGTTTATAGTGGCCAATTGATGAGGCATATACAACACAAATTGCATGAGAAAGAAATAGATAGAACCAAGTTTTCTAAAGTAAAAGGGATAATCAGTGGTAAAGCATTCTTTGAAGGCCTAGAATATGACCCTTTTATCCAACATGAAGTTCAACATTTTTTCATTACTAGGCCAAATTTTGAGATATAAACAGGAATTGATGAGGCATATACAAAAGCAAAATTTTTTTCTGTCCCATACGATAAAAGATGGGATAAATTACTTGAACTATTCGAGTGAAAAAAAAAATCATAAATTCAGTAACCAATTGCAGGGAAAAAAGGAGCAGAAAATAGGATAACAAGAGCATAAAACAAAAAATTTAGTTTGAAGCAGCAGTCGTCAAAACAACACCCTTCAATTTTGTGTTGATTACTCAAATTAGTTCAAAAAATCCTACTTTTTATTTTATTTTTGAAATCAAAATCAATTTTGGATAATATTATATTTTATATTTAGAATAATTTTAGATTTAGATATTTGTGAATTACAGTCTATAAATATTTTGTAAATCGAAGAAAGAAGGGTTGAACCATTATGATGATCCAGTGACATTATTGTAATACTCGGAAATATTTCTGAAGATAATAAAAGGATTATGGCTTCATTCTTAACAAATTTCATGTCCATGTGAGTTTTTCCTATTTATTCATTTATGTTCTCCATATTTTATTTCTGCATATGATCAAGGTAACATAGGAGTTATGGTAAGGCTAGATTGACTATCAATCTCCCTAAAAGCCTGCTACAAAGTTATAATCATTAAAGGGATTACTTAACTAAAATATTAGTTTAATTTAGTTCCTCTATATCTTTTAATTGTTGCCTTCTGTCATCTCTTGAACATATATTGTTTGGATGTAGAATTTTTCTTCACGCACCAACTATATTTGATCAATTAAATATTTAATATGGATGTTTGAGTATCACATATCTTCTTAATTTATGCCTTCAAAATCAACTTAAAGATTTATTCTGTTATGAATGAAATTCAACCCTTTGAGCTTCTAAAAAATATTTAGATTTTACAAATGTTAAAGGTTTAATACGTTGGTAATCCAATCCAATTAAACCCTTAATTAGATACTTTGGCAGAATTCCCCAGTCTAGAACCGTCTATAAAGATACGTCAAGTCCTTCCATTCAGTCTGTGAAATTCCCTTGATACCTTCCAGAGGGAAGTTCTAAGTATCTTTCTTGAGATTTTTCATGACAATGTTGAGATATACATGGATGAATTCACTCCTTATGGATGTGACTTCCATGGAGCTCTTTCTAGTCTATGCAAGATCCTAAGGAAATGCAATGAAATGAATCTTTGATTGAGTCCTAAGAAATGTGAATTTTTGATGAATGTAGGGACTGTCCTTGGTCACTCCATATCCAAGGAGGGGATAAATTTTGACCAAATCAAAATTTCCATCATTAAAAGGTTCCTATTCCTAAAAAACAAAGAGATGTCTAGAGATTCCTTGGATTAGCTTGGTATTATAGAAGGTTCATTAAATAATTTAGTAAATTGGCTTCACCTTTGTTCATACTATTGGCCTAAGATTCATACTTTTGTTGGATAAGCAACTGTCAAGAAGTCTTCGAAGTGCTAAAAGAAAATCTGACCACTGCACCCATCCTTAGAGGTTCGAAATGGGAATTACCTTTCCATGTACACAAAAATGCATCATATAAAGCTATAGGGGTTGCCTTAGGAAAATTGGTGTTAGGTATCCTTTGTTTCCCAAGGCTGAGAAAGGAAACCAAAGAGGTAACCACATAGAAACTTTCAATTTGCTAGCTAGCCCTATGAAATCAGAGAGGGATCTCTCTATTTCAAGCTCACAGTAGATGAAGATGACTGAAGAATAAGGATTTTAGGTGAGTATAAGCTCAATAGGTTTTGATTATGGTTTTTTGATTTAAGTTTGCTGGATAAGAAGTACTAGTCTAGGAACTAGGCCCAGTATTTCACAAGATGAGTTGCAAACACATAGGATGAGGCAAGATAAATATGACTAGTGACACAATTGGAATTTTTTGTTGTAGTGTAATGAGGAAATATTCATGTAGAAAGAGTAAAATGAGCATGCAAGTATGAATTCATTTACTTAGAAGACAAGAACATTTACATGAGAATATCATATAAAACAGAGCATATGAAGCAATGTATTATGCATAAAACTTATGAGATTAACACAAGAAGAAAATAGATAGCTGTCAGAATTACTTAATAATCAGATTCATGAGGAAAAATGAGGAAAAACACTATCACTAACCATATCACAAGATTCTCATAACAACAGCTGCAACTACCTGTAAATTACTTCTACAAATATTCAAGTACATTAGTGCTAAAGAGTGAGAACTTCACATATCCAAGCCTCTCAATGAATTATTTCTAAGTTCATATAGAAAATAAAAGAAGATTCCATCTCTAGGGGTCAAAACCTAATCCAAAGCAACTAATTAATGTACCTAATGGCTTAGAACATAATTATAGGGGAGTTAGAAACAACTTCCCTGTTTTTTAACTAACAAGTGGAGTTTTTGTCTCAAGTCATTAAAAATAAGATATTTTAACAAAGATGACCATAAATAGGATCATTAAGTATCAAAAATATCATGAGACAACTTTTACATCGACCGTTTTGAATTTTTAATCTCCAAGTGTCAAGAAACATCCTCAAACCCAGAAACGCAATGAAAAATTATAGAAGTGCAATGTGTGGCAACAAAAGCGTAGTGGAATTTGGCAAGGTGTTTGGATGAATTTTAGGGATATTTAAACTTTGATGAAGGCTGATACAGGTAGATTAGGATTTATACTACACCTCTTAATCTTCAAGTCACCAAAAATACATCTTTAAGACACCCAAAAACTGATTAGAACACAACTACTATAGAAGCGCAGTAAGTGACTCAAAATAGTGACAAAAGGGTGAAAAATAGGCGGGTTTTGACCTTTTTATGGAAATACATGAACTAAAAAGTAACCACAAGTATATTTGTGGAATATACTAACCAAAAATCACCTCCACATGCTTTTCAATCCTCAGTTGGAGCCTCTGGGAAAAAGCGCAGTGAGCACACACTCCGTTTTTGAGCACCAATTTTGCTTGTGTGATAGAAAAAACTCAAAAACTCTCAAAATTTGCCAAAATTTCTCTCATTTTCAATATTTATTTCCTGGCTCAAACTTTTAAGGATGCATCAACCAATAGATTCATGTTATATATATTTTTTTCTTGAGCTTTCTCATGGTCTTCTTGAGTTTTTTTCTTCATGTTCTTAACCCTAATCCTGCAAATCAAATTTCTCCTGTAATAGTGCCTTGCCATGTGCCTCTGCATGGTAGTGTCTCTGTTTTCCTTCTTTAGTAGCTTCTCTAGGTGTTCATTTACTACTCCAAGCCAAAATTCTCCGTCTCCTTCAACTTTAGCAGCTATGATGTAATTGATGTATTTGTGGGTCTAAGGAGGAGATGAATCTTTTTCAAGTTTTTCTCGTCTTGTTTCTGCTCTAGTTTTAGGCCTTCTTGGTTGTGAATGAATGTCTTTGTCTTTTAATTGCTCCACATCAATTATGGATCTCCCTTATATTTTTCTACCACAACATCTGCCTTGCCGGATGACGGATGATCCCCTTGTGGTTTTCTTTTCAACAGTAAGTTTAGTTTGAACTGCCTATTCTCTTGTTGCAAAAAACACACCATGAAATTTTCCTTAGCAAGGTCATCTTTGAGCTCTATTATCTGTGCCTCTTTTTCTTTGAGTGTGTCTTCAACTGCCTCGTTCTCATGCTTTTTTGGTAGGTCAGTCATCTCTATTGCAAGAGGCACTTCTTCATGATGTTGGAAAGGTGAATTATCTCTGTCTCTAGGTGATTCCAGCATGGCTTCAATCTTCACTTCTTTATCACTCATAGAATTCTTATGTAGTTTCTTAGCACGAGACCTAGTTCTAGGTCTAAATGTAGGAATCTCCTTTTCAATCTTAGGAGCAAAAAATAACCTCTTACCTGTGCTATAGGTCTTTGAAACCTTCGCTGTGGGTTGAGATTTTGTCATTGATGGCTTGTTTGATGACCCAACCTCCTGTGGTCTAGCTGATGAAGGAACACTTGGGCTCTTTGACTGAATTGAGGTAGGTATAAGAGTAGCTGCCTCCAAGAAGGTCTCCCATGGCATGTTGATCTATGTGAGCTAGTGTATAACTATGATTTTAATCAAAGCATGGTGAAGCAAGCTAGTTGAATGATCCTTTCCCTTTGACTACACCTTCTTTGTCATTTTAACCAAACTTCTGAACAAGTAATTAGGTAGGTTTAGTGGTTTGATGGAAGTGAAGTGCATTAACAATATTATGTGATACTGATACAACCTACTAATCCTGCCTTCAAAAGTGAAATATTTCATAATCATCTTCATCAAAGGAGTATATTTATCCAATAATTTCCTGCAAGGGAAAATATGAGAGGAAACTTCCTTATACCGTGGTTTTAGGAACACATTATAATTTTCTATGTCCAAATCCATCCCCTTAAACCAAATTTCTCCTTGGTTAGGGATACCAGTGCTTGAAGCTATAACCTCTGCTGATACCAATAAGTCTATCTCTGCTATGGTGGTATTTTTCTTATTAAAATTGGTGGCAAATATACTAGTCAGCTTATAATGGTTTCCCACCTCTTGTACTTTCTCACAAAACCATAGGGAGCCTACTTGTCCAAATGACCTCTTGATGAACTCTGAAGCATTGCTATCCTACATATGAGTTGGTTCATATCTTGAGACCTATCCCCCCTTTTTGTATTTATTATTTTCACTGGCCATGCTGTTGGTTTTTCTTGACTGAAAACCCTAGTTTGATAGGGGAAAGGGTAGGGGTTTTGGGCTGCAAAATAGGGAAAACATAGCAACTAGTTTAGGGAGGGAAATGGAGGGGATATGAGTTAGGGAAAATTCTAGGAAAAATATGGGTGGTAAGGGTATATGTTAGGAATACAAGGGTAGCGAAATTTCTTAGAATGGGTGAGGGAAGGAGGGGGGAAAGTGTAAAACACAGGGAAAACCTAGAAATGAAGGCGCATCAGAAGCACAACACGGGCTTGGGTTTTTTGAGAAAAGTGATGAGATGGGGGAAATAGGTATGGGAAATGATTAGGGAGGGTATATGAAGTGTATAATATGGTTTTTAGGAAGAAAAAATAGGGATTTTCTCTCTGGAAGAATGAAAAAATCATGAAATATTAAAAAGACAACATAAAACCCTAGGAGAGGGATTTCATCACTTTTTAAAGGAAATCACTGCATGAGAGGGGTGATGAATGCATAACTTAATCGTTTAGGAGTGTTGAAAAATTATTGGATGAGAAATTACCTATTGTTTGCTTGCTTTTACCTTCAAACTAAAAAACACAACGAATGTCCAAAAGTGAAGTGAATGCACAATAGAAATGCAACGAGTTGATAGGCAAGGCGTTTGGTGATGAAAATCGATGCTCTTATGACTGAGATGAGGAAAAATGGTGGAGAAGAGCTCTTGGAGGATGAAATGAAGTTCTTGAATGCTTGGATGGTCTTTTAATAGCTTGAAACTCGATATTTTCTTTGAAGGTGATGTAATATTATATGTACTTTTGATAAATGACTTGATGAGGTGATTGTACTGCAACATAATTTATTGAAAAGGAAATGTTACCTTTTACTTTATTCCCTAATTTTCTAACTCCCATGATGACATAGGACACCTAAATGATGACATGAACATGATAAGTGATTATGACCATAAGAAAGTGAAGGGAGTAGCATTGGCCTATACAATAACCATTGACCATATGACAATAGAGAGATGTCAAATTTATTTGAAATTATTTTTTGAAAATATAACCATTTGACCCTAAGATCTTATTAATCACATAGAAGTAGTACATTTGATCATTGGTGTATGATAGACACTAACAAGTGGAATACAAATTTCCTTATGCTATCTATTTCATCAGTAAGAGCCTTTCTAAAGATGAGTTTAATTATATAGTCATCGAAAAGGAACTCTTAGATGTGGTACATTCCTTAAACAGGTTTAGGCATTACATCATTAGTTATCAAACTTTTGTTCACACTAATCATGAAGCTATTAAGTATTTAATGAATAAACCTGATGTTAATGCTAGGATAATTAGATGGTTATTATTGCAACAATTTGATTTGACTATTATTGACAAACTAGGGAAAGAGAATGTGGTTGTAGATTTCTTGTCAAGGCTAACCTTTCCTGAAAAACAAGAAGAAATGGTAGATGATCAAATCCCAGATGAGCACATTTTTTTCATATCGATGCTTTCTCATTGGTTTGCTGATATAGCCAACTACTTGGTTGTTGGGAGGTTCCCTCCTAATCTATACTCCAAGAAGAGAAGCAATATTGTTAGGAAGAGTGCCCTATTCACTTGGATTGGAGGAAATATTTTTAGATTAGGGCCAGATCATATCATAAGGATACATGTGAGGGAATATGAGGTCTTTGACATCATCTCATCATGCCATGATGGAACTTGTGGAGACCATTTTGTTGCTAAGAGGAAAACCTTCAAATTTCTACAATCATGGTACTACTGGCCCACTTTACATCAAGATGCAAGGAGGTACACCACCAGATGTGATCAGTGGCGAAGGATGGGTAAGCCCACACCTAAATATGAAATTACCTTACAACCTCAAGTGACTCTAGAGCCATTTTCGAAGTGGGGAATGGATTTAATTGGGCCCATTGATCCCCCATAAGGATAAAAGAAGTATATCATTATGTGAACTAATTACCTGACTAAATGGGATGAAACAATGGCAGTTAAGGCAATAACTGAGTAGAATATGGATCAGTTTATGAGGGAGAACACATTCTAAAATTTTTGTTTTCCAAGATATTTGGTCACTAATCAAGGAACACAATTCACATCAAATTTGTTTGATGATCTCATGAAGCAACACTACATTAGGCACATGATATCCACTTCCTATAACCCTCAAACAAATGGGAAAGTGGAGGTCACAAAAAGAGCATTGGCGAACATTATGACCAAGTTTGTTAGAAACAACCAAAAGGATTAGGCAGACAAACTTGTAGAAGCCACTTGGGCCTACACACCACTTGGAAGACTACCACTGGTTTTACTCCATTTGAACTATTCTATTGGAAGAAGGCCCTGCTGTCCATTAAATTTGAATACAATACCTTAAGGATGGAAGCTCATTTGGACTTGTAACTCACTGCAACACAACAAGAGAGGCTACTCCAACTCAATGGTTTAGATGAATTCAGGATGTAATCTCTCCTGAAAATTGAGGTAATCCAGCTACAGAGGAAGATTTGGCATGATAAACACATTAGGGAGAAGTATTTTTGGGAAGGTGACTTGGCTCTAGTGTATGATTCCAGATTCAAGGATTTCAAGGGAAATTTAATGATAATATGGTTGGGTCCCTCTCTAATGGAAATATGTCTTGAGAATGGGTCTGTCCAAATCAGAACAATTGATGAGGAGGGTATTCCCTTACTTTTCAATGGCGACAAGTTGAAGTTGTATAGAAACCTTTGTCCAAGGAAGAATTTATCAGTTCAATCAACAAACAATTGAATGTGATTGGTAGGCTCACAACCATTAGTTCACAACTATTATAAAAAATAGAAAAAATAAAAATAAATAAATAAATGGGCCTATATGAAAACCTCCATGAGGCATCTAAGGCCAAATCTAGGGTTGAAAAACTTTGTGAGGCAACCCAATATCAAAACAGAAAAAAAATATAAAAAAGAGAGAAGGAAATTAAGTTGAAAATATCCCTAGGTAAAAAAATCCTCTGAGGTGCATATGTGAGGCATGAATGTTGAAAACCTCTCTAGAGGTAGTCTGCATGTCTCAAAAAAAAAAGAAGAAGACAAAAATAAGACACAAGGGGGGAGTCCTTACATCAATTTTGGCTAACGTTTCTCTTTTGCAGGACTCCAGACAGTTAGAGGGAAAGTGTTTATTGAACATGTTCCATAGTTCAATCCTCCATATTTCCGAGCCATCCAGTGAATTTTCACCCTCTTCACCCACCTCCATACCTATCTCCACCATATATCCAACAATTGAACCATGTTTTGCCTCATTTTTGAACTTCTACAAGACTATCCTAAATTGCAACATGAGCAGTCTGAGATGCTACAAGAGGGATATATGTTTGGGAAAAGAGGCCCAAAATGTCATGTTTTCCTTGGGAAATGTTGGGAGAGGTATACCAAAAATTCCTTCATCACTAATCCACCCCATTCAACCAAATTCATCCTCAAATTTCTACTTCCGCCATTCATAAAAAAAACATAGAGAAAGGAATTTTCCTTCAATTTTTTCACCACTTTCACAACCCTTTGATGATTCTAATCCTTTCCATACAGACCCTATGATTTATCCTAATCCCAAAATTAAATATGAGGTTTTTTGGGGGAACAAAGTGACTGCTACATGAAGGAGATCAACCTTTTAGTAGATTGCACAGTTCGAACAAGATTTGAAACCATTTTTTTTTATAACTCCAAAATAGAATATCTAGTTACCTTGAGGCATCATGAGGCCATTCGAGAATATTATAAAGGTATCACTATCCCTAAAGAGAATATGTAAGTTCATATATCTTCTCCAACAATAACAGATAAAACATTGGAAGGAGGCCTGCATGGAAGAAAATTTTCATCAGTCAACTACATGATCATGTTATATATACCTGTGCATAAGTAATCAAGGAAATTTAGCACCTATAGGGGTTAGATAATCAATCACCAACTCAAAAATATCCTGCATGCATATCTAGCTTTGATATCATAGGTAGGTTCAGGTATGAAACCCCTCACCTCTTCCCTATAGACATAATGGAAAACAAATGTGTTTAATGACCGAGAATAGAGTTTTATGGGCTAGAGGTGGCCAGTAAACTTGGACACCTTCAATTAGTAAAATAAATTTCACTCAACCATACATGCACATGGAAAAGTCAAATTAAGTGGGGTGATGATCCCAAGGACTGGGGGAAACATTTAAAAAAGGAAACTCATGCAAAATCCAAGTCACCAAAGTGCTCCGAGCCAATACCAAAAAAGGGAATAGAAAGTACAAGGCTCCATTCCATTTGCATAATTGATCATTTCTAAAAAACAACTAGAGAGACCCACCAAGGTACTGAAGAATGAGCTAGATGCTACCAGAGTATGGATAGGGTGCCACCGAGATGCTACAGGTTGAGTTTGGAGGTGCTACAGGAAGATATTAATTGCTATAGGAGCAAAATATGAAGCTACATGGATGAATTAAGTGTAGAAAATGAGCCAAAACCAATAGAATATTTCCTCAAACTCTTATGCACATGAGAAAATTATCTTGTAAAGGGTAAGTGTTCTCCTCCCTCTCTAATTTCCATACACCTGCATGAATTATTCTACTTAAATCAGGTACCCTGTAGCAATAATTGTGTAGTAATTTCCTTTGAAAATTTATGTTATAAGAAGGAAAGCTAGGGACATAGAAAGGATTTTTTTCATATTATCACCTTATCCCCCTATGTAAAAAATTAAACTAGCCACTATCCCTGTACCCGAGACTTATCTGAGGAAATTATTGGAAATGTGCCTAAGATAACCTCGAGAATGAGCAGTAGGAACAATGAGAAGGGAATAGAAGAGAACCCAAAGACACAAAAACAATCCATCAACATCCCTTTGTTAGGAAAATTTTTGTGAGACATCAGTAGATGGGATTCTTTGAGAAATTAAGGGGATATGATGATGAAATAACTCAATAATTTTCCATGGCCCTTAATTCTTAGGTTGAAAATAGTGCCAATACTATTGTTAAATGACTTTCCATCCCATTGAACGCAAAATAATAAAAAATTAACTAGCCTACCATATGGAGTTCGATGGAGAAAGGGGGATAAGGTGGAAGGTGTTACAATCAAGAAAAATTTCTTCCTTCATAGAGAGAATTGTGTAGAAGATAAAAATGGAGCGAGAAGAGAGAGACTCCTCTACCCTTGGATGAAGTGGCTTATCACATCCTTAAATACATATATTGTGAGGGGAGGTTGATCATTGTGTATGAATATCACTTTAGGCTACTCCATTAGCTAAGGTTTTAGGTAGAATTACCGATTCCACAAAGACTCAGTGTTCCACATTTCCTCTCACAATATATCATTGAAATGAGCTAGAAGGTGAGGGAAGGGAAGCAATAAAAAATTTCCCATAATGGCCTCATCAAGATAATTGTCATGGATGCCTCAATCCACCTAAGGGCCTATGTTGTGGGCTGAATTTTTAGACATGGACATGGAGGTTTCCATTGAAACACAAACCATCACCTCCACACAACAAGAAGAAACACTAACCTCTAGTAATAGGGGTAGAGAAGAGAAGGAGGAAAAGGAGGAGAAAGAAGAAACAAAGGAAATAGAGGGAGAGAAAAAAAGAGTTTAGAAAGAGAACCTTGAGGATCCCTCCAAACCTCAAGGGATAAAAAGAGAGGGGAAACAAATAAGTCTCTCACTCGGAAACACAAAGCAAGAGGTGGATGCCACATTAGCCACACTTGGAACACCAATCAAGCTTAAAATAATGTATCTAGGGCAAGGCCCCTTGTACTTTAAAACAAGGAAGAGCACCAAGATAAGGCAAGGGAAGCCTCAACTTCCTTCAAAAGTCCCTATTACCATTGATGAATCAACATGAAAAAAGGACGAAGTGCTACCTAGTGTGTTAGTGTCAGTATTTGCATACTTCCACCAAGGATCAAAACACATTTTGCATGTGCATCTTAGGTGTCCCACTCTAAATATTTTTCAATCATTCCATTAGGTCATGATATAAATTTGTTCCACTGGTGGTTGTCCTTGCCAAGTGTCCCATTTTCCTTCACAAGTATATGCCTCTCGAGGCTCTTCCATTTCTTCATCATGATGAAAACAACTCTGCTCTCATTCCACTTTTAGTCAATGCCACTCATTGAGTCAGTTTATTTCATTTCTCATGAGGTCACTAGGGTTTCATTAGGTCAAATTATTGCATTGTCTCATGTTCAATAAAGGGTAGTAGAAGGTGTGAAGGTGACTACTGGCTCGAGGGGTCCTGACCTAGGTTCGAAGTTCAAGGTTTGCCAACGAACCCCTATACTACTGGCCCTTTCGGCATTGATTTTCTTGTGCAGGTCAAAGTCTCACTCGAAGTAGTATGGGTGGGTGCTGGAACCAGGTTTCCGCACCCTGAGAAAGGATACGTAAGGCAAGAAGAGCTGCGTCCGGCCCTGTGATACCTAGATCGCCTCTTTCTGCGCAGGGTCGATAGGTCTCTTTTCGCATCCACGTGCGCCAGATCTATAATTATATACTTCTATTACAATAGCACGATATTGCATAAAATAGAACAGAACAGATCCAGATATGGTAAACACACTTAAACAAATCTTTCGCAGCTTGAATACAGAATGCGCATAATGCAATAATTACCAATGATTCGCACAAACAGTACACATAGATTCAGTTCTCAAGCAACCTTTATTATTCATTAATTCAACAATTCCTTCTTACATAGCTGGACTCTGGATCTCCGTGCACACAGCCAACAGGAGTCCTTTCCCCAAAAAGCCAAACAGATATCTTACACCACAATTTGCATCAATATCTATTCATTCACCTCCCTTACAATTCAAAATGTTCCTCTATTTATAATAATCTAGCCTAAAATTTCCTATGGTCCACAAACCGTGGTTTTCGGATCCCTGGTTTACCCTTTTTCCCATTACAATGCTTTCAGGGCTTTGACCCACCCCAAAACCCCTGCGCTAGACTAAATATAATCAAAAGTATTCAAAATTGGACCAATTTCGCAGTTCGTAGGAGACCCTGTTCCAACAGTGACCCAGAATAAACTCATGATTTACTTCAGTTAGGTTTTCCATGTAAAGTTACCTTTCATATTTATAAGTTTTCATCTCAAAAATCACATTTTTGAGATAAAAGCAAAGTTATTTGATTATTCCTAATTTTATGTAATTTTAAATCGTTATATGTAATAAAACCCTAAAAGGCTACTTATTCCTAGCTAAAGACATTTGATGAAGAAATAAAAAGGCCATGTCAGTCATGCAAAGCATCAAATGTTGAACTCTTAGTTAAACTGAGAGGGGGGGGGGTGAATCAGTTTAACACAGTCATGGACTTTTAAAACTTTTCCTTTAAAACTTATTTTACTTTATTAACCCTTCATTTCATGATCAACATAATGTGTGAGCAATCTTTATTTATGAGCAGCAATTAATAAGCAGATTAGATAATGTCCCAGCAGTCTTAATATGTTAGAAGCAAGTATTAGCAGAATAGATATATCATATCAACACATAGACATCATGCACATAGACACCAGATATACGTGGAAACGCATAAAGGGAGAAAACCACATCTTATTATTGTTGTGATGCAAGAGGCAAGCTCCAACTCCCTCTCGGAGGGCACCAACCTACGGGAGGCACCCGACCTACGGGGAAGTCGCCTCAGTGCACGGCCTGGCACGAGGAAGCTCCCGGCCTCATCTATTTACTGTGAGCACCAGCCTACGAAGGGCTCCAACCTCAGTGCACCCAAGCTACAACTTGATGTGGAAGCACCAACTCCCATCTATTTTATGCAGGCACCAACCTACAGGAGGCTCCTACCTCAGTCAGCTACAACTGACATCTATCAAGCTACAACTTGATAGGGAAGCTCCAACTTCCTTACTCTTTCAAAAGAAAAACACTTGCTGATTTACCTTGGATATCGGCTCTGTTCTGTACCTTCTTCTCTGCTGTTCATCAACTCTTATATCAGACCTGCATCATCTCTGCTCAACCCCTTCTTCTTCTTTGCTCAGCTCCTCCTTATTCACATTCTTCTTGCAGCTTGCTTATTTTCTTCAACTCTCTTTAATTCTGCTACATACTCTCTTCTTCTCTCACTCCTTTTTCGTCAACCATCTCCCCTTGGATATTACCCTGTTTTATACAAAAATAGCTTCATGGCTGTTTGTATTCCACTGGGAATTCGAAATGGACAGTCACGTCTCTTTGCCTTCTGCCTTCTTATTTCTTTTCCAACTCAATCATAAAATATAACAGTAGGTGCTTATTTTAATATTACAGTGGGATATTTTCTCTCTTCCGGAGACTTGCCAATGCATCACAACAATATAAATTTAAATAAAACATTTACATTCAAATTACAAATGAGGACTCCAGCTCACTCATTTTTTCTCTTGGCTTGCTGCGCATTTGTCTTTTCTCTGACTATGTCTTTGTCCCTTTCTCTTCTCTGTTGTGGTGTAACTGTTACATGTGTGTAACTGTTCCTTTTATATCTGCTGACTGTAAATTTGGAGGAATTCCAATCCCTTTTATGCCATTAGTGTCTTATTGATGTGGCAGGCTTCGCAGGCCGGAACATACATATATCACAAGCGTTAATAATCGCCCTCCCGTAAAGCTGAGGTCCGTGGGTCTAGAGACCACGCGGCTTATCGCAACCGTGTTATATATATAACTCAATAACCATTATATATCATATGTGTTATGCCCCCGGATCATATTCAAACGTTATTCAACATATATAATATATGCAATTTATTTGCAAATAACCCGACGTCTATAAGGATTGACTGCCAATACGATTAAACCTTTATTAAACCAAATTCATTATATATGACTCCGCCCCGGGCCCACATATCACGCTTTCCGATGCATTGATTCTCCTCCGATTGCGATTGATCGCTCCTGCTCCGATTGCGATTGATTACTGTTCACTGTTCTTTGCCGATGCGATTGGGACTCGAATTTTTATTAATCAAAGTTTATAAGTCCATCGGGTCCGGGCTTCAATCGCAATCGCAAGTCATTTAATATATGTTGTGATTGGCCACTGTTCATTGAATTTTTCTGATGCGATTGAGAAAGGACTTCAAACACATTTGAATTATAATTTATACCTCCATCGGGTCCGGACTTCCAATCGCAATCGCAACTCATATATTCTCCGATGCGATTGCCCAGTGCCGATGCGATTAGAACACGGATGCGATTTGCTCATCTTAACTCCCGCATATAACAGGATCGGGTCCGCCCTTTGATCGGAGCATATAACAAAACTCTGCCGATTGAACCTTTTCTCCGATTGTGATTGGGGAAGGGTCCCACCGTATAAAGCTTGGTTCTTATAATACAACGCTCCACTTATATATTTAAGCTTAGACCTTTGTTTATATGATGCGCTGCACATATATGTAAGATGATGGATATATATATATGTATCCTCCATCGGGGTAGGCGATTCCCAGAATAATATTTGTGTTGTATAACGCCGGTTGGAGTGTGCGATTCTCGGAATATGGTTCTGTATTATATGCATTGCATTGCCGCTGGAGTTAAGCGATTCCTGGAATAAGGATTATGTATTATATGTATAACGCCGGTTGGAGTGTGCGATTCCTGGAATAAGGATTATGTATTATATGTATAACGCCGGTTGGAGTGTGCGATCCCGGAATTTTATAACGGCTCTCTGCCTCTGTCACTTAGCCTTTGCCTCTGCCTCTGCTGCTTCTGTCGCTCTGCCTCTGTCTGTACCTTCCGATAACAGTTCTTCACTGTGCTTCTATGACTGTTACATTTTGACTTTCTTCTTGCTGCCTCTATTTCTTTCGCTATGCCTCTTTTGCCTTCCTCTGCTTCAGCGTTGCCTCCTTTGCCTGAGTGCTGCCTCCTTTGCCATCAATGAAAATATTTCCAACAGTCTCCCCCTTTGGCATTGATGGCAATCCACTTTCTCTGTTTGCTTTCTCTTTCTCTTGTTGCTTGCTCTTCCTGTTTGTTGTTTGTTCTTCCTCCCCCTTTGACATCAATGGCAAAGGACGACGCCTCATCTCTCCGTAAGGGATCTGTCGTTGCATTTCCTTTCTCTGAGTTACTTTTAGGTCCTCTTCTGCTGAAATTGTACTATGCTGCTCCAGAGTGATGTATGAAACTTGTTGAGAGAGGACTTTGGTATAGTCAGCCGATATATGTTTTACAGCTGTGTTTCATTTGTAGTGCTTGTAATATGTGCTAGATTGTAGACAGAGATGATGCATTTTACGATTGAAAGGTTCTTGTTGCTTCTGAATGCTGATAATATTGATAATGCTGATCATGTGGACTTGTTTTATGCTTATCTTGCTGGCTATTCTCCCCCTGGAATGATATCTTCGTTTTGTTCTCCCCCTGAGACTGTACTTTCTTTTCATATTAGAGAATAGTATCTACAGATACTACCCCTAGTCTGTCTCTCAAGTATTCGAATGGTTCTCTGGAAAGTGGTTTGGTAAATATATCTGCTATCTGTTCTTTCGTTGATACATAGTCCAGTTTAACTATCTTCTGAGCCACTTGTTCTCGGAGGAAATGATACTTGATTGGTATATGTTTAGTTTTTGAATGAAGCACAGGATTTTTAGATATACTTATAGCACTTGTATTATCACATTTGATTGAGATAGGTTCATTAATGTTTACCTTCATGTCTTGAAGAGTCTGCTTCATCCACATGACTTGAGTAAAACAGGCTGCTGCTGCTATATATTCTGCTTCAGCTGTTGACAAGGAGATAGATGTTTGTTTCTTGCTTAACCATGTCACCAGACTTTCTCCTAGATAGAATGCGCCTCCACTTGTAATTTTTCTATCATCCACACAGCTGGCCCAATCTGCATCTGTGTATGCTGATAAAGTGAAGTTTTTGGTTTTAGGATACCAAAGTCCATATTGTGCAGTTCCTTGTAGATATCTGAGTATTCTTTTTACTGCCAGAAGATGGTTTTGTTTAGGTGCTGCTTGATATCTTGCCACTAGTCCTACTACTAGCATGATGTCTGGTTTTGAAGCTGTCAGATACAACAGGCTTCCTATCATGGATCTGTAGAGTTTTTGATCTACATCTGCAGACTTATCATCAGCACACAGCTTGCATCCCGTGATCATGGGGGTTGTCACTGGTTTTCAATCCTCCATTTTGAATTTTTTCAGCATTTCTTTTAAGTATTTTTCTTGAGAAATGAATGTGCCAGTGTTCTTTTGCTGAATTTGCAGTCCTAAGTAGAAACTGGGCTCTCCAATCATAGACATTTCAAACTCTGTTTTCATCTCATCAGCAAACCCTTTTGCTAGTTCATCTTTGTTTCTTCCAAACATAATGTCATCAACATATACAACAACAATTAGGAGTTCATTTTCATGCGCTTTTATGTATAGATTGCTGTCTACTCCACCTCTCTTAAAACCTTGTTTTTGCAAATATTTGTCCAGTCTTGAGTACCAAGCACGAGGAGCCTGTTTCAATCCATATAGGGCCTTCTTCAGTCTGCACACATAGTCTTCTTTGTCTGTCAGTGAGAAGCCTTCTGGTTGTTCCATGTACACTTCTTCTTCCAGATCTCCATTAAGAAAAGCAGACTTTACATCCATTTGATATACCTTGAAGTCTTGGTAGCATGCAAATGCCAGGAACATTCTGATAGCCTCCATTCTGGCTATAGGGGCAAATGTTTCATCATAGTCAAGTCCTTCAATTTGTGAGTATCCTTTGTAGACTAGCCTGGCTTTATTCCTGATTACTTGTCCTTGCTCATTCATTTTTTTTTTGAATACCCATTTTGAACCAATGATATTTTTCTCAATAGGTCTAGGAACTAGTTCCCAGGTATTGTTCTTCTCAATTTGGTCCAATCCTTCATTCATTGTTTTTACCCAATACTTGTCCTTGCTGGCTTCTTCAAACTTCTTTGGCTCTATTTGTGATAACATGGCTATGTATACTTCTTCTGTTTGTTCTGTTAGCTGCCTTCTTGTCTGGACTCCTGCTTTCTTGTCACCTATGATCTGATCTTCAGGATGATTCTTCTGAGTGTATCTTGAGGGATTTTTTGAGCTCAGCTCTTCTGTTGTCTTGCTGGTTTCATCATCATTCTAGTCTTCTTATTCATGATTAACTGATGGACTGCAGCAGTCTGTATTTCTTGTATTGTTTGGAAATTCTTCATCAAATCTCACATCAATACTTTCAACTATTTTCTGAAGAGTCTTGTTGTAGCACCTGTACCCTTTACTTTTGGAAGCATATCCTAGAAAAATCCCTTCATATGCTCTTGCATCAAATTTCCCAAGGTTTTCATCATTATTCTTTATGTAACACTTGCTACCAAAGACTCTGAAATGTTTTATTGAAGCTGGCTTTCCATGCCATAGTTCATATGGAGTTTTGTCACTACTTGGCCTTAAGTGAGCTTTATTAAGGATATGTACTGCTGTGTGTACTGCTTCTGCCCAGAAGGTTTGAGCAATATTATTCTCTTGCATCATAGCTCTGGCTATTTGTTGTACAGACCTGTTTTGTCTCTCTGCTACTCCATTCTGCCGAGGTGTCCCTGCAATAGTAAATTGTTGCTTTATTCCATGTTCATTACATAGGTCTACAAAGTCATAATCTGTGAATTCTCCTCCTCTGTCTGATCTGATACATTTCAGCTTGCATCCAGTTTGATTTTCTGCTAATGCTTTGAATATCTTAAATTTTTCCAATGCTTCTGATTTATTTTTGAGAAAGGCAACCCATGTCATTCTAGAGAAGTCATCTATTATCAGCATGAAATAGGATTCTCCACTTGGTGTTCTAGTTCTAGCAGGTCCACACAGGTCCATGTGCACAAGCTGGAGTGGTCTTCTTGTTGACAACTCCTCTTTAGATTTAAAGGATGTGCGAGTCTGTTTCCCTAATTGACAAGATTTGCATATAGTACTTGGAGGCCTTTTTATTTCTGGCATGTCTTTGACAGCTTTCTTCTTGCTCAATTTGATGATATGGTCAAAGATGAGATGTCCCAATCTCCTATCCCACAACCATGACTCCTCAAGTTTGCTAAGATGGCAGGCTTCATCTTCCTCTTTCACTATGTATACATTGTTCTCTGTTCGAACACCTTTGAGCAGAGTCTTTCCTGTTGTGCTTGACCTGACTACACAATTTTGTGCTCTAAAAATAACTTCACAGCCTTTGTCACACATCTGACTGACACTCAGTAAATTTGCTTTCAGTCCATCCACAAATAGTACCTCTTGGGCTTTTCCTCTGCCATTGTCTATGCTAACTGAGCCTCTTCCCTTGATCTTTCCTGATTTATCATTACCAAAAATAACATTGCCAGATTTCTTTTCATCAAGAGTTATAAACTTGCTTCTGTCTCCAATCATGTGTTTGGAGCAGCCACTGTCCAAGTACCACTGGCTTTTCAGATCTTGAGTAGTTAGAGCCAGATCACACTTATTCTCCTTCTTTTTCCACTGGAGGCATCCTTCTATTTGATATCTTTTGTGAGGTGATGAATTGCATCCTTTCAGAGGACATTTGGAAGGCATATGTCCAGCTTGATCGCATATAAAGCGTTTGATCATAGTTTTTGCAGAATTTTGAGTATGACCAAAATTTCTTTGATTCATGAACCTCCTTGAGGTGTAGAACATCATTCTTTTTCCATACTTTCTACATTCAATAATTTTATGGCAAAATTCCTTACAATAAAAACAATAACCATAGAAATTATTTGCATACCTGATGTAAGATTGTTTTCTCCATTTGTTTGTTTGGGATAGCCTCTTCACTGTTTGCATCTTTTGCAGGTCTGAATTACTCTTCCTTGCATAACAATATGCAGCAATGTATCCTGGCTTGTGGCAGACATAACAGGTGGCATTCTTCATAGGAGGGAAGAATCTCCTCTGATGACTTTCAAATTTGATATACTCAGAGGCATATGATTCTTTTTCTGCCATCTTAGTATTCATTATATTCCTTGTTACTAGAGATTTCTTCTGATCTCTGTCATCCTTATTACATGTTTCTTCTTTTGTATGAATTGTTTGGGCTTCTTCATCAGTCTTCTTTGATTTTACAAAAATTATATTTTTGTTTTCCTTTTCTTTGCCTTTACTCGATTCTCCTACATAGCCTATTCCTGTTTTTATCATTGAGGATCTTTGAGCAACCAAGATATCATTCAACTTGCTAGAGCTTGTTGTTTGAGAAGAGTTTATAACCACTGTCCTTTGAGAATTTTCTAGTTTCTTCCTGAGACATACCACTTCTTCCTCCAACTTCTCTTGTTCTTGGGTTTTATCCTTGATTTGCTGAAGTAACATATCTTCTATCTTCTTGGCTTCTTCAAGCCTTACCTTCAGCAGCATGAGGACTTATGAATTTTGTTCTTCTTTAACACATTTGAGGAGAATATCTTTTTGTTTTCTGCATTTTAGTTTGAGTCTCTCAATCTCCTCCAGAGCACTTCTTAGCTCCCCCTCAAGGTTGACTTCCCCTTCTTCTTCTTCATCTTCTAGTAGGAGTCCCTCAAGATCTTCTATGGCCATCAATAAAAAATCTGAGGTTCCTTCTTCACTTGAGGGTTCATCTGAATCTTCAGATGTACTACTGTCTTGTTGAGCATAGAAATATTTTCTGCTGAACTTCCTTCCCTTCTGCCAGTTCTTTGATTTATTCTTTTCTGACTCTTGAGCCTGATTCCTTGCTTTCTTGTGAGGACACTTAGTAGCATAGTGTCCAACTCTTCCATAGTTAAAGCACTTGAAAGGAAGTTTACCTTTGTATTTACCTGAACCTCTATCCAGTTTCTTGACAAATTTTGCTTCTTCTTCATCTGAGCAAGAGCATATTTCTTCCTCTTCTTATTTCTTCTTTTCTGTTTTAAAGGTTGCTTCCCTCGTACTTGGCTTCTTCTGTGGGAGCCTCATTTCATAGGCTGTTAGATTTCCAAGTAGCTGGTTCATGGTCAAAGTCTCCCAATCCGTTGTCTCTTCTATTGCAGACACCTTGGGATTAAATCTGGATGGGAGTGATCTTAGAATATTTTGCACAACTATACTTTCTGGTATGGTTTCTCCAAGAGCTTTCATATTGTTAACAATTTCTGCAACTTTTAAGAAGAAGCTGCCAACATCTTCATCATCATTCATTTTTAAGTTTTCAAGCTGGGCTCTATATACTTGAAGTTTGGCAGTTTTTACTTTCTGGTCTCCCTCATGTATGTCTTCAAGAGTATCCCATATTTTCTTGGCAGTGTCTTTGTGCATTACTTTAATAAAATTTGCTTCACATAATCCATTCAGGATGGCATTCATGGCTTTTGCATTAGCCACAAAATCTTGTTTTGAGTCCTTTTCTAAGTCAGTTGCCTTCGGGGCATATCCTAATTGCACAGCAGCCCAGACTTCTATTCCTAGAGACATTATGTATGTCTTCATTCTGATTTTCCAGAAAGCATAATTTTCACCAGTGAAGAAAGGGGCTTTATTGGTTGAGCATCCTTCTTTACTAGCCATCTTGGGAACCTAGGATCTCCTTTCAGTTGTTAGACTTGTACAAAGGAACCCTCTCTGATACCAATTGTTGAACTCTTAGTTAAACTAAGAAGGGGGGGGGGGGGGTGAATCAGTTTAACACATTCATGGACTTTTAAAACTTTTTCTTTTAAAACTTATTTTACTTTATTAACACCTTCATTTCATGATCAACATAATGTGTGAGCAATCTTTATTTATGAGCAGCAATTAATAAGCAGATTAGATAATGTACCAGCAGTCTTAATATGTTAGCAGCAAGTATTAGCAGAATAGATATATCATATCAACACATAGACATCATGCACATATACACCAGATATACGTGGAAACCCATAAAGGGAGAAAACCACATCTTATTATTGTTGTGATGCAAAGGCAAGCTCCAAATCCCTCTCACCACTGATTTTCTGCAGGCACCAACCTACAGGAGGCTCCAACCTCAATTCTGCAAGCTACAACTTGCAAGGAAGCTCCAACTCCCATCTATTTTCTGTAGGCACCAACCTACAGGAGGCTCCTACCTCAGTCAGCTACAACTAACATCTATCAAGCTACAACTTGATAGGGAAGCTCCCACTTCCTTACTCTTTCAAAAGAAAAACACTTGCTGATTTACCTTGGATATCAGCTCTGTTCTGTACCTTCTTCTCTGCTATTCATCAACTCTTATATCAGACCTGCATCATCTCTGCTCAACCCCTTCTTCTTCTTTGCTCAGCTCCTCCTTATTCACATTCTTCTTGCAGCTTGCTTATTTTCTTCAACTCTCTTTAATTCTGCTACATACTCTCTTCTTCTCTCACTCCTTTTTCGTCAACCATCTCCCCTTGGATATTACCCTGTTTTATACAAAAATAGCTTCATGGCTGTTTGTATTCCACTGAGAATTCGAAATGGACAGTCACGTCTCTTTGCCTTCTGCCTTCTTATTTCTTTTCCAACTCAATCAGAAAATATAACAGTAGGTGCTTATTTTAATATTACAGTGGGATATTTTCTCTCTTCCGGAGACTTTCCAATGCATCACAACAATATAAATTTAAATAAAACATTTACATTCAAATTACAAATGAGGACTCCAGCTCACTCATTTTGTCTCTTGGCTTGCTGCACATTTGTCTTTTCTCTGACTATGTCTTTGTCCCTTTCTCTTCTCTGTTGTGGTGTAACTGTTACATGTGTGTAACTGTTCCTTTTATATCTGCTGACTATAAATCTGGAGGAATTCCAATCCCTTTTATGCCATTAAAGTCTTGTTGATGTGGCAGGTTTCGCAGGCCGGAACATACATATATCACAAGCGTTAATAATCTCCCTCCCGTAAAGCTGAGGTCCATGGGTCTAGAGACCACGCGGCTTATCGCAACCGTGTTATATATATAACTCAATAACCATTATATATCATATGTGTTATGCCCCCGGATCATATTCAAACGTTATTCAACATATATAATATATGCAATTTATTTGCAAATAACCCGACGTCTATAAGGATTGACTGCCAATACGATTAAACCTTTATTAAACCAAATTCATTATATATGACTCCGCCCCGGGCCCACATATCACGCTTTCCAATGCATTGATTCTCCTCCGATTGCGATTGATCGCTCCTGCTCCGATTGCGATTGATTACTGTTCACTGTTCTTTGCCGATGCGATTTGGACTCGAATTTTTATTAATCAAAGTTTATAAGTCCATCGGGTCCGGGCTTCAATCGCAATCGCAAGTCATTTAATATATGTTGTGATTGGCCATTGTTCATTGAATTTTTCCGATGCGTTTGAGAAAGGACTTCAAACACATTTGAATTATAATTTATACCTCCATCGGGTCCAGACTTCCAATCGCAATCGCAACTCATATATTCTCCGATGCGATTGACCAGTGCCGATGTGATTAGAACACAGATGCGATTTTCTCATCTTAACTCCCGTATATAACAGGATCAGGTCCGACCTTTGATCGGAGCATATATCAAAACTCTGCCGATTGAACCTTTTCTCCGATTGCGATTGGGGAAGGGTCCCACCGTATAAAGCTTGGTTCTTATAATACAACGCTCCACTTATATATTTAGGCTTAGACCTTTGTTTATATGATGCGTTGCACATATATGTAAGATGATGGATATATATATATGTATCCTCCATCGGGGTAGGTGATTCCCGGAATAATATTTGTGTTGTATAACGCCGGTTGGAGTGTGCGATTCCCGGAATATGGTTCTGTATTATATGCATTGCATTGCCGCTGGAGTTAAGCGATTCCCGGAATAAGGATTATGTATTATATGTATAACGCCGGTTGGAGTGTGCGATTCCCGGAATAAGGATTATGTATTATATGTATAACACCGGTTGGAGTGTGCGATTCCCGGAATTTTATAACGGCTCTCTGCCTCTGTCACTTAGCCTTTGCCTCTGCCTCTGCTGCTTCTGTCGCTCTGCCTCTGTCTGTACCTTCCGATAACGGTTCTTCACTATGCTTCTATGACTGTTACATTTTGAATTTCTTCTTGCTGCCTCTATTTCTTTCGCTGTGCCTCTTTTGCCTTCCTCTGCTTCAGCGCTGCCTCCTTTGCCTGAGTGCTGCCTCCTTTGTCATCAATGACAATATTTCCAACATCAAAAATTATTTTGAAAGGTTAATGAGAAGAAAGAAATGTGGGTCCAAATCATTCAAAATCCAAAAATCATTCAAAGTATAAAAGCCCATTTGCCAAAAATAAATCCTCATTTGTTCATGTGTCAAGGAGAAAAATGTGATTTTGGAGCAGAAGTGGTTCAAACAAGGAAGAAACTACAAAAACTGGGTGGCACTGCACATAGAGCATTTTTTCCAGTGCAAAATTACACATTGATGTGCATAGAGAGAGGGTGCTGCGCACCTGGGTAAGGCGCTACGCACAGGGCCAAAGACATCCCAAACTTCTCCAAACACCTCAAGGTTGCTTCTTCATCTCCAAAACAAGTAAGTGATCCCTTGTAACTCCCTCTTTCTCCATTTTATGCTTGTGCATGAGTTTTATGTTGGAAAAAGTTACAAAGAAACCTAGTTTTTCTTTGTCACTCCCAAAATCCCCACCCCCCTCACAAATTTCCCAAAACCCCCTTGTCCCAAATTCATTGTCCGTAGACCCTACCACATCACCCCATACTTCTAAAAAACACTAAAAATACCCCTACATCCTCATCCCTAAGAACCTTTACTCTTTTCCAATAAAACCCCAATTTCTAGGAATTTCACTATTTTTTCCTAGATTCTCCCCTACCTTTGACCTGTAATTAAATTATAATTTTCATCTCCCTTCATATTTTCACCTACCATCACATCACAAGGTTTCTTAACCCTTTTCCCCGTCTCCATTAATTTTTTTGACCCTATCCCTATCACCTAAAGCCTTCATTTCATCATTTCCTTCCCTGATCCCATTCCTTTCACTCCCTTATTCACTCTCCCTTTCTTCCCTCTTCCCTAGAGCAAGAGAACAAAAATTTGACAGAAAATAAAAATATTTTAGAGATGAAGTTGCTGCAGGAGAGGAGGAAAAACATGATTTATCAATCAGCCATGGAAGATCCTAAGGAGGCTGAAAACATCAGGAAAAGGCCAAAGACAAGAGGCTTCAAAAGAGAATTGGAGAAAGAAAAGCAAGAAGCCCAAAGTCTAAGTTTTGACCAAAAGTTGGCAAATGAGATTGAATATAACAGAGAAGTGTGGCTTGAGAGGGTCAAAATTCACTTGGAGAAGCTACTGATGAAGGTCAATAGAGACAATCATATGCTCAGGCACATGCCATCACTATCAGACCCGAAACAAAATTTGCAATATCAAGGTCAAACAGATGAAGGATGAACTGAAGGAGATCCGTAAGGGCAAAAAAGGAGGCGAAAAAATCAAGATACTTGCTGATGCCTCCTTAGCTCAACTTGACATTTTATTTTTGGCCTATCCCACAAATTTTGAGCAATTTTTGAGTTTTTGGGAAAATTTTAAAAAACACAGAAAAACTAGCTCTATGCGCAGCGCCTTTGTGCTGCGCACTCTTTTGGGGCATCCAATGGAAAAATGGAAGACATCAGTGGGTTAATAATGATGAGGAAATGCCCCCTATACTTTTTCTAAGCATTTGGATGCCAATAAGTCAGTCAAAAATGACTTGCAAGAAGACTTATTTTCTCCTCCTTGGCGCTGCGCATAGGACAAATTTTGCCTATTTGGTCAATTTTCTCATTTTTCAGAATTAAATTTCACTTGTGTAAATTTGACCTTTTACTGATGTAATAAGTGGTTGATGATGTAATTATGGTGTTCTAGATGTTACCTAGGGTATATACATTAGGTAAATGGCCTCAATGACATGTAATGAATCAGTATGCTTAAATTAGGGACGAGTCACTTTGACCACCCTATTTTCTAGTTGTCAGTTCAGTCTTTCTTGGAACAACTCCTCCTCTCATGGATTCGACCCCCTGAAGCTAGGATGAGTTGTTTTGAGGTCTATATCTTCTTCTTCTTTCTCATTAGTAAGGGTTGGAATTAGTTGGATGCTTGACCTTGAAGAGACATGTTGAGATTGCAACAAGATGATGAGATTAGTGGAAAGGAGTCACCTTCACTAAGTGGGCCCGTAGGCTACTTTTGGCACAAAGTCTATTTTTAGACTATGTATATTTTTAGACATATGGATCATGTTCTATGAGTTGCAAGATGCTATTTGTGGATGGTTGGTCAAGTCAGGAAAAAATAGATGGACTTCTATTTTTAGACATACTGGGCAGAATCTATTTTTAGATTTCCAGTCTAAAAATAGATATGTCGATTATTATTAGCTCTTAATAATATTTGGACTATAAACATTATATTATTCTCTTGGAGAACTTCAGTTAAGTGCACAAATGTGGTACAGGAGCTGACAGAAGGAATTATGCTATTCCTGAGGGTTATGTGGAGCTATTGCATGAAGACTTCAGTTAGAACTCATGTGAGAGAGTTTGGTGGAGTTGATTGAGGAAGTTAGTGGAGTTGTATTCAGTTTAACTAATCTAAACATAGTTGAGCTTTTTGTATCTAGTTTAACTGATTGATACAATTAGTGAGAGTGGTGTGAATTAATTATTAATTAATTCACTAATTATAAACTCATTAATCAACTAAAGAATACATCAGTTAACTTCAGTGCATGGACAGTTTCAGTGGAGACCAATGCAGAAATAGGTGAAAGAG
This sequence comes from Pinus albicaulis, assembly GCA_034641835.2. Taxonomy (NCBI): domain Eukaryota; kingdom Viridiplantae; phylum Streptophyta; class Pinopsida; order Pinales; family Pinaceae; genus Pinus; species Pinus albicaulis. The sequence goes on along the minus strand of CM076581.1, from coordinate 603,786,151 downwards.
CAGGTTAACTATCAGTTGTGACTATGTTGTTGCTATTTGCAACACACAGATAGGTGAAGAAGCCCATGAGGATTGCGCAGTACAAGATGGGTGGTTTATCTATTTAATGAGCCATCCCATAGCATTGATTATGCAATAGAGGCTGGCTATCAAGTGGCAAAAGATTGGAGCATGTGTTTTGCTAGATCTAGCTTGATAGTATGTAGCAATTGGAGGTGGTGCATGAGAGCTTGTGAGGAGCTTTTGTACTATGATTGTTACATGATCTCCATGAAATATAATATACAGATAGTTGGGGTTTTTAGCTTTAATCTTTCCCATTAAATACTGTGTTCATATGTGTGATTGTTTGTGGTTTTAATGTATGCATGCAATTGATTTTATTTCTGCATGTGATGATCAATGGTAGAAGAGATTCTGTATTATGCATGAAGATAAAATAGTGTGTGATCAGGAGAATCTCGGTGAATAATATATCAGTTATTCAAATTTATACATGGTATCATAGCTTTATTGATCATTGGAGCAATTGCAAAACATTGAAGCGGTTGAGTTTTGTGCTGGTGGAATTCAAATTTGCAGCAGTGTTTTCTTGGTGTCGAAGTCGAGATGTCTTTCAATGGTTTGTGATTGGAGTATGCCCTTGAGGGCAGCTCGAATTATATTGCATGGAAGGATAGGATGGAGGTGGTGCTGGATGACAATGGGTTGAAGGAGTTCATAGATGCAAAAATTCCAAAACCTACTTCTAGTGATGCTGCCGTACTTGACGCATGGAAAAAGAAGACAACAAAGTGTCGAAGGATGCAATTTGGAGCGTGAAGATCTCACATAGTGTCCATCCTTCATGTTAGGGCTTCTCCATTCTTGATGTGGAAAGTGTTGACAGACTTATTCCAAAGCAAGAGCGACCAGAGGAAGTTGGCGCTCAAGGATAAACTCAGGAACATAAAAATGGAGAAAGGCGACAGTATGCCAAAGTACCTCACGAAGTTCATCCAATGCAGGGATGAGCTGGGAAGTGTGGGGGTGACTGTAGATGATGAGGACTTGGTGAGCTTGGCTCTCCTTGGGCTTCCGAAGAGTTGGCATTCCTATCAGGACTCTATCAATGGTCAGGAGAAATTGCCGAGGGATGGGAGCGACTTTGGTCGGATCTTGTGCAAGAGGAGATAAGGCGGAGTACCAGGGACGGATCTTCATCAAAGAACTCTGATGAAGAGAATTGCGCTTTGGCTGCAAAAGCAAGGAAGGGGAAGAGCAAGAAGCATGCTTCTCAATCCGGTGCGAAAGGCAAGAAGCAGGACATGTCCAAGGTGAAGTGCTTTCACTATCGCCAACACGGACATTACGCCACTAATTGTTCACAAAAGAAGAAAAATAAGCAGGCTGCTGGATCTGCAGTTGGAGAGGCCTTAGCCTCATAGTTTGAGCTTGATTTTTTGCTTATTGCATGCTTGGTTTCAAGTGTGATGGGTTCAATGTGGTTTCTTGATAGTGGTGCATCTTTTCACATGATAGGAGATCCAGATTTGTTTACTAATATGGATGAGAAAGATCTTGGAGTGCACATCGAGATGGGCGATGATGGTAGATACCGTGTGACCAGTATCAGTACCATTTCCTTTGAGAGGGAGTCTGGTAAACCCTTCGTATTGAAGGAAGTGATGCATGTTCCAGGATTGAAGAATAATCTTATCTCTGTGGCGATGTTAGAAGACAAGGGATATGATGTTGTCTTTAGCGAGGGAAAGGATTTCCTGCGCAGTAAGGCAACTGGTGAGATCCGGAGGATAGGGGTTTGAGTTAAGAACCTTTATCAATTGCAGGTAGATGGTTGCGTAGCAATGGCATGCAAGGCAGAAGGAGTGGTGAGCCGGGATGATGGCGAGTTGTGCACCGGAGATTGGGCCACCTTCACTATGGAGATTTGAAGATACTGCAGTAGATTTATACTGGGCTTCCTAAGGGTACTCTTGCGCAGTCAGATCAGTGCAAGGGGTGTACCTTGGGAAAATTTGTGAAAGCCACCTTTCACGAGAAGGATAGTCGCGCCACGACGATCCTTGAGAGAATTCACACAGATCTGTGTGGACCTTTCTCAGTAGCTTTGACAGCAAAGCACAGGTATTATGTGATATTTGTTGATGATTTTTCTCGTAAGTGCTGGATCTTCTTCATGTAGAAGAAGAGCAGACATACAAGAAATTATAATGAGTTCAAGGCAGTTGAAAGAATTGGGGAATCGGGTGGGGCTCTGGGCGACAATGGTGGTGAATTCATCTACGCAGCGGAATTCAGGACACTGCCGCGTAGAGGAATTCGAAGAGAGCTCATAGCACCTCATAACCCACAGCAGAACGGGGTTGCTGAGCGGAAGAACAGAACAATCATGGGTGCTGCATGGGCGATGTTGCATGATCGGGGCCTACCCATTTACTTGTGGGCGGAGGCATGCAATACTGCAGTATATGTGCAGAACCATTGTCCTCACAAGATACTTGGCATGAGTACACCCGAGGAGGCATTTTCTGGTAAGAAGCCTGATATTTCCCATTTGAGGATTTTTGGTTCACCTGTTTACATTCATGTGACGAAGGATGCCAGGAAGAAGCTGGAGCCGACCGCAAAGGTTGGGATATTTGTGGGGTACACTGATACACCCCACAACTATCGTGTGTATTTTCCAGACAGTCGCAAGACTGTTGTGCGACGGGATATCAAATTTCAGGAGGAGAAAGCCATGAAGTGTTCTCTTGAGAGGGAGCCACACTTGCATGCAGATGAGGAGCTATTAGTTCCTAAGGATGAGTCTCAGGATGTGGATCAGCCACAAGATGAGGTTCATGGAGTGGAAGAGACCACTCAGGCAACACCAACCATTATAGAGTGGAAGCGCACTACAGTGAAGCGGCGGCAGAATCTTGAGAGAAGGTTGTAGGAGCACCTACATCCACCAGCCTGAGGCAGAGGCAGTCCAGAATGGTACTGTTGGATACATGGCTCTTATGACGGTGTATCATAAACGAGCCATCCTCTTTCGGAAGGCGTGGAGGACCTATGGGTAGATTCCATGGTGGAAGAGTATGATTCGATTGTCAGAAACAGTGCATGGGAGATTGTCCCAAGGCCGGAAGGGAAATCAGTGGTGGGTTCGAGATGGATCTACAAAGTGAAGCAAGCAGCTGACAGAAGTGTGGAGAAGTATAAGGCAAGATTTGTTGCCCGAGGCTTCTCACAGATTGAGGGGATCGATTATGAGGAGACCTTTGCACCTGTCGCAAGGTATTCTTCCATATGGATGATTCTTGCTCTCTCAGCGCAGATGGGGTGGCACATTCATCAGATGGATGTGAAGACTGTGTTCCTCAACGGGGTGATTGAGGAGGAGGTGTACATAGAGTAGCATGAAGGTTTCGAGATCTTCAGTAGTAAGTCGCATGTGTGCAGGCTCAAAAGAGCGATGTATGGGTTGAAACAAGCACCTCGTGCTTGGTACACACGGATAGACAGTTATTTCACCGGACTTGGATTCTCCAAGAGTGAGGCGGATCCTAACCTATACCAGATTGTGGTGGAGGGTAAGTTGCTGATCATTGTACTTTATGTAGATGATTTTATTTTGACAGGTGATGAGCTGTTGATACACTCATGCAAGGATGATCTTGCAAAAGAGTTTGAGATGAAGGACTTGGGCCTCCTTCATTATTTCCTGGGATTGAAAATTTGGCAGCGCAGTGGTGGACTGTTTGTTTCTCAGGGTAAGTATGCCCAGGAGATACTGGAGAAGTTCAACATGCATGGCTGCAAGCCTGTTGATACTCCTCTTCTTGGTGGTTGGAGGAAGGAGGATGCTACTTCGACGGAGGTAGTGGATGCCACTGTTTATCGACAGTTGGTGGGGTCGCTTATGTATCTGGTCAATACACGACCCGATATATGCTATGCAGTTAACCAGATTTCACAAGCTATGGTTAAGCCTACCAAGCTCTTTTGGAAGGCGGGGAAGCATGTATTGAGATATCTCAGAGGCACATCGGGATATGGATTATGGTACAGACAGTCGGATGAGGTGAAGTTGTGTGGCTTCACGGATGCAGATTGGGCAGGGAGCCCAACAGACAGAAAGAGCACATCTGGAGGGATTTTCAGTATCGGGTCGACAACAGTTTCTTGGTACAGTAGGAAGCAGAGATCCGTGGCACTCAGTTTAGCAGAGGCTGAGTATATGGCAGCGAGTTTGGTTGCATGCGAGGCTATATGGATGAGGAAGATCCTGGTCGGGTTGTTCGGTTCACACTTAGAGCCTACTGTGATTTATTGTGATAATCAGAGTTGCATCAAGCTCTTGGTTAATCCAGTATTTCATGATAGATCTAAACACATTGACATCTGGTATCATCGTATCAGAGATTGTGTGCAGCAGAAGATCATGTTACTTTCATACATTCCCACGGAGGGTCGAGGATCTTGATATCTTGACGAAGGCGCTCACCGAGGAGAAAATTTGAATACCACGGGGGAAGGATAGGGGTAACGAGATAAATCCTTATCTTGTTGAGAAAGTCGTGAGAATTGCAACAAGATGATGAGCTTAGTGAAAAGAGTCGCCTTCACTAAGTGGGCCCGCAGGCTATTTTTTGCGCAAAGTCTATTTTTAGACTATGTCTATTTTTAGACATGTCGATCATATTCTATGAGTTGCAGGATGCTATTTGTGGATGGTTGGTCAAGTTGGAAAAATAGATGGACTTCTATTTTTAGATTTCCAGTCTAAAAATATATATGTCGAATATTATTAATAGCTTTTAATAATATTTGGACTATAAACATTATCTTATTCTCTTGGCACTTCAGGTAAGTGCACGGATGTGGCATAGGAGACAGGAGTGACATAAGGAATTACAGGAATTACGCTATTCCTAAGGGTTAAGTGGAGCTATTGCATGGATACTTCAGTTAGAACTCATGTGAGAGAGTTTGGTGGAGTTGATTGAAGAAGTTAATGGAGTTGTGTTTAGTTTAACTAATCTAAACATAGTTGAGCTAGTTGTATCTAGTCTAACTGATTGATACAATAGTGAGAGTGGTGTGAATTAATTATTAATTAATTCACTAATTATAAACTCATAAATCAACTAAAGAATACATCAGTTAACTTCAGTGCATGGACAGTTTCAGTGGAGACCAGTGCAGAAATAGGTGAAAGAGCAGGTTAACTATCAGTTGTGACTATACTGTTGCTATTTTCAACACACAGATAGGTGGAGAAGCCCATGAGGATTGCACAGTACAAGCTAGGTGGTTTATCTATTTAATGAGCCATCCCATAGCATTGATTATGCAATAGAGGCTGGCTATCAAGTGGCAAAAGATTGGAGCATGTGTTTTGCTAGATCTAGCTTGATAGTGTGTAGCAATTGGAGGTGGTGCATGAGAACTTATGAGGAGCTTTTGTACTATGATTGTTACATGATCTCCATGACATATAATATACAAATAGTTGGGGTTTTCAGCTTTAATCTTTCCCATTAAATACTGTGTTCATATGTGTGATTGTTTGTGGTTTTAATGTATGCATGCAATTGATTTTATTTCTGCATGTGATGATCAATGGTAGAAGAGATTCTATATTATGCATGAAGATAAAATAGTGTGTGATCAGGAGAACCTCGGTGAATAATATATTAGTTATTCAAATTTCTACAAGACACACTTTGTATCAGTTTTGAGAAATAATATTAATCAAATTTGTAGCTATTTTTATGGGATCCATGTGGTATGGTGTTTAGTTTCAGTTTCTTCTTTTGTGCTCATATGTTAGAATGTTTTTTTTATTATCCATAATTTCTTTTCTATTAAGTGAATGTTTTCAAGTTCGATGAAGATAATCCATAATTTTATGCTCTGTTTTGGGTAGATATCCAGAGCCTGTAATTTCTTTAGTTTAGAAAGAACCCATGATTTCAACATAATATTTCTAACTCCTCACCTGTCTTGATCATCACACCCATTGAAATCCTAAAGTGCTAAATCACTCTACCTACCTTGCCCCATAGAACACCTTGCAAATTTTGACCTAATTTCCTTTGCCCTAAATTTTTTTTCTCCTTCTGATCCAACACAACCAAATCAAAACAATCAAAACCTTGAGCTACTATACCTAGCCTAATATTTTCTTTACTCATCCATATTGGCAGTGATCCTTATGGAGAGAGCCCTCTCCTTGCCTAGTAGGGCTAGATAATTGGCTAAGCATGGTTTGTGGTTGCCTCGGAATTGCCTTCTTCAGCCTGAGGTTCAATCCGAGTGATAACATAGTGAAGGGAAGAGTGAAGAAGTTACCTCTCTAAAAGCCAAGAGTAGACCACCTATACCACCCATAGGGAGGCCCACCACTAGAGAAATCACATATAAGAGGCTCAAAGCAGAAGCTTCCCTGCTACATCAGAAAACATAGGAGTTACAGAGAAAAAATAGGAGCTACAACAGAAACATGAGATGCTATAGGAAGCGGAAAAAACATCAAAAATAAAGGAAGAAGGTCTCCAAGAACTCCAGGAGCTTGATCCACAACCTAACCTTGAGTCTTATTACAAATTTGTTGAAGGAGGAATAATTATACCTGAGAAATTTTCTATACCACTCTTCTTTGATTTGGAAAAGGAAATAGGCTGCACTCATAGATGGATGCAAGTTGCAAGGTCCAAAAAGGTGGACGATGTAGGCCTCATGGAGGAAAAAGTGAATGAAATGAGCATGGAACTAAAAAAATTAAGGTTGAGGGATTCATTCATGAAGGATAAGATACAGGTAGATAAGCTTATCCATGGAAGCATACAATGTAGGAAACCATCAAAATCCTATGGCATCTTCCTTAAGGAGTAGTGTCTGCAATTTCAAATAAATACATTAGCACAATATGGATCTTTACCTTTCCAAGAATACAAAAAATTCATTGAATTTGGAAAAAGTGCAAGCATTGAAGATAAAGACGAACTAGTTGAGTTTTACATGCACAATATGATCCTCATAGACATGAAATTTTGGGACCCCAACTCAATATTGGGGGACATGCAGCTAATGGAATTTTCCTCTTGGTTGGCCCATGAGGAAACAAGAGCTAAAGAATTAAGGAGGGTGATGGAAAAATAAGAGAGGTAGCCCTTATACATTAGAGAAGAAGTAGTGAGCCCCAAGGCTATCATCAGTAACCACAACATCATCTCCACTGAACCTAAATTGGAATGTTGGTATATAGAAACCCAAGAACAAAATATCCTCCATTTTTAGGACACCTTTAGGATGTTGGGGACCAAAAATTTGTAGGACTACCAAAGAAGATGGCATGCCCTGCCTCACAGTTTCCAAATCAGAGAGTATCATTCTCCAAAAATACTAAGGAATTCCTTGGAGAGAACCCAAATATGCAAAATAATTATGAAAATATTGAAGTCAAGTGGATAGGAATCAAACTCAGTCCTCCATTAATATTGGACCTATAGGAGAGAAGAAACCAGGAAGAAGAACAAAATGAATGGATAGACATAGAAGCAAATGCAGGTTTTCTATCCACAAGAAGGCACACCATCTTAGATGCCTTGGGATGTCAGAGAGGCCACTAGGGCCATGAATGAACTTCACATAAGTGATTGAGTTTCTCAAAGGATGAGGAACACCTTCAACAGGGGGTGATGATGGGTCCCATCAATAGGTATATTTTGAGGTCCATTGTGCTATCCTCCAACCCTTAAAACTCTCATTTTCTCACATCAATTCACATTTTTAGCCATAATATGCTTAGTAAAAAGACTAAAGGGTGTTTTATATCGCATGTCCTAATGCGATTAATATGCATGTAAAATAAACAATTTTGGAGATATTTACTATGTAGGGGCTTGGGGGAGACATCCAGAGAGAATATAATGATAATGTCCACTTCATTAACTCTCCAACTCGGATTGAGATCAAAGATTGCTCACCAACAACTCGAATTCACTAGTAGTCGAGGAACTCCAGTACATGTGAAGAACAAAGGGAATTAGATCCACCAATTTCAAGATTTTGGAGGGGAGCATTCCTCCTTTCAAGGGAGTTGCCCCTCAAGTAATTTTTGTATAAATAAACCAGCCTAAAGGCTCATTAGAATTCCGTTTTTTTTTAATATAGGAGTAGCTACTAAGAGCCTCATGCTTGGTACTATTATTTTCATCTTTCATATGATGTATGTGACTCTTATTTTCTATCAATGATAAGTTCATTGTTAGTCCGCATCTGATTTAGTTTTGGAGGTTTGAAACCCTTGGGTTTGGGCCCAACCAAAAGGATTTAGTCCCTCTATTATATTATTTCCTTTTTTCTTGTTAAATTTAGTGCAATTATTTTCTTATTTAAATGGGAATTACATCACAAAACTTGTAGTTGTAGGTTTTCCTATCACCTCTCTTGTGGGAAGAGTGGTTGGAAGATTTACAGTAGCAACCCAAAATCATGTGTTTATGATTTATTGGAAAATTTAAAGTGTTCATTTTTAATCCTTCTGCATACTTGGTTTATGTAACTTAGAAGTTAGTAGCATTGGTTCAACAATTAGAGTTGTGTTGTAGGGTAGAGTATATTTTAATAAAATTCAACTGATATTTTCCATGTTAATTTATTTTTCAGTAAAATTGATCATTTGATGCATGTGTTGGATTAGGCTGTAGGGATTGTGTTGACTTGCAGGGGTGGGAAAAATATTCTACATCCACCTTTACCACCCCATCTCTCTCCTAGACACTTCACACTGGTTCCAAACTCTGCCACTGAGGTCACTCTTCCAGGGAAAATGAAGGACACCATGGGCATACAGTTTGGTGAAAGAGTGGCCTCTGAGGGGTAATAAGCTTGGAAAAAGGGATCCTAAACCCTTAATTCACCTTCATCCACATTCCTTCACCTTAAGGATACCATTCTTTTCCTAAAAAATCTCTCGAACCCCATCCTGTAGCAAAACAAGGCCTCCTGTAGCACTTCTTGTAGCAATCTTGTAACTTTTCTTACTTCGACTAGATTTGCTAAAAAAATTGACCCTTACATTATTAAGTTGAATAATGGTCCTCATTATTTGATTTAATGATCAAGGAAGACTCTAATACCACTCCAAACCCATCCTTTCCTCACTGCAAACATAAGACATCAAGTAGAATTAGACTTTGCATTTTTTTGTGTGTTGAAGATTGAATTCCTCATTTTCAAGCAAGCTGCAAATAGATACATGATTCATGAAAATAGGCCATTGATTTGATTAAGTTCGTAAATAGATGTAACGTGGTTTACTTCTATAACTTGAATAGCCTCTTCCTTTCATGCAATTTCAATTAGCATTTACATTTAATGAATGGAATTTTCATTTATGTAGTTATAATCATGTTCATTTCCTTGCAATCATGGTATGCTTTTATAAGAAATTTTCTTTGTAGTTAGATGAAGGAGTGGTCTTTGAATTATGTTGGAAAAGGGTCTCCTAAAGCTGCGAATTTTGTCCGTTTTGTATATTTTGTGTATTATTTAGTCTAGCGCAGGGGTTTTGGGGTGGGTCAAAGCCCCGAAGGCATTCTAATGGGTCAAGGTTAGACCAATAGTTCGCAAACCATGATTTGCGGACCATTGGATGCGTAGGCTAAATCGGTATAAATAGATGAACCTTTTTGAGTCTAAGGTAGGAAAGAATTGAGATTGATGTTAAGCACGAATTATTAGATCTGTTGTTGGGTTGTTGGGGAAGGACTCCTGTTGGCTGTGTGCATAGAGCTCCTCAGTCCTACTATGTGTGGACCCTGCTGGCTGTGTGCATAGGTGGTATTTTGGGATTGTAAGAAGATTTTGGTATTAATATATATGCGAAGTACTGTTGGTATCTGATGTTATCTGGATCTATTTTTTCATGATTAATGCGAACTTGGGTTGTATGATTAAGCTGCGAAGTATCTATTTGATAGCTGTGAAAGTATATTTGTTTATGTTATATGAATCTATGATCTGTTAACTGCTGCGATTATAGTTGTTATGCTGATAGATTGGTATTACACATGTGGATGCAAAGGTAATTACTAGATCCGTGCTCTGTTATATAAGCCTGTAACTAGATCTATTAAATGTGAGCTTGATAAGCTGGGAACGCAGATCTGCTTGACTTACCTACTCTCTCTCAGGGTGTAGAAACCTGGTTCCAACACCCTCCCATACTGCTTCGGGTGAGACTTTGGCTTGCACAAGCAGGTCACTGCCGAAAGGGTGAGTAGTATAGGGGTTTATTGGCAAAACTTAACCTTCGAACCTGAGTCAGGACCCCTCAAGCCAACAAATGGTTCCGTTGATGGGACCGGGAGCATTTTGAGAGAGAGTCCGGGTAATGCCAAGAACACATTGGAGACATGAGAAGAAAGAGCTCGACGAGTGGCTCAAAAATAAAACAGGAATTCACAGTAAGATAGAATCGTAGTGCAAAGCTAACCACAGAGAAGTGGAAGAATACGTAAATTTTCACAGAGATCTACGAAATTTTGTTTGTGACATTTGCGATCGAGCTTCATGAGTAGCTCGTAAGGCTCGTAGATTTCCAGAAGTGTTGGAAGGACGAACAGGTCATGCAGTGGACCCCAGAGTTGATTCAACAGTTAGAAAAGACTGATAACACCATCATTCGCACGGTAGATCACTGGGTGGACAGTGTGATAGGAGGGTTTGTGACAGAATTTTCAATTGAGGCGGAACGAAGATTCTTCAAGGGTTTCTGAGGTAAGTTTCTAAAAAATCTGCCATTACTGATTAAGATCTTATTGTGCGAAAAGAGAATTTTGTGCAGTCATACAGACTGAATGAGATCCGATCAAAGTGAGGGTACAACACGTAGTGGTAAATAATACAGAACTAATCAAGAAGGAGACCGATTTGTCTATATTCCAGTAAGAAATTCTACTGCGTATAGCTCTCCATCTATGCCATTGTCGAACCCACATAGGGGTAAGAACTCACCTCCACCACCACCAAAAGATGATATGGCCTCGCGCATGACGCTACCCACCTTCAAGGGTGTAGGGGATGAAGATATGGATCGGTTATAGTTTGTCATAGGATTGGTATGGACTGCGCAGAACGTGGCCAGCGATGCTGTGAAAAGCGCACATCTATCCCTTGCCTTTGAGGGGAGAGCCTTGGAATGGTATATGGGATACATCGTCTAGCATGCGAGTGTGACCATAAAAGAGATTAAGAATTCCTTGAAACAACAGTTCAAGAAGCCTAAGTGCTACTCTCAGATAGTGAACAATCTGAAACATTTCAAGCAAGGACCGAACGAGTCTGTATGGGAGGCTGACCAACAATTAAAGAAGGTAATTAGAGAATGAGGATTTATGTATGATGATAGGTAGCACACGGAATGGTTCATTTCTATGTTGTTGCCCCACCTGCGCATGCCAATGGGTCATCAAGCCATCGAGTTGCATGAGAAGGCCTTGGAGATTGCTATGAAGCTGGAGGTTGCGCCAAGGGATGAAACCCAGATAGGAGTACAAAAAATACAAGGCCAGCTAGAAGCAATGCACATGTAGATCCAAAATCTGCGGAAGGAGCGAGGAAAAAAGGCCAGCCTTGAAATATGGTGCATACGATTCAGGGTGAATGGCCACACCAAAGATAAATGTCCTCTGTTAGCAGACTACGTGTAAGCCGGGGGACCCAGCCCATTGCATCCTAGGGAAGCTGCAGGGCCAAGTGGGCCGGTGATGTGGTGCGATGATTGTTGCATTGTTGGGGTGCACGATACCAACCACTTCCCCTACCTTGCCACATATGTCCCAGAAATAAAGAAAAAATGGTGCAGGTTTTGTAGATCTGTAGGCCATGATGAGCAGAATTGCCAAACTTATGATCTGATGATAGACATGGGAAACCTATATAGGGTACAATTAGACCCTTCTTCAACAAGATCGCCCTGTGTTTTGGGTGGCTCCCCAGCTAGGGGTACAAGAGGGGGCTGAGGTGGAAGCGCAGGTAGGGGGAGAGGACAACTGATTTGATATAACTGTGGGGAAGTAGGTCACTTTGCAAGGGATTGCACGAACCTTGCAAGAAAATCCTGCAGATAATGTAGACAGCTGGATCATGTGATTGAAGTTTGCCCGATTTTGATAACCAAGATGCAAGAGAAGTAGCAGACACCTATGCAGAATGTACAAAGGGTCAAGACGAAACCTCGAGATGAAGGATCGAGTGTTAATGTTATAACACGCATCGACATGGCCACCGGAGGAGCTGCAGAGAGAGATGAGACAGAGCCTCTTATCTGGAAAGAAACCATTAAACAAGAAGGTTTGGACTTACAGAAGGAAAAAGAAACCTTTTTTGTAGCTCACCAAGACTTTCCTAAGGTTGTGTCATCTACTCCTCAAGCCCCCGTGAACCTCAAAGCAGATGATGAGGTAAAACCATTCCTATAGGCATGTATGAAGCTGTTGTGCAACCAAAGGGCCGTAGAAAACCTCCAGGCTTGATAGATAGCTGCGCAGAAAGAAAAACACCTGCTATGGAAATTAAGGATGTACACAAACTATATAAGCATAAGAGACGCACTGGTAGGGAGATGTGGTTAATTTTGTAGATTGGTGACTATGAGATGTATCAGGTTATTGTGGACCTGAGCTCATATGCGAATGTACTACCTAAGCAAAATTTGCAGTGAATGGGAGAACCTAAGTTATAATGGTCCACTATCCAGCTGCGCATGTCTAATCAGCAGAAGATCATACCGTTGGGGAGATTATCAAAGATCATGGTAGATATTGCAGGGTTTAAGGTTCGGGTTAACTTCGAGGTCATTCAGATTGTGGAAGATGCGGACCCCTATCCTATGCTCCTAGGATTGGACTGGGCCATAGATATGGGCAATATTATAAATTTGAAAAAGATAAGAATGGTGTTTGAAAGTGACGGAACATGGGTGGTAGTACCGCTAGATCCCGTAGAAAAGGTGTATCACATCTATAAGTTAACTGCGAGGGATGAAGAATGGATCAATCCTATAGCCGATGGTGTGCTGTGCTAGGAAAAGGATAGATAATTCTTTTCTGACTTTAATGAAGAAATAGAAAATTGGCAAAATTGGTTACATGATGTCTCTGTGCTGCGTTGCCTACCAATCACAAGGGATTTTCAATGCATATCCTTAGAAGTAAGAGAACTACCCTACATTGATGGCTCCGGTAGCATAAGGGAGTTTTTGCGAACATTTGAAGCCGAGGTTCCAAGGGGACGAATGCTATGGGCCATTAACCTAGCTATGCGCGCAACACCTGCAAGATGGTGGGACACACATAAGGGGGCTTTCCAGGATTGGGAGGAATGTTAGGATATGATGATCCTACGATTTGAGCCTCCAGCCGATGTACACGTCAAGATATTTCTTGGCTAAGGAGATCCATGTGAATATTTGTTCTCCTGGATGGAAAAATGGTGGGATCGCCCTATAGAAGAATGGGTTGACTTATTGATTCATGCCTTGGGACAAATTCCCACCGCACGGTACTTAAATGGAGAGCTAAATCAATGCACCTGCCATTGGGAAACCTTAAAGGATGAATTCTTGGGGACATTCGGGTTAAGAGGAGGATTGGAGGCGCTTGACGAAGCTCTGCAGGATATAGATACCTTTGTATTTGGTGAATCCAGCCCCTACGTAGCAGTGGGAATACCAACATGGGAAGCACAAATGCAGGATATTGTTAACTGCTGGAATATCACCATAGAGGAATGTGATGAAGACCTACGCAATGTCTCGAACCCAGATCGGAAGGGGAGCGCATAGTTTTAGGACCTCTGCTACACACTATGGATGTTACGAAGCCTCTGAAGCTGTGAGAAGTTAACATTGGCATGGAGGAGTGGTTAGCACAACTCGTGGCTTTGGAGGAAGACCGCTTCATCGCCAACTTCCATCAGCAGGTTCAAAAGGCACGTGATAAGGCATGGCATGATCGACATATTCGTTAAAATACCTCTGTAGAAGATGACTTAGTCCTACTATATGATAGCCAGTTTGTGAAACACCTAGGGAAGTTCCGATAGCACTGGATGGGGCCCTATACGGTTAAGGAAATCATGGATGGCAGAGCTGTACGATTAGCTACCCTGCGTGGCGATATGCTACCCGGCTATATCAATGGTAGTCGGCTCAAACCATATTAGATCAAATGACTATATGGCCAGAGTAGCTATATGAAGTGGGATAGCCCCACCATGGAAGGTAAGCGCAACAGGTACCTGCTCTGTGCAGGAGGAAGCCGCAGGTTTGGAAGCCCAGGGGAATGTGCCAGAGACATGGGAATAAATTTAGAAGGAATAAAATAAGAACACATTAGGTGCACTAGGAGCGTAGGAGGTATGCTCATAGCGCAGGGGTGCGCTGAGCGCACTAAGGGTGCGAAAATTAGCCGTTGGAATAGTCAAATCGGGTAAAAAGAAAAAACTACCGTTGGAAGAAGCAGGCGGCTAGCATTTAATGAGGTGATTTCTGGAGATTTTTTACCGTTTACTTGATGGCAAGTTCCAAGTAAAGTTTACCCTATTGTTGGGCAGTCGACAAAGCTATAAAAAGGGTCCCTTACCTCTGTAGGTCCTGGTTATGATATCTATGGTATAGGTATTACCTGATATACGGTCAGAGCAAGGAGGGAGGGTAAGGGGAAGATATACTTGATTGGGACGGTCCAGGTCAACTCCAGGTCCTAGAATTACTCGATTTAGGATCCTACCTAAGGCAGGATAGATCAAACAAGGGTTCTGTATCGCTTGAATAGCTTATACTTGGAATGTTTGTCCATGACGAATTTGTGCTGTAAGAATTTCTATGCCTTTAGCGTCTCTTTCATGTTTGAGGGCACCTACTCCCTTTGACAGTAGCAATGCCGAGTTTGTCTTTCACACCAGGATGATAGCCATGAATCCTGCTGAACCATTGGAACAAGTGACCTCGGTGGAACATGGAACTAAGGAAGTGGTGGAGATTGAGTCTGAAGCTGAATAAGTTTTCTCCATGCCAGTCACAAAGAAGGGAAAGGAAAAGGAAGAAGGCTTAGGGAAACCCCCGAAACCCATGAAATGGGCTGGAGGGAAGCCCTGTACTTCCCCGAGGAATGTAAAATACCCGCGGGCGACACCCTAGGAGTCTGTTGCACAGGAGGAGGCCTAGCCTGCCGGCCCAATCAACTGGTTACCTCCCTTCGTCCGTGTTATCACCATAATTTTTTTTTTTCTAAACTTGGAAAGTTTACATCGTTCCTATTCATGGTCTTAGATAGGTGTTGGTTCATTTCATGCTTTAAAGGGTAGGTGATAGGGTAAGAGTCTCAAAATTCTCATTTTTATATCCAAATAAATTTTAACAACCTTATTCCATGTCTTAAAGGTCTCACATCCTCTTTAGAAGTCATATCTTAAACCATTTGAAATTTTTTTGGAATTAGCCACAAAAACATGTTTTCATAGCACAGACAGTGTAAAAAACCATTTTTGTGCTACGAAAGCGCTCCTATTTTTGTAGCACGCTACGAAACTACTGAAGCAACCTTTTTTCATCAAAAAACTCTGTTTTCTAGTTTTAGTAGTAAATTTACAAAGGGGTTCCTAAGCAACTGAAAACTCATTTTTGAAAACTGAAAGAGGTTTTTCTTCCTAAAATACTTAACTAAAAAAAATATCTCAGTTTCTTCAAATTCATTATGAGGTGGGAGAAATTGATGACTTAACTTGCGCTACGAAACTGCTGAAAGTCATTGAGAGAAAAACTATGTTTTCTGGTTTTAGTTGTTAACTTCATGATAATTTTTTGGCCACAAGACAAATTATTTTGGAATTATGAAAGAGGTTTCTATTAATAAAACATACAGCTACAATAACCTCTCTAAATTTCCTCACAAGTGTTACCAGTTGGGAGATACAAGGATTTCTTTGAAGCCATATTTTCAGAAATCAGAATTTTCCAGTTTTACACATGTTGTTCAAAGATAGTTTCTGGACAGTACGAGAGGTATTTCAAAAAAATAAGAGAGGTTTTTGTTCAGGAAAACATGGTATCCAAAATCCTCCTTCAGTTTCTCAAAATAAATTTTGGATGAGGAGATAAAATCTCTGTCTCAACACCTATTTTTTAGATAAAAATAGTGCAGAAAAATGATAGATCTTAAATCAGTTTTTCATTAAGGAGAAGACCAATTTTGAGGAAAATAATATTTTAAAGGTTAATTTATTTTGATTTTTGATGTTAATGTCAATCCTTTAAGGGTTTTTAATACCTTCAAACTTTAAATTTTTTCAAAACTGGGTGAAAAGAAGCCCGCACAGCAGTTTCGTAGCGTGCTACGAAATTGCTGAAGATGAGTTTTAAGCACTTTACACATGGATTTTGGAGGTAAGGATTGTTGGTTTTCAAGGTTTGATGTTGCTGGTGGATACATGAAGATCACAGGTGAAGACTTAAAGTGCAAAACAGGAGAAAAGATGGTTAAAGGATAGAGTTTTACAATGACCTACAAACTGCGCTATGAAAACAGGCTACTTTCGTAGTGCAGCTAGTTTCATATCCTTTTACACTATTTCAGAGACATTTCTTAGCAAAGGTGGAAGATTAAAGAGTTCATGGTAATATTTGGAAAACAAGACACATGGGAATCTGATTCATCAATCATTAAAGTGCTTGAAGATGAGAATGAAAGTAATTGGCTGAAAAATAGGAAACCTATCTCCTAATTTCTGGGACAGTTTTTGGCATCATCAACTGGATTACATCAGAGGTGGAGGCATCATCCAAATTCGACCTCATAATATTGCAGCTGGAAAAGGAAGCATTAAATTTTAGACAAGGTCTTTTCAAGAATAATTAGGAGTTTCACTCCTATTTGTATTAGGAATCTTAAAAGACAGTTTAGCTGTCAGTTTGTAATTAATAGTTTGTTTTATCGGTAGAATAGGTGTCAAGAAAGGAAATTCGAATTATCATAATGATGGATCATGGAATCCAAGATTGTAAATGCTCTATATGAAGCATCAGGTCGAATTCATTAGGGTTGATATTTTCATTAGCAAAGCAGTTGTGATATTGTATGTTACTGTGATCTTTCAACTTAATACAGAGATTAGTTTTACTACTCAAGATACAAAAGGGGTTTATGTGTTTGACATTACTATGGAATTTTTCAATTTCTTATTTGTAGTGGTATGAGTATGTGTTACTTAGAATTCATTGAAAAATTCTCTAACTTCCTTCACATGCTTGTAGACTATGCTTATTCACTGTGTTGCTGTTTTCCCTTATAAACATAGACTCCAAGTGCCTTGACTTCCATGTTTGACAAATTATGATGTTTTGTTGAAGACCATCTTGACTCCATGGCCCAATTAGTGTTTGCTAATATTTGATTCAACCAATTATACATTTTTATCCTTTTTATTCCTAGAGTTAGCCATCTAATCATTAATCAAAAATATTAAACCTATTGAGAGAGCCCTCTCAGGTTGAGGAGGCTAAGCCTCAGCCAAAATATTGGTTTGAAATAGTTATTCAGAGTCTAATCGATGAGAAGCCTGTCAGGTTCAGATTTTGTGATAACAGTCTGGCTACGCAGGACCTTGACGCACATGCTGAAGAATATTTACGGTCTAATCACTTATTTGTAGATGCCACTGACCCCGGGAGAGGTCCCTGTCATTGGTGAATCTTTTGGAAGGCTCCATGAGATAAAATTTGACGATCACGACTTGGCCAGTTTAGAGGCCTTCCCTGAGCTGGCACCTGAGTTATACCTTGACATGATTAAGGCATACGATGGGATCAAAATATTTCCCCAGCGATGGGTACGTGGATTGGCCGAGTCTGGGCTCCTGAACTTGCTAAGGTGCCACACTTTGGTCACTATAACGTCACGGACTGGCTAGCCCGACAATTTCTCGCCCTAATTCACGATGGCTGCCTATGGATCTAGGACATGATCCCCATCGATGCTAGGTTGGTTCATAGAATTAATGGCCTTACCATGAATGGATTGAACCCTCTAGAGTGCGTGAGCAAAAATTATGAGGGGGAAACTGCTAAGTACGTGCGCAAAACCTACCATATGGAGTGAAATACTCGAGGCTTTATAATCAAGTCCATCAGTGACCAAGGCACGCAGTTGGGAACCATGTTTTTGGCGTGAAAAATGATGAGAAAATGTCAGGTCACCTTTGTCCCCATACACGTAATTCAGTTAGTGGGCCAATGTGGGAAAGGGATATGCTTTAACTTGGCCCAGTATTTGTGCGATGAGTTTTTGGCTAATGTCTGAGAGTCCCAGGAGCAGGGCCGAGCCTTTTTTTATTCCTAGTTGCTGTTCCTCATAGTGTTGGTGGCCTAGGAAGCCCCTGCAGAGTCAGTCCTCCCTGACCTTATTCCAGACATGTGCGAAGGGGCTCATTATGTGCACTTATGGGATTCTAAGGATCCGCAACGTCTCGAGGACAACCAAATTTTTTGGGTCCTCTTTCAGAGTAGCTCGGCCGCAACCATTAATTCTCGACCACGACTGCCCCCAGCCATGTATGAAAAATACAAGGACATTGTGGCATTCCAGATCACCATGCACAATGTCCAAATCAGAGCACACAAGGATAAAGCCTGGACTTTGCTCCCTTATATGGTGGCGGATGAAGAAATTGACAACGTCATTACGCTCTGGCCTCCTAACTAGAAGATCAGCTTCAAAACTGGCGTGAAGGGCACCGAAGGAACCAACACATAAAAAGTAATCCACCTGTCATCATCAAGGATACTGGAGGCACGAACAAGAGCACCGGGAAGGACATGAGCGCCAAAGGACAAAAGGATGCACAGTAGAAACGGACCAGTGAGAAGGACACAGAAGCAGAGACTCAACTCGATTTGCCGCCAAACCTAGGTATAGAAGGATTGAATGCGGGAGGACCTGCCTCCCCCTGAGGCACAAAGTGAACAAGAGAGCCTGTTAAATGACCCCAGAAGAAGCAGTGCTTGCAGCAGGCAAAACGAGATGAGACAGTCACGCTGACTGATGGGGACCTCAAAAATATTGTTGACGCGGTCACTTTGGCCATAGAAGATCGATGGTTAGCCTTAGAGGAATAGCAGAAAGCTACGATAGACACTCTTCACATCGAGCTCTGTGCCCTCTAGTTGAAAACATATACGCTATAGACCAGTGTGATTTAGGTACACATGCCCTCGACAACCAACAGTGCAGTGCTAGTTACAGAAGAAATCCGCCTATGTTATGTACCAGGCGTAGCCCTTGTGATCAGTCCACCCGACCTGGGAATGCAAGTCCAAGCCAGTACAAAAGTACAGCTGAATTTAGTCAAGTTTCCACATGAGGCATTGCAGGGTCTCCACACCTCCTTATTTCAGGAAATTAACCATCGGGACCAACAAGTGCACCAACAGATTGGTGTGGCTTAACAAGCAATGGATGCAAATAATGCTGAAGTGTGTCTCGCCACTGCGAAGCAAACGGATCTCGAAAATTTGATTCACCAACTCTGCGCAGATGTTACAACAAAAATTCTGGCCACAACCACCCCCTAGGCTAAGATTGAAGGGTTGGTCGCAACATTGAAGGCCTCTAGGATGGAATTTCATTTGGTCAAGACACAAATGGAGTAGCAGATCGTGGATCTGTAGGCAAAGTTGCAGCCTGAAACGCCTCCGGAGGTACGGGCCCAGCGAGCTGCATTGGTTATCGTGGCTACGAACGTCATTACAGGGCAGATCGCGCAAGGCATCCAATTACTGGAAACAACCATGCAGATATGGACCAAGGTCCAGCGCGACCCGATCCTGTGAAAAATAAACCAGGACCTGCGGTAGAAGGAAGAAGAGTTCGAGCATATAGAAGCCACCCTGCCCACTTTGGTTCCTGCTTAGCACTTGGCATGGCTGCGAACTAGCCACATCCTATGAAATGATATGGAAGAACTTCGACATAAAAAGAAGGTCCTCGGTTGCCACCTTAAGCCTTGGGCTGAAGAAGCCCTCAAGATCTCATAGGATGTTGATGTTGCTGTTAAGAAGCTAAACCAAAGTCTGGAGAGAGTCACCGCCACGACAAAAGGCCGGATTTTGCAGAAATTGGTCAATATTGTGCAAAATGCTGCAGCTTAGAGTGAAGGTGTGCTGCCTCCATTGGATGAAGAGATTAGACTGTTGCGGGCACAAGTGGAGACCCCACCATCACAGTGACTCGGGATGAGTCACAAGATTGTGTTGGGGGACTATTGGAATAGGGTCTCCTAAAGCTGTGAATTTTGTTCGTTTTTGTATATTTTGTGTATTATTTAGTCTAGCGGAGGGATTTTGGGGTGGGTCAAAGCCCTGAAGGCATTGTAATGGGTCAAGGGTAGACCAAGAGTCCGCAAACCACGATTTGCGGACCATTGGGTGCGTAGGCTAAATCAGTATAAATATATGAACCTTTTTGAGTCTAAGGCAGGAAATAATTGAGATTGATGTTAAGCACGAATTATTAGATCTATTGTTGGGTTTTTGGGGAAGGACTCCTACTGGCTGTGTGCGGACCCTACTGGCTGTGTGCGCATGTGGTATTTTGGGATTATAAGAATATTTTGGTATTAATATATATGTGAAGTACTGTTGATATCTGATGTTATCTGGATATGTTTTTTCATGATTAATGCGAACTTGGGTTGTATGATTAAGTTGCGAAGTATCTGTTTGATAACTGCGAATGTATATTTGTTTCTGTTATATGAATCTATGATATGCTAATTGCTGCAATTATAGTTGCTGTGCTGATAGATTGGTATACGCACGTGGATGCGAAGGTAATTACTAGATATGTGCTCTGTTATATAAGCCTGTAACAAGATCTGTTAAATGCGATCTTGATAAGTTGGGAATGCAGATCTGCTTGACTTACCTACTCTCTCTCAGGGTGCGGAAACCTGGTTCCAGCACCCTCCCATACTGCTTTGGGTGAGACTTTGGCCTGCGCAAGTAGGTCACTGCTGAAAGGGCCAGTAGTATAGGGGTTTGTTAGAAAACCTTAACCTCCAAACCTGGGTCAGGACCCTTCGAGCAAACAAATTCCTTGAAATGATCTAATGATTGAGGGTGACATGAGTAGAACCTAACCTGTTGTGCATATAGCAATGTCAACTCTAATTTTGTACGAACCCCTGGTTGATAATTAAAGTTGAGAAGCCTTAAGACTTGCAACATCCTTGGTCCAATACCAAAGATTATCACCCATTCTTATCCATTAAAATGATTTTCATGTAGATAGTTTCTAGGGAAAATTGAAAGAAATTTATCGTCTTATTGTTCTATATTTCCTTCCTTTCACTCACACGTGTCCATTATTTCATTTATCCCTCATATACATGTCATTGCAACTTATTTTCTTATTTTTTATTTTCCTATCTAAAATATACAAATATTTTCTCTTCCAAAAACTACTTACAACAATATTTAGTCATACAATTTCCAATTTCAATTGGAGGTTTCTCTCAAAAAATCCCCTTGTCTCTCAAGACAACCTCTTGCTCTTCATTCTCTTATTTTTCATTTGTTACAATTTCTTCATTATTTCCTTCCATCACAATCTATTTCTAAAAATTATTTTTTGTTGTAGATATTACAAAATAATATATTCCTATTCTCATCAATACTTCACTAGACAATTCATTAGTCATCACATTCTCATGCTTCTTAAACAAAATTTTATTTTCTAAAGGAAAATCAATTACCTCAATGAATAATTTTTTTTTCTTTAGCTTACCCAACAATGTATAATCCATCTCATCGTCTTTTTCCCTCTTCAATAGATCCTTATCACTCATCATCAACACTTGACTACTGATCTCTACTATTGCATCTTCATCCTTTAATGCTATAAATGTAACCACCTCCCTACCACCCCTTGTACTATCTCGGGCTATGGGAGGTGTTATTGAACTTACTTCTAGTTCGACCCAATCTCCAAGGTCTATTATGAATATGGGGCTGCAAAATCCTCAGTTTTTAAAGGTTGCATAATTAAATTTTTATGCCACCATTGTGTTAAAATTTGTGAGAGATTTCTAGTGATACCAATTTTTCTTCAATTAAAGCCTCAACTCAAAAGCTGCACTCATTCAAAGCTTATCCCATTAAAAAGGGTCCACATCAGCAAGCTAGTCATGTGTTGCTCACACAATCCTAACAGGTCAACCAAGTGGGTCTTGCAGCGATGCCCACATCACACTGCCAATAAAAATCAGAGTCAAATAAGATATGGTTTGCATTGGGCTCTGAGCGACGAAGTGGTCTCACAGTTTGATCTTGGAAATTTTATAGGATTGTTTATCCTCACCAGCATGCTCATATAGGATGCACCATGCCATGACTTCGATGATAATGGTGGGAAGTAAAGTAGGTTCCACATGGCCACCACCATGTCTACTTAGTGTGTGACCCACCAAGTCCCTCCCTTCAAAATTTCTTGGGTTTTTTCCATTATTTATATTTAGACCAAAATCCCGCTCAAGTGAATCCACAAACCCACATCATGCTGACAGGTCAGCATAACGGATTGTAATATTCCAAAATTTGCATGCAGCAAATTGGAATATTAATTTTTTCTAATGTCACTTAGGAGATGAATAAAATGTTAGGGAGGCCCATGCATTTCAGAAATAAGGATAAAATCCCTCATAGTGTGTAAAGGGATCATAATTCCAGTTGGATTTTACACTCTCATGTGTGAATAGGGACATTTTGCTTGTGGACAAGGCCAAGTTTGACCAAGTCAACAACATAAATGTAGGAGGAGTGGATTAGCAAATAAAAAAGCTCAATGTGAATGTGGTTCAGCCTAGATAGCTATATGTGAGCTGGATTGAAGACCATTAGGTGTGAAAAGGCTGAAGCAAATTGAAGAGGTCAACCTTGACCAAATCAAATAGTGCAGTTTAGAGGAGTGGCTCTAATGAAGGCATAACACAGTTTTGGAGAGAGATTGTTTGTGTGATGGTGGAAACCCTATTGAGTGGGACCCAAGGTGAGAAGGCTCACTTAGTTTATAAGGAAGAGGATGGCAGCCATTTGGGGGTTAGCTTATGAATGGTATTTTGATGTCTCCTCAGACTTTTCTTTCTTTAGCTGTTTAGCTAAGATTGTCGGTGCTGTTTAGCACTAAGGTATTCCTGTTCAGGAATTCCTTTTCTTCCATTTGAGAAGCTCTTGGGAGAGACCTGATCCATTGTTCCTCACATCCGACATTTGTGCCAAGCTTCAGTCTTTAGTTTCAGCGCATTTTCTACAAGAGGTTGAGCTGAGTTACAGGGTGTTGCAGGGGAGGGTTGAGAAACCCATTTTCTGAGTTGGTTTTGCACAGGAGGGAAATTTCCTTCCATTGGAGAATTAGTTTGGAGAATTATTGGGCTGATATCAGATATTTGGTAGTAGGCCAACACATTACCATCAATTATAGCATTATTCCATTCTGTAATTGTGTTATTTCTGCAAGGTAGTTTCAACAGTGTCTTTTGTGGCTCTTTCAGGGAATTTTCCGATGATTAGAGAGTGGATTCTTACATGAGGGGAGACCTTTGATCAGATCTGCATTAGATATACATTATTACAGAATTACATACTCATGTGCTTTAGTTTACAGTGATTATTCAACCATATTGCTGAAGATCACCATTTGTATTCAGGGTGTATTCCTAGAAACCCTTCCCGAGTTCTCTAGCTTTTGTATAAAGGAGACTAGATCTCATTTTTCTGAGCATATTGTTTAATATAATATTAGATATATTTGTCTCTGCTACTTATGTGTACAAAACCTCAATTATACTGTGCAATATATTTTTTGCAGTAATTTCTGTGTTGCAGTGTTTGGGGTTTTAGCCTCTTTTAGCAATCCTAGGTGTGGGAGGTCTGTTTAACCCACCTAGTTTAATTTTTTTCAGCTCTATTCTTGGATTTAGGTTTTATATTGACTTATCTACAGGATCCAAGAGTTCATTTCATTATTTTATAGCATATACTGCTGGAAATGCATTTTTAATGCATGCTTTCTGAGTAGTCCCGATTTTGGGATATTACAGTGGTATCAGAGCAAGATCTTTGGCTCAGCCTGTGGAATTCAAGCCAAAGTGCTATAAAAGAAAGAGAAAGGCCAGAATTATGGGAAGGATGAGCTTGCTCTCATCAATTTTCAGATCCAGGAAGAACCTCTCTGAGGAGGTTGAACAAGAAGAAGAGGAAAGGAACAGTGAAACTTCTAGAGAGTTTCAAGAGGAGGAAGAGCCATGCACTTCCTATGATCAGAAGAGGAGACCAATGTTGCAAAGAGCTCCAAAGAATTGGAACATATCCATTCCTTTTGAGAGGAAGGAAAAATTGCCGGAAGATGGAGGACACTTGGATCACATGATTCGAAGTGAATACCTTGTTGGGTTCAAATCCCAACCTAGAGCCTTCAAGGAGACTCTAGCTTTCCCTCAGTTCATTCATTTGGAGGAAGAAATAATACCTTGTCGCCAAGGAAGGATCAAGGGAAATAGGTTTCTATTGTCTACTTTTGATGGGTCATCTGTAGCAAGGGTTTGGGAAATGAAACTTGATGCATTCTTCCTACTACATCCGGTGGTAGAAAGGGAGGCTGTAGAGATTGCAGCGCTGCACCTAGAGGGTGAAGCAAATATTTTGTGGTTTAGCCATTTGAGCCATGCAAGAGTGGTTACTTTTGCTGAATTTACTTAAAGGTTGATTGGAAAATTTGGTGAAGGGAAATCAGAGGAGAAGAAACCCTCACCACCAGTGGAGGAGACTTGTACCAACGCTGTCAAAACTATGGGGGAGCAGTCCTCAACATATTTAGTTGGAGGGAGAAGCCCTTACATCCATACATGATACTTCAAAATTTCAGCAAGGTATGTCTAATTTTTCATCTCCTATTGTTTCAGCAAATGATATGGAGGATTGTGTACCATTGCATACTGCTCATTTGGAAAAACATGATTGCACTGTGTTGTTCAAACTTGATTTGATCAAGGAAGGGATGAAACATCACCCTAATGGACCACTGATGGCTGCAACCACATGTGAGGTTGGGGTGTGAATTCTTGGAGGTTGGGATGAACTCTGTCCCAAACAAATTTATGCAAAACCATATGTTCATCCTTGAGTTGAGATATGAGACAGACAAAACACCATGGAGGATAATTACAACACTGTTAAGAGGGAGTAGTGAGGAGGCTTTTCCTTCAGCCCACTTGGATCCTTATGGATTCAAGATGATCATTGGTGTGAGATCTTTTCTAGGAGATCTCCAAGGAGTTACATTTTAGCAGCCCATGGAATGCAAGAAGAAAAATCTGATTTGGAAGAAGGGTAGTCTTATTTGGAAGGGTAGCAAGGTTGATGATGATGGGAGGCACTCACATTGGGAGGAATGGGAGTGGATGGAGAGCAAGAAGCTGGTAAGATACTTGCAAATATATGACACCGGGCAGCAGGAGGCTTGGCTGTGTTGGCTACTCTTGAAGGAGTCTGGCCATCATGGGAAATATCCTTTTTTCAAGGGTACGTGGATGGAAGGGACTTGGAAGGATACTTGCATCATGGTGTAGAAAATAGTGTGGATGCATTATGATGATAGGATCATTGTGTTTTCACCATATGAGTTGTATGATGGAGGTATGAGGAGGCAGCAAAAACAGTTGTTGCTTTGGAGGATTGGGAGAGAGCAAGGGCAGATTTGCTCTCACACTTTGTATGATGTTGTAGGAGTAGGAGATGGCACTATCATGGTGCAAGGGGGCTACTCCTTAGCCTTAGATGATCTAGAAGTACTTCCACTTTGGAAGGAAATTCTTGTATATGGAATCATTATGGGAGGAGTATTTGACATTGAGCATGACAAATAATGGAGTTATGAGTTGGCAGGAGCCTATTTGCATGGGCCAACAATGCTGTCACTTTGGAGCATGGACTTATTGATGGAGTGTCCCCAGGATCATTTCACATTTGATGCACTTGGTGGACAAGGAGGAGGTGAGAATGATAGAGTAGTGGATGGATTCATCTGTTACTGTGGTATGTTCTTCTTGACTTGGATTTCCAAGCATAAGAAGGAGGATCTTCATGCAGCATATGGTTCATTCCTCTTCATAGGAGTATGCCATACCACTATGGAGGACTTATTTATGGATCCTATCATCATCTTACTTTCATTACATGGTAAGAATTCTCTTTTTTCATTTATTGACTGTCCAACACAATATTTTCATGCTCTTACCATTTCTTTGTAGTGCATTGCTCCACAAAGGGGCAAGCTTTTCTTTGGGCTCCATGGACCATTTTTGGCCAGCTATTATGATGGATACAACCATCTATTGTATGAATTTTGGCAAGTGTTTGGTTAATTCTTGTATGCTCAGTTGATACATTCAACCATTTACTATTTGCTAGTAGATGTGATGACTTACACAACTAGCCATTTGTCGAGAAACAACTTGCCATGCTATTTTCTTAAGTTGCAGTGGGGAAGACTGCGCTGTGACCTTGGGAGACTGTTGGTACCTTCTAGCACCACATGAAACCTTCATTATTTCTTTCATTTTTATGCTAATCATGATCCCATTTGCTGATGGTGTTCTTGCCTTTATGGGGAGCATGATTGGGGGAGAAACACATTGGGTGGATGTGATCTTTGGGGAGGAGGATCCCCACACTTTCTGCATTACATGTTCTAAGGGGAGCATGGGAGGAGATATGGCCACTACAAAGAAATATTTGTTTCTTTATGAGGAGGGCCATGATATGTATGGGATGCCATATGGTGGTGATTTCTTATCCATCATGTATGAGATGGTTTGGGCCAGCTTGGTTCACAACATTGGAAAAGGGATCTTTGGAGATCTAGTTTCCTTCTTGCCATTTGAGGGAAAAATTATTGCAACCCAAGATTAGAAAATTCTCTGCACTTATCTTAAGTGGAGAGGAGGATAGTGTGGGGTAGGCCTCTTTGTCTACCATGTTCAGAATTTCAACCCACCTACTTTGCAGGAGCTCAAGGTGGAGGAGGATTTTTAGGAGTTGCCATGTTGGGAGGCAACTCATTTTGTATGGATGATAGCTTGGGGATGGGAGATTCATATGGGGATTGTAGATCCCGATATATATCAGAAAACATGCCTCAAGAAGGCCTGTAGACCACCCATTGTTGCCTCCATTGATATCTTACTGTCACATAATGATAGCTGTTTGGGGTGTTCACCAAAAGCTAGCTTGTTTACTTGGGAGGGGCAACTTGGAGATATATTGATGTTGAAACACCTTGATCCTTGGAGGATTTTATCTTATGAGGTTGATAAAGGGGGAGACTAGGATGCTCTTCAGTTCTATCCTTGCAGTTGCTTGAGGACAAGCAACATTTGGGAGGGGAGGACTGTAATATTCCAAAATTTGCATGCAGCAAATTGGAATATTAAATTTTGCTAATGTCACTTAGGAGATGAATAAAAGGGTAGGGAGGCCCATAAATTTCAGAAATAAGGATAAAATCCCTCATAGTGTTTAAATGGATCATAATTCCAGCTGGATTTTACACTCTCATGTGTGAACAAGGACATTTTGCATGTGGAAAAGGCCAATTTTGACCAAGTCAACAACATAAATGTAAGAGTAGTGGATCAACAAATAAAAGAGCTCAATGTGAATGTGGTTCAGCCTTGATAACTATATGTGAGCTGGATTGAAGACCCTTAGGTGTGAAAAGGGCTAAAGCAAGTTGAAGAGGTCAACCTTGACCAAATCAAACAATGCAGTTTAGAGGAGTGGCTCTAATGAAGGCACAACGCAATTTTGGAGAGAGATTTTTTGTGTGATGGTGGAAACCATATTGAGTGGGACCCAAGGTGAGAAGGCTCACTTAGTTTATAAGTAAGAGGATGGCAGCCATTTTGGGGTTATCTTATGAATGGTATTTTGATGTTTGCTTAGACTTTTCTTTCTTTAGCTGTTTAGCTAAGATTTCCGATGTTGTTTAGCACTAAGGTATTCTTGTTCAAGAATTCCATCTCTTCCCTTTGAGAAGCTCTTGGGAGAGACCTGATCCATCATTCCTCACATAAAAAATTGGTTCCAAGCTCCCCTCTTCAGTTTCAGTGCAATTTCTGCAGAAGGTTGAGCTGAGTTACAGGGTGTTGCAGGGGAGGGTTGAGAAACCCATTTTCTGAGTTGGTTTTGCACATGAGGGAAGTTTCCTTCCATTGGAGAATCATTTTGGAGGATTCTTGGGCTGATATCATAAATTTGGTAGTAGAACAACACATTACCATCACTTACAGTGTTATTCCATTCTGGAAT
This sequence comes from Pinus albicaulis, assembly GCA_034641835.2. NCBI lineage: Eukaryota > Viridiplantae > Streptophyta > Pinopsida > Pinales > Pinaceae > Pinus > Pinus albicaulis. The sequence continues at coordinate 603,757,731 of CM076581.1, read as the reverse complement.
TGCTTTATTTCTGCAAGGCAGTTTCAACAGTGTCTTTTGTGGCTCTTTCGAGGAGTTTTCCGGTGATTGGAGAGTGGATTCTTCCATGAGGGGAGAAATTTGATCAGATCTGAATTATATCTACATTATTACAACCTTAAATACTCCTGTGCTTTAGTTCATAGTGATTATTCATCCATATTGCTGAAGATCACCATTTGTATTCAGGGTGTATTCCTAGAAACCCTTCCCAGGTTCTCTAGCTTTTGTATAAAGGAGACTAGATCTCATTTTTCTGAGAATATTGTTTAATATAATATCAGATCTATTTATCTCTAATACTTATGTGTACAAACCCTCAATTAGACTGCGCAGTCTCTTTTTTGCAGTAATTTCTGTGTTGCAATGTTTGGGGTTTTAGCCTCTTTTAGCAATCCTAGGTGTGGGAGGTCTGTTTAACCCACCTAGTTTGATTTGTTTCAGCTATATTCTTGGATTTAGGTTGTATATTGACTGGTATATGGGATACGAGAGTTAATTTCATTATTTTATAGCATATACTGTTGGAAATGCGTTTTTAGTGCATGCTTACTGAGCAGTCCCGATTTTGGGATATTACACGGACCTTCTTGGTCATTGCCATGTAATTCCACCCAATAATATTACTAACCTTGACGTTTAAAACTATCACAAGAGAGGGGCGATGAACTGTTAGCAATGGAGCCTAGTTCTGCTAGGAATTGGTTGCACTAACGCCCAGTTGGTGTCGATGACATACTATTCACTACAAAAACTAGCATTCCTGGGTGATTTCTGTAAAATTAAGGATGAGCTCCCTAATCGAGCTCAAAAATACAAAATATTAACGTGATCCCATTCCGGGGATGCGGCCGAAGGCCTGAGGTCTCAAACTCTAGATTCAAATAAGGTAACCAACATAAAAATTCCGAATTATGAATTCATTTACAAATTATCGGAGTGCACCAATGTAACCATACACATAAAAATATGTTATTTATGATCATGATAATGAACAACACAGTCCATGCATAGAAAAAACCATGAATTAATAATATTTTTACAAGACATCATTCCATCATGGCCATATCAATGAGATTCATAGCTAAGGAAATCATTTATATTTATAACACTCAAAGTATCACCTCTTTCACATATAACAATAATCAACACAGTCCATAAGAAAATATACTCAAGAATTTTACAATTATATGTGCGTTAAATATGGTTGACAACTAAAGGAGGGACATTAACTCTCTACCCAACCATATGCTAACTACACTGCACTCTTTCTTGTAGTCGACCACCCCCGATCCAAATCCAAATTTTTTGAGGATTATTCTCTAGGGAAATTCACACCCAAGGCTTAGTCACATACCTAGGAGAAGGAATCCAATATCCTAGTGGTTTAAAAGCTGTTCACTAATAGTAGGAACCACAATGGCTCTGTTGCTGCTTGAGTAAAAAAAAAAAACAACATGTCAATGGTTTCTAAGGCCGCAAAGGAACATGTTAGTCCCAAGTTACAATGATAAACATAGAAGCTTGACCTAGATTGGATAATTCCACATCACATCTTAGTGGGGATCAAAATATGGATACCACTATTTCAAATTTAAATTGCAAGTTCCCTAGAACCATTTTTCACCAAAAATTATGTTTAAAAAAAAAAAACTTAGACATCCCTCGGTCATGATATGAAAAATATGGAAGTGACAAAGAATTGATTCCCAAGAATGCATAACCCAACTTTGGATTCTGGAAATCGATAAATAATCTCCAAAGAAACACCATAACAATTTTTTTTTGACCATCTTGATCGACTTCTACACACTTATATCCTCACCCACATTCCCATATTTCTATCTTAATGTGTTCATGTTCTTCTTTAAATGATTCACACTTTTCTTCATCTCTAGTCTTTTGATCCTTATCTTTGCCATCTTGAGTAATGCTTATAATTCTTGTAAGATCCCATTAAAACCTGTATCTGATACTAAGTTGTAAACCTTTCCCAGTGTCCAAAAAGTAAGGTCTTTGCAACAAAATTATTTGAAAAATTATAATTGGGATTCACAATATATGTAACCTCTAGAGAAGGGTTCAAATTAGTTTTTCAATGTTTGGTTAAATGTTTTGATCAACCTCCTATATTACTTTTTTATTCCCTTCAATGAAACCTATTTGCTTTAGATATTGTTCTACTAAGTTGGACTCTTGCGGACCAACACCTTCCTTCTCCACCTCAACCACCACATGAACACACCTTCCCTCTTTGAAAATGCATTCTATCACCTTGCCATATTGTTTATCTTATCCCATCATATCGAAGGTCCTCTAGTCACATTTCCTATATTCAGAATGTTCATTTCCCTAATTGTATTATCATCTTCATCCATGTCAACTTTCATAAGTGAAGAATCATATGAGAAAGCGAACATGTCCTCCAAATCCAAGTGGCCCTAACCATAATTGAGCCAACTCTTTACCACACATGAACCTATCCAATGTACTCCATTTCCCTAGTTTTTTGATCAAACACTCAACTCTATGGTTTTCTTCAACTCCATCTCCTCAGTTCACATAACTAATTCTTTTTGGTCTATATAATATATAAAATTTACAAATATTTATTCTAAATTTATATTACTTTAAATATTAAAAAAACTAAGTATTTAGTATAAATTTATTTCAATTTAAATATTAAAAAAGTAAATATAAACTTTTAAGGATAAATACATTTTTTTATTATGGTCAAATTCCAAAATAATTACATCAATTTTTTTTCTTTGAACTACAAATAACTATTACATTAAAGCATTTATATGTAGCAAGTACAAACAACTTTGTTATTTATTTCACTGATTTATATTTGTTTGACTCCATTTTTATTGTATTGAAAATTTGTATTCCGAGTTTTTATATCTTTTAAATGATCACTCTCCTCAAATTCATATACATAAATAGATTCTCACAAAAAAATTGAATCATTTACAACAACCCATATAGACAAAAGAGTGAGATTTTTTGATCAATGGTTGTCATTGATGTTAACCCAAGTAGCACCAGGGGCTACCCCGATCTTGCATGGGAATTTTTACCTACCAAATTACTATATTCCGAGTCAAGGATATGTTTTATGGTTTCTAATTTTTGAGATTTTTTCATTGATATATGTCACGCCACATAATTCTTCACAGTTTGAGAGATATTCATGTTTGAAGTTAGTAACCCCAGTTAGTGGGATAAAACCGCATGGGGTTGTGGCATGAAACTAATAATTGGTTGTGGTAATTGACTAGTCAATAATTAATAATTTTTAAGCTTCTAAAATCCCTCCCACATTCACTTGTTGAAGACCCTCTCATCCTAAGCATTTATATAACTTTTGATCCTCATATCCTCCTCATGTAGGGATTTCACTACTTGAAACATGTAATTGTATATTTTTCGCTATAAATTTTTTTCTACAAAGGTTAAGAAGCTGAAATTTTTAAGTGGTGAAGCTGAAATCCTGAGGAAGCTCGTGTAAAATTTCAGATCATGGTGTGCAATATTTTTAGAGATATGATCTATGGAAGTTAGGGTTTTTGCAGGCTCCTGAAATTCATCTCAAAGAAGTGACCTTGGAAAAATCGTCATAACTCTCTCTCTGAGTATCGGATTGGAATTCTGTAAAATGTGGCGGATAGTGCACAAACTTCATTTTATGTGTATCAATTTCATAATTGAATGAGGAAACAATGACACGTGGAACGCTGTACAAGTTTTATCTATTGAACCAATCCATAATTAGGTCATTATGAGAGATTGGGCATAACTTTGTCTTGAATAATAAAAATTGGGTCAGACCTTTGGCTTTGGAAAGGAGACTCATAGGACTACTACATGACGGAAAATCACATGTTGGAGATCTGAAATAACATAGATACACCAAATTAAATATCGAGCTCCTAGAAGGCAAGAAAAAGCTAGATCATGTGTTGTCAAGGGCTGCAAAGCACCAAAATTTCTAGGGTAGAAAAGCAAAGAAAGGTGTAGCAAAGGTAATCTCCAGGTAAGTATATTTTGTATATGCATGTTGATCTCTTAATTGCATTAGGTTCTTTGTATTCTCTACTCTGCAGGATGAGGTAAGTTTTGCTATTATCATGTCATGGGTATTTCCTTGAAGACTTTTTGTAGGTATTATATACTCATCAAGATAAGACTCAACACATGATCTAATGTTCTAAAGAGTGAGAAAGGGTAGCATGACAAGAGTAGCAATCAAGGTGTAGATCAGCAGCAAGAATTTCGCCACATGAAGTCTTCACATGGGCATCATTGCATACAAAAATTGTAAAGGTATCATTGTACTGAGTCATTATAAAAAAATAATTCTAAAATTTCTACAAGCATCTCTCTTCCAAGAATTCGAGAGGTAGTGTTAGGAGGTCTAGGATCATCATTAGGTATTTGTGTCATAGTTGGGGTTATGGTCTAGTGCGTCTTCTTCTTCTACATCATTCTATATCATTGTAAAGTGGACCATTTTCCCTGGTACAGAAGTCCATTCTTCTTTTATTCTTATACAAGCTGGTAGGGTGGTGGTAGGGTGAGTTGTAGCTCAGTGGGTGTTAGGGCATCTGTTCAGTTGACTATGAAAGAATCTTGGGCATTGGAGCATCCATCCAGTGTGTAGGTTTTAACCCTGAACATAAATTATCTACACACAAATCTTATAACAGAAAATAAACAATAGCGAGAGCATAAAACATAAAACAGATAAACACAGAGATTTTCCCCTGGATCCCAAATCAGGACGACCAACTTGATTTTTCATTATATTCCTTTTAGTGTTACAACACATATATATACATGTCGAAGCATACATAAACCCCAATCCATAAACCTTGGATTAGAACATAACCGTAGTTCCCTTGACCGGATCTACAAAAATACCAGGGGCCGAAAACCATCGTACCCCAATACCATGTGCAAAACCATGCACAAAACCATGGACGCAGACTACCCGCCGGAAATTAAGGACAAAAAATTTTCGCCGGGGCGCTGCCCCGGACCCCGACAGGGGGGGCTACCGCTCCCCCTATGACCCCCCCGTCGTGGAAAGAATATAACACATACCCAACATTCTCCCACTTGTTGTTTTCTTTCCACGAGGGGCCACAGGAGGGCTTAGTCATTGGCCCAATTCTTCAACACCCATTATTTCTCCACACCAAGAGAACTTCTGAGTGCTCACAGACTTTGTCAATGCATCTGCAACATTCTTCAAAGTGTCCACCTTTACCAGCAACACCCTTTTAGCTTCAACCATATCTCTAACAAAGTGATATTGAACATCAATGTGCTTTGTCTTTGAATGATAAGCAGGGTTCTTAGCCAATAAAATTGCACTTTGGCTATCACAGTCTATCCTTATAGCTTGCTGTACCAACCCCATACTTGAACACAATCTTTGCAACCAAAATGCTTCCTTGCTTGCATGAGTGGCTGCTATGTATTCTGCCTCTGTAGTTGAAAGAGCCACTACAGACTGTCTTTTACTCATCCAACTGACTGCGCCTCCAAATAGGCCAAACACATACCCACTTGTAGATCTTCTTTGGTCCAGATCTCCAGCCCAGTCTGCATCAACAAAACCATGAATGTCCAACATTCTTTCCAATCCTGGTCTTCCCTGGTAGCACAAGCCATAATCACTAGTGCCACGTAAATATCTGAAAACCCGCTTCACTACCGTCCAATGCTCCTTCCCTGGGTTTGACATAAACCTGCTCAATACTCCCACTGCATGTGCAATGTCTGGTCTAGTACAGACCATTGCATACATCAAGCTACCCACCGCACTTGCATATGGAACATGGGACATATACTCCTCTTCTTCTTGTGTCTTGGGACACTGTTCATCAGACAGCCTTACACCTACAGGAATAGGAACATTCACCGGTTTACTATCCTGCATATTGAACCTCTGCAATATAGTCTCGACATACTTCCTCTGGTTTAACCAGAGCTTCCTCTTTTCCCGATCTCTCTTAATTTCCATGCCAAAAATATAGTTTGCAGCACCCAGATCCTTCATGTCGAATTTGGAGAACAGTTGGGTCTTCAAATCTTGGATAATTTCTTTGTCATTTCCAATCAACAACGTATCATCCACATACAAGACCAAATAAATAACACGGTCACCAATTAATTTAAAATAAACACAGTGATCCTCCTTGCTTCTGGTGAAGCCAAGTCCCCGTATATAGGTATCACATTTCTGATACCACATCCTTGGTGACTGTTTTAACCCATACAGAGACTTCTTCAACCTGCATACTAGTTCTTTCTTACCCTTCACCATAAAGCCTTCATATTGCTTCATGTAGATCTCCTCTTCTAGATCCCCGTTAAGAAATGTTGTCTTCGCATCCATCTATTCTATCTCAAAATCAAATGCAGCAGCAACAGATAGAAGTAGTCTAATAGAAGTAACCTTGGCAACAAGAGAAAAAAATATCACCAAAATCAATTCCCGGCACCTGGGAATAACCTTTTGCTTCCAATCAAGCTTTGTATTTCTCCACCTTGCCTTCTACATTCATCTTCTTTTTAAACACCCATTTGCTCCCAATGGGCTTCCTTCCAGCCGGCAACTCCACCAGATCCCATGCATCATTTTTGTGCAAGGATGCCATTTCATCAACCATGGCCTCCTTCCAGAGTTTTCCATCCTCTGAATCTACTGCCTCCCTGACAGTTCTGGGTTCATCATCAGTTATAGTTAAGGTAAAACCTGAACAGAAAGCAGATGGACTATACCTTTCTGGTTGCCTTCTTTCCCGAACTGATCTTCTCAAAGTTGGAGTTTGTGGCTCTTCATCTTCTGAGTCTTCTTCTGTTGTAGAGTCTGATTCATCCTCCTTTAGCTCAAACTCTATCTTCTCAGGTTCCTTTGGTAGGACTTCATGTTTACCAACATCTTTCACTTCTCTAAACACCACATCTCGGCTGTACACAACCTTCCTTGTTTCTGGGTTCCAAAGCTTGTAACCCTTTAAACCATCCTTATACCCAATAAAGATGCACCTTTCAGATTTATTATCCAACCTGGTCCTTTTCTCCTTTGGAACATGTACATATGCATCACATAAAAATACCCTTAGATGTGAAAGAGAGGGTTTCTTACCAGTCCATACCTCATGTGGAGTCTTATCCTCCAACGCCGATGAAGGTGATCTGTTAACTAAGTAACATGCAGTCTCCACTGCCTCTGCCCAGAATTCTTGTCCTAACCTGGTACCACTGAGCATGCTTCTTGCCTTTTCCATCAGTGTTCTATTCATTCTTTCTGCAACTCCATTTTGCTGAGGTGTATATGGAGTAGTCTTCTATCGTGCTATACCACACTTCTTACAGAACTCTTCAAATTCATTCTTGCAGAACTCCCCACCATTATCTGTCCTCAGCGCCTTTATCTTCTTCTCTGTCTGGTTTTCCACCAGAGCCTTAAATTCTTTAAATTTGTCAAAGACTTCAGATTTCTTCCTCAAGAAATATATCCATGTATTCCTCGAGAAGTCATCTATGAATGAAACATAGTACACAGACTTTCCCAGTGATGGAACTGACACAGGCCCAAACACATCACTGTGCACAAGTTCTAATATCTTGTTTGCCCTCTTAGCACCAGAAGGAAAACTCACCCGATTCTGCTTCCCATATACACAATGTTCACAGAAATTGAAATCCAGAGAGCAATTAGACATACCTTCTACCATACCATTTCTATGCAGTATCCGAAGGCCCTTCTCTCCAATATGTCCAAGCCTTTGATGCCATAACATGGTCTTTTCTCCAGAGACAGCTAGGCTTTCCGCTCCACTTTCAGGAACCATAGAATTGTTACACCCATCAATAACAGTGCTACCTTGTAGCTTATAAAAAGTTCCAGTCCGAACTCCCTGCATTAATACCAGTGCTCCCCGAACCATCTTGCAGGCATCTTTCTCGAACACTGTTTTTACACCTGCATCATCCATCTTACTTACAGAAATAATATTTCTGGCCAATGCAGGAATATGCAGAACACCAGGAAGTGTTCTAATCCTTCCACCTTGCAGCTTCAGCTTGACTTTTCCACGTCCGACGATTCTGGCCTTCCTATCATCCCCTAGGAAGACATCACCACCATCATATTTCTCATACTCGCAGAAACACTCCCTATGGGGAGTGAAGTGAAAGGATGCACCTGAGTCAATCAACCATGACTCATGATCTACATGTGTATTTGAAGAAGAAGCTAAATACACATCCCCACCTTCATCCGAGGTGGTTTTTGCCTCTGCAGAAGGACCTTCATCAGATCCCTTTCCTTTCTCAGGAGCTTTAGATCTGCATTCCTTTTTGTAGTGCCCTTCCTCTCCGCATTTCCAGCACACCTTTACAAACTTTCCAGGAGATTTAGATCTCCCTCTAGATTTAGATCTCCCACTCGAAACCTTATTCTTGTTTATGTTCTGGGACCTTCCTCGTACAGATAAGGCATCTCCATTCTGACCCTCCATATTTCTCCGTCTCATTTCCTCCGACAGCAAGGCTGAGACAATGTCATCAAAGTTCAAGGTAGTTGTATTGCTACCTATTGCAATAACCAGACTGTCCCACGAGTTTGGTAGAGAACACAACAAGCTGATGCACTTATCTTCATCTGAGATTTTAATATCAATAGATGACAGCTGACTTACCACAGTATTGAAGGCATTCAGATGCTCTGTCACCGAATCTCCATACTTCATCCTCAGGTTATACAGCTTTTTCCGCAGGAACAACTTATTCACCAGAGACTTAGATTGGTACAAAGTCCCTAGCTTTTCCCACAATGTCTTCACCGTAGCTTCCCTAGATACATTCAACAATACTGAATCTGAGACACACAACCGTATTGTGCTTTTAGCCTTCCGATCCAGTTTCTTCTAATCTTCATCTGACATTCCTGTTGGCTTAGTACCTGGATCTACCACAATCCACTGATCTTTATCCACCAGCAGATCCTCCATCTTGAGCTTCCACAACTCAAAACTCTGACCATTAAATTTCTCGATCTCTATCTTTCCGCCGCTCGCCATCTTCTCTCACCGCAAGAATCGATCCCGCAGATCTCCCACTGAACAGGGTCTACCTCAAGCCCGAACTAAAAACCCTCAGTAGCAAAGGTGTCCCCTTGAAGCCGAAACAACTCTGATACTAAATGTAGGTTTTAACCCTGAACAGAAATTATCTACACACGAATCTTATAACAGAAAATAAACAATAGCGAGAGCATAAAACATAAAACAGATAAACACAGAGATTTTCCCCCGGATCCCAAATCGGGACGACCAACTTGATTTTTCATTATATTCCTTTTAGTGTTACAACACATATATATACATGCCGAAGCATACATAAACCCCAATCCATAAACCCTGGATTAGAACATAACCGTAGTTCCCTTGACCGGATCTACAAAAACACCAGGGGCCGAAAACCATCGTACCCCAATACCATGTGCAAAACCATGCACAAAACCATGGACGTGGACTACCCGCCGAAAATTAAGGACCAAAAATTTTCGCCGGGGCGCTGCCCCGGACCCCGACAGGGGGGCTACCGCCCCCCCGTTGCGCCCAGCACAAAGGGGGGGCTATCGCCCTGCCTCTTACCCCCCCGCGCGTGCTTAGTCATGGAAAGAATATAACACATACCCAACACAGTGGGAGCTGGAGAATAATGGTTTTCTAGATTCTAGGAAGTTGGAACTTTCTTTTAAATTGGATTTGAATATTAAAGAATTATTAGAAAAAAATTCAGGTGGTTTTTTTCTTGGAGGGGGTTTCCACCTTAAAAAAATGTGTGCATTTGTGTTCCTTTTGTTTACTTCTATCATTATACAAAATATTATAATAATTTAATATTAGCTAATGCTCTAAAAGATTAATAATAATACTAATTGAAAGGAATACTGATTCACCCCCCCTCTCAATATTTCCAACAATTGGTATCAGATCTTGGTTCCTTCAATAACAGTTAACACCTGGAAGGAGGTCATGGAGCATACCAAGAATGGTGTACCTTTGTTCAATGAAGATAATTATGCACTCTGGAAAGGAATAATGGAGGTCTATCTCTTGGCGAAAGGTTGCGAAGTATGGGACACTGTTGAAAATGGCTTTACACTAACTGTGGATGAACAAGGTAAGAAGAATTTGGTAAATGATGCAAAAGAAAAGAATATTAGTATCAATGGACTTATTGAATCTTCTTATCATAAGGTGTTGGGATGTAAAAACACAAAAAATGTATGGGATAAGCTTGAGAATATATATGCAGGTGACTCAAATGTCAAAGAAGCAAAGCTTCAAATCTACAGAGAAAAATTTGAGCAACTCAAAATGAAAGAAGATGGAAACATTATTACATACTTCCAACACGTTGATGAAATAACCAACACTCTAGAAGGATTGGGAGAGCTTGTTGATGAGAAGACTATTATACGAAAGATTCTTAGAATGTTATTAGGGAGATTCAACCCAAAGGTATCGGTCTTAGAATACAGTGAAAATCTAGACAAAATCAACATAGAGGAATTACATGGAGTTCTCATAGCATATGAAATGAGACTTGATGAAGAAGAGGGTACTTCGCATCTAAAAATTGTGTTCATTGCATCTAAGAAAACCAATAAGGAAAAAAAACCTTAAAAGGAAAAGACCTGCATCTGCAAGTGTGAAGAAAAGGAAGATGATGAAGAAGGTCTTTCAGATGGAGAATATGCTTACTTTATGAGAAAACTAAAAATTGGCAAGGGAAAATTCAAAGGTAAACTTCCATTGATATGTTTCGGCTGTGGTGAGGTTGGGAATTTCACAACAAAATTTCCAAACATAAGTGATGGAAACTCAAAAGGAAAGAAAGGCTTTCAGAAATTAAACAAGCAAGGAAAAAGAAAGGATTCAAAAGGAAATTTCTCTCTAAAGAAGATAACTCATCATCCGATGAAGAAAGTGACAACGAAGAAGAAGCCAATGAGAGAGTACTGTTCATGGCGAAGCAAAATAACCAAGAGGTTTCAAACAACGAAGAAGAAGGGCTGACCATAGAAGAATTTTCTAAGGAGGCAATACGGCTTATAAAAGAGCTCAAGGCTGAGAAGATCCATTCCAATACTCTTGAAGAACAAGTTCAAGGTCTCAAAATTGAAGTTGAAGAACACAAATTTATTTAAGAGTCACTTCAAAAGAAGTTGGAAGAAAGAAACCAAGAAAGGGAAGCATTAGAAGTCGAAGTAGTCTCGCTGCGTAAGGAAGTGAAGAAGGGAAAAACTATCCAAAAATATGCCAACAGTTCAAGGGAATTGGAAGAACTCATCAGCAATCAACGATCTTACAACGACATAACTGGCCTCGGTTACAAAGAAGAAGGAGGACCTTCTACAAAAAAATACAATGAACCTATGAGATATGACATGCATGTAGACTTCATTGGACAAGATTTGTAGGAACAACCTTGGAAGAAAATTCCTTAACCAATATTTCCATCCAGGTACCAACATATTTTTCATGGCTATTGTTATTCATGTGGAAAATTTGGTCATAAATTTGTACAATGTCACATGTACCCTAGGAACCAATACAATTCCAAGAGATATTTCAATATGAACCTCCCAGGGCTCAATGAAACATCAATAGATTTGAAAATTTAAGAGATAATATGGAATGTTACAAATGTCTAAACTTTGGACACATAGCCAGAGACTGCAAACTTGAAAATCCTCCAAAAGAATCTTCAAAGCCATGGAATGAACGCACATGGAAGACGAAGAAGATGGATAATTGTGCTCTCGCTCTCAAGGCTCAAAACAACAAATATGTGTGATATGTTGATAGCGGTTGCTCAATGCATATGACTGGAGATAGAAAGAAATTTGTATCTCTGAAAGAGAAGAAGGATGGAACCATATCCTTTGGAAATGATTGATATTCAAATGTTATAGGATCAAGTACCGTCACTCTCGGAAGAAATATGTTCTAGCCAAGAATGTTCTATTTCTTGAAAACATGAATCACAATCTGATCAATGTTGGAAAAATGTGTGATCAAGGACACACAATGCTATTCAAATCCATAAAATGTGAAACCAGGAAAGGCAGTTATGGTAAAATTGTGGCTACAGCGAGTCAAGCTCCAAACAACATATATGTTCTGGATGAAGCAACTAAATCATGTCTACTAGCTAAAGAAGATGAAAGATGGCTATGGTACAAATGAATGGGTCACATAAACTTTGACAATCTTGTTAGGATAAGAAAAAAGGAAGCAGTACGAGAAATGCTGAAAATCTCAAAACCTTCCAACACACTATGTGAGGCTTGTCGACATGGCAAGCAGACAAAAGTTGAATTTCAAACAAAAGATCACTTTGCATCACATCCATTGGGATTGATACATACTGATCTATGTGGTCCCGTGAGAACAAAAGGCTTAAATGGAGAATTATATTTCATGTTAATGATATATGACTATACTAGGATGACAATCGTCTATTTCCTAAAGAAAAAATCTGAAGCATTTGAGTGTTTTAAGATCTACAAGGAGTTGGTTGAAAATGAAACTTATTTGAAAATAAAGTGTCTAAGATCAGATAATGTCGGAGAATTCAGTTCCAAATTATTTCAGCAATATTGTGATGAAAATGGAATAAAAAGACAATTTTCAACAGCATGAACACCTCAGCAAAATTGAGTTGTTGAAAGAAAGAACACTGTATAGGAGATGGGTAGAACAATGTTGAAGGACTCAAAATTGGATGAAAAATTCGGGGTTCAAGAAATTTATACGACAATCTTCATTATCATTCGAAGTCTTCTTAGAAATAATTGCAACAAGACCCCATATGAATTATGGAAAGGAAAACTAGCTAATGTAAAATATTTCAGAATCTTCGGAAGCAAATGTTATATCAAAAGAGTAGATCAAAATTTGGGTAAGTTTGAATCACGTGTTGACGAAGGTATCTTTGTTGGTTACTCATGCAAAAGAAAGGCCTATAAATGCTATAATCTAAGACGAAAACAGATAGTGGAGAGCATAAATGTTACATTTGACGAAGATGGTGTTCTAACAAATAATGATGAGGATCTAGAATCTTTGAAACTTGAGACAGAGGCTAAAAAAGACATAGAGAAAATTATATAACAAGAAGCAACTATCAACCAGGAAGAAGTGAATAATGATAATCAAGATATACTGGGACAACAAAAATAAGCTCCTCGAAAGAGAAAAAAAGAATGGATTCAAAAGAACCATCCATCAAATCAAATCATTGGTGGAACAAATGAAGGTCGACAACTTCTTTCATCACAACAAGCTCACATTGCTTTTCTAGCAACCTTTGAGCCTAGTAGTTTTGAGGAAGCCAGCTAGAATGAACATTGGGTAGCAGCTATGAATGAAGAATTGGATCAAATTGAGAATAATAACAGCTGGGAATTAGTTCCACGACCAAAATATAAAAATATCATTGGGACTAAATGGGTATTCAAGAACAAATTGAATGAAGATGGAGAGGTTACCATAAACAAAACATGACTGGTTTGCAAAGGCTATGCACAAGTGGAAGGAATTGATTTCGACGAAACATTTTCACCAGTTGCTAGAATGGAAGCCATCTGAATGTTTCTCACCTATGCATGTTCAAGAAAAATAAAATTCTACCAAATGGATGTTAAGTCATCATTTATGAATGGCGAATGAGAAGAAGAAGTTTACATCGAACAACGTGAAGGTTTTCTACTATCAGAAAAATAATACTATGTTTACAGGTTAAAGAAGGCTTTATATGGTATCAAGTAGGCTCCTAGAGCATGGTATGCTCGTCTTGATGGATATATACATAAACAAGGGTTCAAGAAAGGTACTTCTGATAACAATATTTATGTACAAATAGATAAAGATAATTTAACAATCCTTGAGGTATATGTGGATGATATACTATTTGGTAGCAATGATGATCGAATAAAAGAAATTTGCTGCAAATATGAAAAGTGAGTTTGAGATGTATTTACTTGGTGAGCTGACATACTTCTTAGGGCTTCAAATATTTCAGTAAGAGAAAGGAATATTTATATGTCAAGCCAAGTACATCAAGGCAATGTTCAGCCAAGTATATCAAGGAAATGCTCAAGAAATTCAAAATGGAAGATTTCAAACCCATCCTTACTCCAATGGTAAGAGGTTGCAAATTGAGCATAGACGACTCACCTAAGGATGTGGATAAGAGGTTGCACAGATCTGTGATTGGTAGTATTATATATGTAACAACCTCCCGTCTAGATGTTATGCAAGCAGTTGGACAAGTAGCAACATTCCAAGCAGCACCAAAAGAATCACATATTATTTCCATCAAAATAATTCTTCGATATCTAAAGGGCACAATAGAATATGGCTTGTGGTATCCTGAGGGTAACAATCTCATTATTCAAGCCTTTACAGATGCAGATTGGGCAAGAAGAATTGATGATCATAAGAGTACTAGTGGAGCAACATTCTACTTGGGTGGTTGTCTCGTATCATGGTTAAGAAAAAAAAAAACCTCAATCTCGTTATCTACAATGGAAGCAGAATACATTGCAGCAACAACTTGTTGTACTCAATTCCTTTGGATGAAACAAACTTCGCAAGATCTTTAAGTACAATTCAGTGAGCCTATTCCCATATTTTGTGATAACACTAGTGCCATCAGTATCTCAAAGGATCCTGTCATGCATTGAAAAACAAAACACATTCCGATCAGATATCATTTTGTTAGAGAACAAGTCGTTGAAAAGAATATCAAACTTGAATATGTTGATGCAAAAGAAAAAATCGCTGAAATATTCACTGAAACTTTACCTCATGAATCATTTGAATATCTTCGCCAGAAGATTGGGATTCTCCCAAGTTCTCATTAGATTTTCCTTATTCAGAATATAAAGGGGGAGTGGAAGTGTGTATAGGTTCATAGGATGGTTGCGTGTCAGGGGGAGTTACCCTTTGCCATTGATGTCAAAGGGGGAGAGAATTTTATAGGAAGAGGTGTCACGATCGCAGGGGGAGTACTTGTGTTGCCATCAATGCCAAAGGGGGAGATTGTTGATTAGTTGTTGTCATTGATGTCAATCCAAGCAGCACCAGGTGCTACCCCAATTTTGCATGGGAATTTTTACCTACCAAATTAGTATATTCCGAGTCAAGGATATTTTGGATGGTTTCTACTTTTTGTGATGTTTTCGTTGATATATGTCATGCCACATAATTCTTCACGATTTGAGAGATATTCATGTTTGAAGTTAGTAATCCCAGTTAGTGGGCTAAAACCCCATGGGTTTGTGGCATGACACTAATAATTGGTTGTGGTCATTGAACAATCAAAAATTAATAATTTTAAGCTCCTAAAATCCCTCCCATGTTCACTTGTTGAATACCCTCTCATCCTAATAATTTATAAACATTGTGATCCTCATATGCTCCTCATGTAGGGATTTCGCTACTTGAAACAGGTCATCATAGAATTTTTGCTATAAATTTTTGTCTACGAAGGATCAGAAGCTGAAATTTTTATGAGGAAAATTCGAAATCTAGAGGAAGATCGTGTAAAAATTTTAGATCATGGTGCACAATATTTTCAGAGATATGATCTGTGGATGTTAGGGTTTTTGCAGGATCCTGAACTTCACCTCAAAGAAGTGAGCTTGGGAAAATCGTCATAAATTTCTCTCTGAGTATCGGATTGGAATTTTGTAAAACGTGGCGGGTATCACACATACTGTAGTTTCCTGTGTATCAATATCAGAGTTGAATGAGAAAACAGTGACATGTGGCACACCATACAAGTTCGCTCTACTGAAATGATCCATAATTAGGTCATTGTGAGAGATTGGGCATAACTTTGTCTTGAAGAATCCAAATTGGGCCAGACCTGTTAGGACCAAAAAACACATATTGCAGATTTGAAATAACATAGATACACCAGATTAAATATCGAGCTCCTAGAAGGCAAGAAAAAGCTAGATCATGTGTTGTCAAGAGCTACAAAGGACCAGAATTTCCAGGGCAGCAAAGCAAAGAAAGGTGTAGCAGAGGTAAGCTCTAGGTAATTATATTATAGATATGCATGTTCATCTCTTGATTTCATTAGTTTCTTTGTATTCTAATTTGTTTTTTTTGTTTAGCACTGACATATGCTCTGCAGGATGAGGTAAGTTTTTCTATTATCATTTCATGGGTAATTCCTTGAAGACTTTTTTTCAGGTATTATATATTCATCAAGATAAGACTCACTACATGATCTAATGTTCTGAAGAGTGAGAAAGGGTAGCATGAAAAGAGAAGAAATCAAGGTGTAGAACAATAGTAAGAAGTTCACCACAGGAAGTCTTCACGTGGGCAGTAATGCATACCGTCATTGTAAAGGTATCATTGTACTGAGTCATTATAAAAAAGTCATTGTAAAATTTGTACAAGTGTTTATCTGCCTAGAACTAAAGAGGAAATGTCGGGAGGTCTAGGACCATCATTAGGTATTTGTGTCATACTTGGGGTTATGTTATAGTGTGTCTTCTTCTTATACATCATTCTATATGATTGTAAAGTGGACCATTTTCCCTGGTACGAGAGTCCATTCTTCTTTTATTCTTTTAGAGGGTGGTAGGGTGGTGGTAGGGTGAGTTGCAGCTCATTGGGTGTTGGGGCATACATTTAGTTGACTACTGAAGAATCTTGGGCATTGGAGCATCCATCCAGTGGGAGTTGGAGAAGAATGCTTTTCTAGATTCTAGGAAGTTGGAGATTTCATTTCAATTGGAGTTAAATATTAAAGAGTTATTAGAAAATAATTCAGGTGGTTTTTGTCCCGGAGGGGGTTTCCACCTTAAAAAATTGTGTGCATTTGTGTTCCTTTTGTTTACTGCTATCATTCTACAAACACTGATAATAATTGAAGATTAAATAATGCTCTTAAAGATTAATAATAATACTAATTGAAAGGAATAGTGATTCACCGCCCCTCTCAGTATTTCCAACAAGATTAAGTGCATGATTCAAGAAATGTTAGAGGTTGGCATCATTCAACTAAGTTAAAGTGATTTCTCTTCACTGATGGTGATGGTTAGAAAAAAAAGGAAGGTTCATGGCATATGTGTCTAGAATATAGAAAAATCCACAAAATGATCATTAAAGATAAGTTTCTTGTTCCCATCATTGAATAATTATTAAATGAATTGTAAGGAGAAAATTTCTTTACTAAGCTGGATCTCCATTTTCGATATCATAAAATAAAAATGAAGCATGAATATATTCCCAAAACAACCTTTAGAATACATGAAGGTCATTATGCGCTTTGGGTGATGGCATATAGTCTTACAAATGCACCTTCAACATTTCAAATACTAACAAATTCTCTTTTCAAACCTTTCCTCTGAAAATTTGTGTTAGTATTTTTTTTATAATAAAATAACCTACAAAAAATCTTTAGGTGAACATGTAGAACTTGTTTACATCGTATTGAAACTATTGGAAGATAAATATATATATGAAAGGCCTTCCAAGTGTGCATTTTAGGTTCAATATTGGAATATTTGGGTCACATTGTATCTCATGGAGGTGTCAAAGTGGACCCTAACAAAATAAAATCTATGATGGAATGAAGAATTCCAAAAGCCTTGAAGAATCTTAGAGGGTTCTTATGATTTTTTGGGATATTACCAAGTTTGTTAATAAGTTTGGTATATAACAACACCTCTAATAGTAATACTGAAAAAATGCAATTTCTTGGACTCAAGAAGAAACCAAATATTTTGAAAAAGTTGAGGCTATGTGTGAGACTCTTGTCTTTGCATTCTCAAATTAGGGGAATTTTGAGGTCTAAAATGGGTCTCCTATGAAAAATACACAACCAAAATAAAATTTATAAGAACCAATAGGATTCAATATGATGACGTCAACCATGGGGGATGATTCACCATTTGTAGAGTAAAAAGGTAAAAAGATTAAAAAATAATAAAATAATAAAACTAGGTTTTCAACTCGTATTTTCAACTTATCTCCCTAAGGTTTTACTCAAATTTCAAGTAGGAGTACTCGTTGGATGCAAAATTTAATTCCTCATCCAAGGAGTACCCATGTTACATACTTTCGATGGACCCTGATACACGAAAAATGAGAAATACATGAAAACACATGAATGCAATCATGTTTTTCATGTATTTCTCATTTTTCATGTAGTAGCGTCCATTGAAAGTATGCAACATGGGTACTCCTTGGATTAGTAGTCAAATTCTACATCCAACAAGTCTTACCGACCGAAATTTGAGTAAACCTATAGGGAGATAAGTTGAAAAAATAATTTTTCCCTTTTTCCCTCTAAAATTTGATGATGTAATCTAATATTATTTTATTATTTCTACTATTATTTTATAATTTCCTTAGGAGGCCCATTTTAGACCTCAAAATTCCCCTAATGAACCTTCATGAATAATTTTATTTGTAAGTCATGTTATACCTATGGACATAGAATTGTATAGTTTTGTTGCAAGAAGGAAGGTCCCTTCCCTGTATAAGTAGCCAACAAAAATGAAGGAACATACTCAAACCCATTTATGAAAAAGATACGTTCGCCATATTACATGTAGTTAAAAAATGACGTCCTTACTTAATATGAAGACACTTTAAGGTAAAAATAGATCATGATAGTTTGAAATACTTCTTGAAACAATGATTATCTTTTGAAGAGCAACATAAATGGGTTATAAATATGCAAGGTTATGAATTGAAATTATCTACAAAAAGGGAAAATAAAATATGGTAGTAAATTCACTTTTAAGGAAAGAAGAAGACATAGAGGATTTACAAAAGGGTGGAGAAGAAAGACTAGAATATAAGAAAGATAAAAGAGTATGCAAGATCATTCAACAATTACAAAAGCACCCAACTACATTATTTATCTTTTTGTGTAATAATAATTTATTGTGATATCAAGATCACCTATTTATATGTAAAAATTCTCAACTCAAAGTGAAAGTCCTTTTGGAATTGCATACTTCACCTATAGGATGCCATTTAGGGTTCTTGAAAACCTACCATAAGATTAAGAAATATTTTTTTGGGGAAGGTCTTAACATTGATGTTAAACATTTTGTGGCTGAATGTGTGGTCTACCAACAGAATAGAGGAGAGATGATCATGACTCTAGGCATTCTACAACAATTAGTTATACCAAGTAAACATTTTTAATATGTTTCAATGGATTTATTACAGGTCTATTCAAGTCCAAATGAAAGAATTTCATCATGCTAGTAGTGGATCAAATAAAAAAGTATGCCCATTTTTTCTTCCTTTCTCATCCATTTAAAGAAAGTATAGTAGCCACAAAATCCATAGAAACGATTCAAAATCTACATGGGATCCATATTAAGATTATTGTAAGTGATAGAGATATAACTTTGTTGGCAATATGATGCAAAGTGTTGTCCTTGATTGCAACCCACTTGATGAAGATGATGGCAACCTACTTGATAAATTTGTCCTTGATGGAATGTGTCTTGATGAACTTGTTAAATGATGTAAATCTGATGTATCTACAATGAGTATAGAAGGTAATGATGGAAGGAATGACAGTATGTGCCAGAACATGATGAAAAGAGTATGTCTCAAGGCATACGCGTATTTGTCTAGACGAAGTAGCGTATGCACGCGGGAAATAACGTGCCAAGTCGCGTATGGGAAAAAGCGCTCTAAATTTGTAAAACCAGGGGTAACTACCATGGTATTGACCCATTGTATTGAATGATGGTTCGCCTATGTGATCCCATCCAGGAATACCATTGGAAGTTATGTGGTTTTGACTCATGGTATTGATGAAGGGTAACCCTATATAAGGAGAAGAAAATCATTGTGCAAAAGGTGTGCATGAGTCTGGGTTTGAATGAATACTTCACTCTGAAGTATGTCTGAATGGAAAGGGTAACAATTTGATGATAGATCTGAATCTGTGATGCACCTATGAAGAAAATGATGAAGAAGGTTATCTAGATCTGAAATGTATTTGTATCTTCTAGATCTGTTTATGAAATGTTTAGATCTGAGATGAGGCGAACATCTGTCTGAAGTGAAGGGTTAAATCTGAACTGAATATCTGACTTGAAGAAGTATGCTACCCTGTAATGATTGAAGATCTATACACTATTTTATTATAGCGGAAGCGCGTATATACACGGGTTCTACAAAGCGAAAGCGCGTATGAGTAGTGAAATCAGTTTTGGAGTATGTGCAGAGGTATACGCGGGTTTATATGCATGAAGGCGCGTATATACGCCGGATCAGTAAAAGGAAAGCGCGTATGAAAACTAGGGTTTTCTGAAGGATGAAATATGAAATGTCTGATCTGTTCTGTTACTGCTATCTGATCTGGGTTGTCTGAATTGATAAGTATCCATTTTGATGTATGATTGAGCTTAAATGTATGGAGTGGGTCCAGTCTGAAAATATGATGAAAAGTCGCCTGCAAGTTGTGTTATAAAGAAAGCTTTTGGATCTAGTGTGAAAATTGATGAAACATGGTCCATGGTGGTGCTAAGGGCTGTAGGCTTCAGTCAGGGGGTTGTAGCTCCCTTCCAGGTGAGGGTGGTAAACGAGAGTAGGGGGTCGTAGCTCCCTTCCAGGAGAGGCTGGTAAACGAGAGCAGGGGGTCGTAGCTCCCTTCCAGGAGAGGCTGGTAAACGAGCGCAGGTGGGTGCCTGCGTACTGGTATGAGTCTGCGCCAGTACATAGTTATAAGATGTTTTCTTTATAATAAAATATTGAAGGCTGAGACAACGGAAGCGGTGGTTTTCTCCCGACTTGGGTTTCCACCTAAAATCCTGGTGTTCATGTGTGATGCTTATGTGTGATGATTTACTCTGTTATTACTGCACATGTCTGTTGCTATAAACATCTGATGAATGAATAAATGCATGGATCTAAGTAATGAATTAATTGCATATTAAGATCTCTGCATATACGCGAGTTTTGTGAAGGGTATCCGCGTATATACGCAAGTCTGATCAAGTAAAGTAGCGTATGGGTTTTAGAGCATGAAAAAGTAAAAATATTTGAGTATGCCCTAAATACTGATTCACCCCCCCCTCTCAGTATTTTTCCCAACAATTGGTATTAGAGCAGGTCCTTTTATAGAAGCTTGATCGCTTGAAGGAGATCCGTCACAATGGGAAGTCATGAAGGAGTAATGTCTATAAGGCCACCTCTATTCAATGGAAGTAATCTGTTATTCTGGAAGATACGAACAAAAGCATATCTGCAAAGTCTTGGTGCAGAAGTATGGGCAATCGTGGAAGAAGGTTATCAATATCCGGCAAGTATTCCTACTGATGCAGCAGAAAGGAAGAAATATGAAGTCAATGCCAAAGCAGTCAACGTTTTGTTAGGAAGCATGTCTGAACCAGAATTTGATGCTGCTAAATTCAGCAAAAGAAATATGTGACAAAATCATTCTGAGCTATGAAGGAGATACAAAGGTAAAAAGTGAAAAAATCCAAACTTTCAGAATTGAATATGAAAATTTAAGGATGCATAGTGATGAGAGTATTGCCAGTTTCTTTTTACGTCTAGATGATATTGTAAATCGTATGAGAAGTTTGGGTGAAACCATAACCGATACTACTCTGGTGGAAAAAGTCTTAAGATCTTTGACTTCAAGATTTGAATCTAAAGTATCGGATATTGAAGAAAGGAAAGATCTGCAAACTCTTACTATTGTTCAATTACATGGTATCCTGACTGCTTATGAAATGAGACAAGGAGGTCCCTCTCAAATCAAAGAAGATGCCTTTAAGGCGTGTGCAAAAGGAAAAGAAAAGGAAGTTGTCAAGGAATCAAGTTATATTTCAGAAGAAGAAGAAGCAAACTTTGTGAGAAGACTCCAACCAGGTACTGGAAGATTCAGAGGTAAGCTTCCCTTCAAATGTTTTGATTGTGGAAGAGTGGGTCATTATGCTGCTAAATGTCCTTATAAACAATTTGAAAAGGGGAAGATTTATTATGCAAATGAAGATAATAATTAAATGTCAAGTGAAGATGAAGAATATTCTGACCAAGATCTACTAGTGCTCATGGCAAGGAAGCAAAAGAAGAAGGCTACTCAAAAGGAGATTTCTTAGAAAACATGTGTAGCAGAAAATGAAGAAGATAAAACAGGTATTGAATGTTTTTCTTGTGATTCACTTTCTTGTGCAAGAAATGGTAAAGATAGTGAAAGTAATATTATGGATCTAGAAGAAGCTCTCAAGATTAAAGATGAATATCAACAAAGATTATTTAAAGAAAGAGACATTATCTACAATGAGATGATCTCTCAACTGAAAGGACAGATAGAAATTCTGAATGAACAGGTAGACAAGTATCAAAAGTTGTACAATTATGGAAGCAATCGAAATAAAAGACTTGAAGTAGAAATCAATGATCTAAATGAAGATCTGGAAAAATCAAATAAGAAGAATGAAGGACTTGAAGCAGAAATCATCTCTCTGAGAATAGATCTTGAAGAATCAAATAAGAAGAATAAAGAACCTCTACAATCATTTGAAAAGGAAGGACTTGAAGCAGAAATCATCTCTCTCAAAGAAGATCTGGAAAAATCAAATAAGAAGAATGAAGAACTGCTACAAACATGTGAAGATCAAGAAAATTTGTTGAAGGAAGAAATCTTAAAATTAAATGATCAAGTAGAAGAAGGAAAAAGGGTCGAAGAAAGCTTGAAGAAGCAATGCCAAAAATTGGAGGTTGAGGTAAACATTCTCAAAGGTAAATTAGAAGAAAAGGATAAATTCTTGAGGTTTCAAGATAGTAGTAAGATTCTAGACAATATTCTTAGTAGTCAAAGGTCTCCATCTATCAAACTTGGTCTGGGTTTTCATGAAACGGTTAAAGGAGAATCTAGTTCGCAAGGAAGTGCTAAAGATTCAAAGGATGTCAAAGCAAAACCTGAAGTGTTGAAAGAAACTAAAGGTCAACCTACAATCATGAATTCTCAAAGGAAATCATTCAAAAATGTTGAATGCTTCAAATGTCATAATTATGGGCATGTTGCAGCCAATTGCATAAACAGATTGTTTCAGTCACAAACAAACAGATTCTACACAGAAAGGTACTCTGGTTTCTTCAAGGGATATTGTTTTTCATGCAGCATGTATGGTCATAAAGAAGTTGATTGCAATAGAAGGAAGAATAGAACAACACATTATGATCCTTATGCTTACTTTTCTAGTCACATAAGATGCTATACTTGTAACAAGTATGGACATGTAGAAAAAGAATGCAGGATGAATAGATTTAAAAAATTGGAGAACTTCCAGCACACAATAAGAAAGTTCAAGAAAAGTTGGAAAAAGAAGGAGGACCAGTCAGAAACGTAGGGAATATTGACCCTACTGCAGTCATCCGCTTCTAAAGCTTACTTCTCTGAATGACTGCAGGAGAGATGTGAGATACATTATAGAGATCAGTAATGTATTGTCACAGGGGGAGCGATGTATGGTGATTTTCATGATTGTTTTGGTGATTCTGGTTATGATTATTTCTGACAGAGCATCTGATATGCAGAAGACATGTACAGGTGGTACAAAATCAGGGGGAGATAAAGGAATGTGAAATTTTCTATGCTTCACTTTCCATACGCGGGTTCTATGAACAAAATCCGCGTATACACGCGAGTTATAGTGGAGACAGTCACGTATGCACTTCTGATAAGAAAATTTGTATGACAACTAAAGATCAGGAGCATAGGTTTAGGGGGAGCATCAGTCTGACTACTAATGATTGTATTATTTGCACTGTATCAGTTTATTTCTCAGTTCTAAATGATGACATGTTACATGGTTTCTTATGATTGTGGATGAACCCTGTTTGCTTTTTACTGAAGAGTTTTTCATTGCTGAGATGGAAGTCTTATGATTCAGAGATAAGGACAGATTATGCAGAGATTGTTGCTGATGACTTGCTGATGAAAGTATTCAGATTGCACAAGCTAAGGAGGAGCCTTGGTCATATTGAAAGGATGCTTGGATGCACATTTTCAGGGGGAGCACAAGCCTTGCTGAGTATAATGCATTGTTGGCATTATGATGGTTCTGATATATGATCTCTCTCTTGAGGTATTTCTGGTATTGGTCATACAAAGGTCATACTTGTAATTTGATGAAAAGGTCATGATGAGACCCATGATGTAAAAATTGTAATATTCAGTCATGTAAAGACTTGCTCAAATTTGTAAACCCACTTGGTTGGGTAATTGAGTCAAATTTGTAAACCCACTTGGTTGGGTACATGAGTCAAAATGTGTAAACCCTCTTGGTTGGGTAGTTGAGTCAAATTGTGTAAACCCACTTGGTTGGGTATTTGAGTCTCATATGTAAATCCACTTGGTTGGATATTTGATGTAAGTATGAGTCCTTGGTGATAGGAAGGTCATAGAGTCATGTACTTCATTGAAAAATATGTTTGAAGATTCAGCATGAACTCAGGGGGAGCATGGAAACTTCAGTGCACATCAGATCTACATGAGGAGAAAAACCTTGTGTTGGTATTGATCCGCCCTTTGCCCTTGATGTCAAATGGGGAGAGTGACATGGTGTTTGAATAAGGGGAGAATAGTGGTTATGCTTAATGTATCTATCTGTTGAGGTGATCAAACACCATCTTGGTTGCCATCAAGTCCAAAGGGAGAGATTTTTGGCAATATGATGCAAAGTGTTGTCCTTGATGGCAACCCACTTGATGAAGATGATGACAACCTACTTGATAAAGTTGTCCTTGATGGAATGTGTCTTGATGAACTTGTTAAATGATGTAAATCTGATGTATCTACAATGAATACAGAAGGTAATGATGGAAGGAATGATAGTATGTGCCAGAACATGATGAAAAGAGTATGTCTCAAGGCATACACGGATTTGTCTAGACGAAGTAGCGTATGCACGTGGGAAATAACGTGCCAAGTCGCGTATGGGAAAAAGCGCTCTAAATTTGTAAAACCAGGGGTAACTACCATGGTATTGACCCATATTGAATGATGGTTCGCCTATGTGATCTCGTCCAGGAATACCATTGGAAGTTATGTGGTTTTGACTCATGGTATTGATGAAGGGTAACCATATATAAGGAGAAGAAAATCATTGTGCAAAAGGTGTGCATGAGTCTGGGTTTGAATGAATACTTCACTCTGAAGTATGTCTGAATGGAAAGGGTAACAATTTGATGATAGATCTGAATCTGTGATGCACCTATGAAGAAAATTATGAAGAAGGTTATCTAGATCTGAAATGTATTTGTATCTTCTAGATCTGTTTATGAAATGTTTAGATCTGAGATGAGGCGAACATCTGTCTGAAGTGAAGGGTTAAATCTGAACTGAATATCTGACTTGAAGAAGTATGCTGCTCTGTAATGATTGAAGATCTATACGCTAGTTTATTACAGTGGAAGCGCGTATATACGCGGGTTATACAAAGCGAAAGCGCGTATGAGTAGTGAAATCAGTTTTGGAGTATGTGCAGAGGTATATGCGGGTTTATATGCATGAAGGTGCATATATACGCCGGATCAGTAAAAGGAAAGCGCGTATGAAAACTAGGGTTTGCTGAAGGATGAAGTATGAAATGTCTAATTTGTTCTGTTACTGCTATCTGATCTGGGTTGTCTGAATTGATAAGTATCCGTTTTGATGTATGATTGAGCTTAAATGTATGGAGTGGGTCCAGTCTGAAAATATGATGAAAAGTGGCCTGCAAGTTGTGCTATAAAGAAAGCTTTTGGATCCAGTGTGAAAATTGATGAAACGTGGTCCATGGTGGTGCTGAGGGTTGTAGCCTTCAGTCAGGGGGTTGTAGCTCCCTTCCAGGTGAGGCTGGTAAACGAGATCAGGGGGTCGTAGCTCCCTTCCAGGAGAGGCTGGTAAACGAGTCAGGGGGTTGGAGCTCCCTTCCAGGAGAGGGTGGTAAACGAGCGCAGGTGGGTGCCTGCGTGCTGGTAGGAGTCTGCACCAGCACATATGTTGTAAGATGTTTTCTCTATAATAAAATATTGAAGGCTGAGCAACTGCGGCGGTGGTTTTCTCCCAACTTGGGTTTCCACCTAAAAATTCTGGTGTTCATGTGTGATGCTTATGTGTGATGATTTACTCTGTTATTACTGCACATGTCTGTTGCTATAAACATCTGATGAATGAATAAATGCATGGATCTAAGTAATGAATTAATTGCATATTAAGATCTCTGCATATACATGAGTTTTGTGAAGGGTATCCGCGTATATACGTGAGTCTGATCAAGTAAAGTAGCATATGGGTTTTAGGGCATGAAAAAGTAAAAAGATTTGAGTATGCCCTAAATACTGATTCACCCCCCCCTCTCAGTGTTTTTCCCAACAAACTTTCATTGGAAAAATTTGAATTGAATTATTTTCTCCTTTGGGTACTCAATTGGATCATAGCTCCTCTTACCATCCTCAATTTGATGGGAAATATGAGAATGTGAACAAATTTCTAGAAAGGTATCTTCATTGGTTTAGAATGATAAAAAGCAACAGAATTATGGTGCAACACATCTTCTAGACTTCATTAAAAGTGTCCCCATTTATGGCTCTTCATGAATATCATCCTTCCTCCATCACATCACCCTTGAAATGAAAACTAAAGGTTGAATTAGTAGAGGGCCACATAGAGCACCAATAAGAGGTCCTAAAGCTATTGAAGGACAATTGCGTAATTACAACACAAAATAGGATGAAACAAAAAGTAGATCAACATAATAGAAAAAGGTAATTTGAAGTAGGGTATTGGGTAATTTTGAGGATACACCATACAAATAGAAGTTCCTTAAGAAAAAAAAGAAGTATAATAAAATAGAACCCAAGTATTATGGTCCTTCTAAGGTGTTGTAAAGGATTGGAAGGATGGATTCAAAATTGGAGTTTCATCCATCTTCATGTTTTCATATAGTCTTGTTTCTTGCTTAAAGAATTTAATCAATGATAATATTCCAATTCAAACTATTTTTCTAGATATTAATGAAGAAGTGAAATAATTATTAAGTAGCTGCAAATGGAGAAATTATTGAGTACCTCATCAATTGGAAGAACCTACCAATAGAAGAGGTGTCTTGGGATGATGAATTATTCATATAAAAAAATCTACAACTAATCAAGTGTTGAGGAAAATAATTGTTTGAAGGGGAGGGCATGTTAAGCCCTACAGAAGGCCCCATGTTAAGTTTAAAGCCATGTTAATCCTAAGAGTTGAGTTATTATATTATTATTTTTATATTCATGTTGTTGACTAAATCCTTTAATTGTAATTGTACCCTCTCTCTCTCTCTCACACACACACACACTAAGGAGACCTAATTCTATAATCATCTCATCTTATACATTTGTTTTATTATAAAAGAGATTTCTTCCTCGAAGAGGCTTCACATTCATGCTTCTATATTTCTCAAGTAGTGTAGTTACCTTTCTCTGAATTTTAATGCTATTTTCATTACTTGAGGAAAGCATTCTATCAGTATGGGATTATATTGCAGAGATGCCTTTTATTTTGAGGTTTGAAGAGGTGTGCAAAAAATCAATAACCACTTAGTTAAATTTAATGAAATAGATTTATCATTCTCAGAGTTTGGGTACCATTTTATGGAACAAATATTGGTAGGCATGGAAGTGAGAAAATTTCTGGGAGAAATGATGGATGTAAGAAGGTGATCCGTAAACTAATGTGGATGTTCTGCCAAAAAATTCATCACAATAGATTTGATAAAAATAAACTAAAATCTATACTATGAGGGTTAATTTCCTTATATTCCATATTTTTTAATTATTATTTTCTGCATATGCATGTAATAAATAAAATGCAAAAAATGCAGAAAAATAAAATAGAATAACACCAACAACAATGAACATAATAATTGCTACATGAAGCCCTTAAAGGAGAAAACCCAGCTAGATGGTGTGGTTACTCTACTATTTTTTCTAGAATGGAAATAATACAAGTACAAAGTAGAAGGCACATTCTGTGGAGTTACCTAAGGCCTATGACCTAGTAGGCTAATATAAACACTAAAACCCCTCTAGTATCCTGTCCCACTTCTACTCCCAAGTTGTTTTTCTTTAATGTGGAATAACATATAATAAAAATGAATGGAACCCCTTTTCCTCATTATGGCCCAATTATGACATAGCCCAATAGCCAACTATAGTTTAGGTTTGACTAGAGTTACAAATTTGAACCTTATAGAGTCTTCTTCATAGTCCCCATGTGGCTAACCCATTTTTCATGAGCAATGCAGATTATTAGACATCCTCTCAAACCATCATTTGGTAAACAGGAAAGTCAATTACCAAGTGGCATAAAATTTGCGTATGGACTTTGATTTATGTTTTTTTTCACTATTGGAAAACTCTCTGAGTGTAGAATAGTACCAAGAGGTATGACATAAGAGAATTTTTTTGAACACAAAAAATTGTTGTTTGATGCCTCAATCTATCTTTAGAAGGTTTTATACCCTAATTCTCCAAACTAGGGCTCGCTACTAAAAATGACCACGTGAGCTAATTTCTCCAAAATTTCCACTCTGAAAGTATCAAGATGGATGATAAATAATACAATGATCCAATATAGATCACATATCACCATTTTTAGAGGATTTTGATACGTAAAATATTTTACTAAATGATGTGAGGAAAGTTTTACTCTATATTCTCCTTAAAGTACCACTTTTCTTTTCTTGGAACTTTTCCTTTTAACCTAATCTTCCAAAGGTCATGCTACCCCTATCTTGTAGTTCTAGACCTATTTTGAAAAATTGTATCCTCCAATATTTGTGCTTGATTTTTTGGTGCTAAGTTTTCTATAGAAGGTATGAACTACTCCTCGTCATGATCCAATATGGAAGGCTCATAGAGTTTGATATTTTTCATATTCACCAAATGCCCATGTATGGGGGTAGAATAAGTCCATAGGTATTATCTCCAAACTATTCTAGTATATCATAAGGACCACATCGTGGAGCCTTGATTTTATTATCAAAGACCTTGTAGCCTCTCCTTTTCAACTATATTCTTACTCTGTCTCCCACTCTGAATGACCTCTTTGTTATGTGTTGATCATGCCTACCCTTGTACATTTCCTATGACTTATTCATCTCTTGTGCTTGCAAATAGATCTACCTAATTGTATCAATTTTTTTTCTCTTGATGGATTGCTTGTGAGATCCTCCCTCATTACTCCTTACTATCCATATAAAATTTCCAAAGGTGAAGATGGAAAATATCAATTTTTTTTTTCAAATGGGGACTTACCAATAGAAATGTGGATAACTCTATTATAATAGTGATGAATGTATACCATATTTTGATCAAAGACATTCGAATCCTTGTAATTGTAACCCCTCAAAATATACACTGTAGTACTCACTAATACCTCTTTTTTTCCATCTATTTGTGGATGGAATGTTGTAGAACTCTTCAACTTTGTGTCCATATTATCCCAAAATGTAGTCTAAAATGAATTGATAAATCTAGTTTCTCTATCTGAAATGATGCTCCTTCGTATCCAAAAGTGCACCTAGACCTGTTCAAAGCACAAGTTTTCTACTTCTTCCCCTCTAATGTTCTTTTTATAGGGAATTAGAATGCAAATATTGTTAAACCTATCAAATACCATGAACATGTAGTCATGTCCCTTCACAGTCGTTGGTAAACCTCCCATAAAGTCCATGGAAATTATTTCCCAATGATTATTGGGTACATGTAAGGGATGGTATAGGATATATTAATTGTTACTAGGATTCCTGGCATCATAAATGTACATCCCCTAATGAACCCAACTATATATTTTTGCATTTTGGGTTGTTAATTTAGTAGCTTAGTGAAAAATTCCAACCATGAGATGACATTCCTCTGTTCGATAGGACCAATTTTGGCTATTGAAGTGCTCAATTTGGACAAGGGAAATTATATTTTTGAATTAAATCCCACATGCGCACAAAAGGAAAGGTCAGCCCAAAATAGAAATTGGACACCCACAAATGTATATAAATACAAGTCAAGTGACCCTCATTTGGACATCATCATTATCATTATTCTTCTTATTTCTTTGGTTTGGCTCGCACATGTTTGTGAGGGTTCATGGAAGTTCATTCACATAGGTACAAGATTGTAGGGTCCAAAGCTCACTTGTGTTCTAGGGTTTTGGTTTCAAACCGTAGGCATAACATAGGCTATTTTGTTTCACAAATGTAGGCAAATAGTCTCATGCATGTAGTTTGAGGGTTTCAGCTGCATGCACATCATTCTCTGTGAGTGGTTGGGACCTAGGTTTTGGATTTATCATATTAGCTGACCACAAATTTCTCCAGTTGACCACAGAGTTCAAAAAATAACTACAGACAATGACAATTGACAACAAGCTTCTGAATCATGGTTTTGATTATAAGAATTGTTGGGTTCATCTCATGGATGTTATTTACTTGATTTTGCTGGATAGGATTATGGTTGAAGATATGGATCATTGTACTCTCTCTTTTGATGAATCATTCAATGGAAATCTAAGAAGAATAATAATTTGAAAGGGTTTCCCCCATATTGGGTTTGTCCTTGGTCTCATACCAATCCTGGTGTCTCTATGTGTGAATTATTTTATTCTGTTGTTCCTCTATGTTATGCTAAATTGATGATGATGTTTTTATTTCTATATAATTGTATATGATACTAAATAATGTTGTAAATTTGAATAACGTTATGATACTGTGGGGTGAATTTAATATGAAAATAATGAAATGTTATTATCAAAGAAAATAATAATATAGGCCTATTTTTTTTTTTTTTTTAACATGGGTTAGTACACATACCTCTATAAATTGGCCACAATATTCCCTACACAAAAATTCCCTGCAACCTTGGAGGTGTGAGACTCTATAATTAGCTAAAATTTCTTAACTTTAAGAACACACAACTTGTCTAGCTTGTAGAGTGAACCATTATAGATATGATATTCAACTATGCTATCTCCATTATCTGCATGATTATAGTTCTGTAGTTGTTGAAACACCTTCTTGAAGTCCTTATTCCCTGTATATGCCTCTCCGTATGCATCATGGGTGAAAATATACATGTGCATTAGAGTTCCCAAAGTTGTAATTTTTGATGTGAGTGAACTTGAAACCATGTCAACCAACTTTTTTATGTTTCCCTTCTTATACCTGATATTTAAATGAATATAGTATAAGAAATCATTCCAATTGACATTTCTGGTCTGCTATAACTTACTTTGGGCATGCAGGTACTATAGTAGTTGGTGATCAGTGTGGATGACGGTATCCTTACCCATCATATAATGTTCCCACTTTTTAAAAATTTGTATCACATCGTAGAGCTCCCTATCGTAGGTAGGGTAGTTGAGAACTTCCCCATGGCATACTTCAAAATTCAAGCATAGATGCCTTCCTCCCTACATAAAGACTGCTCCCATGGTATTCTTATTGATATGTATTTCCACTTCAAATGGCTTCTGCTAATTTGGTAATGCGGGAAAAAATGTTCGACTAATTTTATTCTTCAACTCTTTCATTCCGCTGACACTTCCTCCATGTAATATTCCTAAATTAGCACACAGCTAATTGGAATATTGAATTTTTATTTTTCTCTTAGATAGAGGAATAAGAGGGTATTAGACCCATAAATCTCCTTAGTAGGAATAAAATACACTCCTAGTGTGAATGGAGGTCATCTACAAAGCTGGATTGAAGACCCTTAGGTTTGAAAAGGGGTTAGAGCATGAAGACTGGGTCAACTTTGACCAAATAAAAAACATCGTTATGGAGGAGTGGCATTCATGGTGGGACAACACAGGTTTGGAGGGAGATTTAATGCATGAAAGTAGTGACCTAATTGAGTGGGGCCAAGAGTGAGGAAGCTCATCACTTATATAAGGAAGAGGATGGCAGCCATATGGGGTTATGTTTTGAGATTATTATTTTGATATGTCTATTTAGACTTGTTTCTCTCTTCAGTTGTTTAGCTAAGATTGCATGTGCTATTTAGCACAAGGTGTTCCTGGTCGGGATTTCCACCTTTTTACTTGAGAGGCCTCTTGGAAGAGTATTGCACTACATTTTCCACTAGTCGGCATCAGGCCAAGCTCCATGTTTTTTCTACATCATAGTTTCTATAGAGTATTATGTTAAGTTGCAAGGTGCAGCAGTGGAGGATTATATTAGGTGTTTTCAGAGCTAGTTTTACAGTGGAGGAAGGTTTCCTTCCATTGGAAGGCCTGTAAAGAAGCCCCTTGGGATTTATTGACATATTTGGCATTAGGCCAAGGAGTATTTATCCATTACAACATAGTTTCAGTCCAGATCTGTGTTATTTTAGGGAGGAGTTGCAAGGGTGTTTGCAGTGGATGTTTTGGGAGGTGATTTCTTCAGTGGAGGAGCCATTATTTCATCCAAGGGATCTAATGGAGAAGAGTTGCAGGTTTC
This sequence comes from Pinus albicaulis, assembly GCA_034641835.2. Taxonomy (NCBI): domain Eukaryota; kingdom Viridiplantae; phylum Streptophyta; class Pinopsida; order Pinales; family Pinaceae; genus Pinus; species Pinus albicaulis. Next base: position 603,725,150 of record CM076581.1, on the reverse strand, counting down.
TACATTAGCTTCATCCATATCTTCTCATTTCTATGTTGCAGCATACCTTTAGCCCTAGGGATACATCTTACATTGGCACATTGTGTGCATTTTCCGGAAACCCTCTTGGGTTGCCTTGGAAAGCTGATCTAGTGCCTAGATCTGTATGTGTAGCATATATTGTGGCCTATATCAATATTTTTATATCATTGTATGATCTCCAGCTGTAGTTATGCTTAATATGACTGCGTTGTAGCAGCTCTCTGGAATTTTTTATTGTAGCAGTAACTCATATTTGGGAGTGATTATTTATGGGAGGCTTGTTTCCCCATTTCATATGATTTATGCCTCACTATTTTTTACTGATTTTCTATTCTTATAATAATGTTATGGCTCCGTATTGGTCTCCAATATTGATGTGTTGATTTACCTTTCTATTTCCTTGTTTATGCACTATATTCCTACTTCTCCCATTTGGGAATATTATAGTGGTATCAGAGCATAATCTTGGCTCAGCCTGTGGATCTCATCCATTATGCTATCAGGAGAATAAGAAGAAGGAGAAAGAGATCAGAATGATGGAAGGAATGAGTTTTATCTCATCTCTTTTCAGATCTATGAGGGGCCTCACCAAGGAGTTCAAGCAAAGAAAAGTGGAGAAAAGCAATGAAACCACAATAGGGTTTCAAAATGAGGAAAGTCCTTGTACTTCCTATCAGCAGAATAAATAACCAGTATTGCATAGAGCTCCAAAGAAACATACTATGTCCTTTTATTTTGAAGAAGAAGAAAAAAGGCATGGAGATGGAGGACACTTAGATCATGAGAATATAAGTGAGTATTTTGTAGAATACAAATCTCAATCAAGGGATTTCAAGGAGAATCTAACTCTCCCATAGTTCATTCAGCTCAAAGAAGGAAGAAGACCTTGCAACAATATATTTATATTTCCTGCATTTGATGGGTCATCCACATGTACAACAAGAGCTTGGGGAATGAAGTTGGATACATTTTTCCTGCTACATCTAGTAGTAGAGAGAGAAGTTGTTGAGATTGCAGCGCTGCACCTTGAGGGCGAAGTAAAATTTTTATGGTTCAACCATTTGAGTCATGCAAGAGTGATTGCATTATCAATTTTACTCAAAGGTTGATCAAGAAGTTTGACAAGAAGAAATCAAAGGAGAAGAAAATTCCACCACCACTTGCTGCAGGAGCACTTGCATCAGGAGAAAGAACACTTGCACCTTTACAAAGTGGTCTTGATCTCTTGACATTTAGAGTCCCATGCACTATTCTAGAGATGCATGAGGAGAAGGAGACTTGTACTAGAACTGATGCAGCCATCATCATTAGTAGTTGGGGAAGTCATCACACCGGAGGAAGGAACCCTTGTAGCAGTACAAGATGTTCCCAAGCTTTACCAAGGTATGCACATATTTCCATTTCCTATTATTTCAGCACATCATATGGAGGATCATGGAAACATGCTATCAGGGAAAATGCATGACCTAGGCTCAAAGCACATTGATGATTTAGAGAAACAGACTATCACTGCATTGAGAACCCTTGATTTTTTCAAGGAGGAGATATACAGTCATTATGGTTATTCATTGTTGAGCTGCACACAACTCTTGGGATTGGAGTGTAGATTTTTGTAGGATACGATGAGTACTTTCCTAAACAATGCAATGCAGAATCATGTGTTCAACATTGAGCATGATCTTGAGAGAGCATATGCACCATCATGGAGATCGACAGTGCTGTCAATGAGTAGTAGTGATGAGTTGTGGGCCTAACTGATATTGAGACATTATGATGACCAACACACTTGTGTAGCAGTGGATAGGCATATGATCGATGAGAGATATCTTATCTTTCTTTGTGGTGATGGATCTTTCTTGATGAGCATTTCACAACTCAATAAGAAGATTTTGCATTCAACATACTTGGATCCTTATGGATTCAACATGGCCATTGATGAGTGGTCTTCATTTGGAGATCTCCAGGAGATTGCATTTCAACATCCCATGAAATGAAAAGATAGAAATCTGATTTGGGAGGATGGTATTATTCATTGGAGAGATGCCAATTTTGAGCACGATGATAGTCACTCACCATTGTTTGGATGGGTGATGTTGATGATCAAGAGGCTGGAAATCCACTTGCAAATATATGACACAGGGTAGTAGGAGGCAAGGTTGCGTTGGCTACTCTTGAAAGAGTTTGGCCATCACGTAGCATATCACATCCCAAAGGGTGTGCTAATGGTTGGGACTTGGCATGGAACTTGCACCATATGGTAGCAAGGATTTTGGGTGTATCTGGGTGGTGTGATATCTTTCATATCAACCATCATGTTGTTTCTCCATAGTTTATATGGTGATGGTGTGGGGAGGAAACAAGAGTTTTCGTTGCTTGGGAAGCTCTTGGGAGAGTATGGGATGATTTTCTCCCATAATTTGCATGATGTTGCAAGAATAGGTGATGGCACTATCATAGTGCAAAGGGGCTACTCCTTAGCCTTGGAGGATCAGGAAGTACTTCCACTTTGGAAGGAATCTCCCATATATAGCAGCATTATGGTAGATGAATTTGACATTTGGCATGTCAAAGAATGGAGCTATGAGATGAAAAGTGCCTTATTACCAAGGCCAACAACGTTTTCACTTGGGAGCTTGGGTTAGTTGATGGAGTGTTCCCAGTATCACTTCACATATGATGCACTTGATGGACAAGTAGAAGAGGAGAGTGATGGAGTAGTGGATGGAGACATCTATTTCCATGATATGATCTTCTTGACTTTGATATCCAAGCATAAGAAGAAGGTTTTGCATGCAACACATGGTTCATTCCTTTTCATGGAGATATGTCATACCACTATGGAGGGCTCATTCATGGATATTATTATCAGCTCACTCTTAGTACATGGTAAGAATTGTGTTTTTTACTTATCGATTATCTAACACAAGATTTGCGTTCTCTTACCATATCTATACAATGCATTGCTCCACAAGAGGGCAAGCCTCTATTTGGGCTTCATGTTCATTTTGGGACCAACATCAGTGACGGGGATAGCCATATCTTGTATGGATTTGGGAAAGAATTGTACTATTCGTTGAATACTCAGTTGATACATAATACCATTTTTTATTTACTAGTAGATGTGATGACATGCACAACTAGCAATTTGTTGAGAGACAACTTGCCATATTACATTTTGAAACAAAAATTAGAAAAACTGCACCGTGACTACTTGGGAGACTTTTGGTACCTTCCAACACTATATAAAACCTTCAGTACCTCTCTCATTTGGATTCCATATGATGATAATGTCATATTCATTTTATATGGGATGGTCTAGGAAAGAACTAAAGAGTGGGCCTTTGAGGATTCGATTGCCTTTTTGCTTCATGAAGGCAACATTATTGTAGCCCAAATTCAGCAACAACTCTACACTTATCATAAGTGGAGAGAGAGATAGTGTGGGATGGACAATTTGATCCATCATGTTCAACTATGCAGCCCACCTACTGTGCAGGAGCATAAGGTGGAGGAGTTTCTCCATGAGTTACCATTTTGGAGGGTGACTCATTTTTTATGGATGATAGCTTGGGGATGGGAGCTTCACATGGGAATGAAGGTTCCCAATATATTTCAGATTCCATGTCTCAAGAAGGCCTCTAGAAAAAATATTGTTGCCTCCATGGGTATTCCATTTTTTCATGATGATAACTATTTGGGATTGTCACCAAAAGCTAACTTGCATACTTGGGAGGAGCAACTTGGAGATTTATTGCTGAGACAACATCTTGTTCATTGGAGGAGCTTAAAATATGATGATGCTATAGGAGGAAGAGGAGAGACTCTTCAGTTCTATTCTTGCAGTTGTTTGAGGACAAGCAACATTTGGGAGGTGAGGACTGTAATATTCCTAAATTAGCACACAACTAATTCAAATATTAAATTTTTATTTTTATCTTAGATAGAGGAATAAGAGGATATGGAGATGCATAAATATCCTTAGTAGGAATAAAAGACACAAAAAGCTGGATTGAAGAACCTTAGGTGTGAAAAGGGGCTGGACCATGAATACTGGGTCAACTTTGACCAAATCAACAACGCTGTTATGGAGGAGTGACATTCATGGTGGGACAATGCAATTTTGGAGGGAGATTGAATGCATGGAAGTAGTGACCTAATTGAGTGGGGCCAAGGGTGAGGAATCTCATCACTCATATAAGGAAGAGGATGGTATCCATATGGGGTTATGTTTTGAGATTATTATTTTGATATGGTCTGTTTAGAATTGTTGCTCTCTTTAGCTGTTTAGCTAAGATTGCATGTGTTGTTTAGCACAGGGTGTTACTGGTTGGGAATCCCACCTCGTTCCTTGAGAGGCCTCTTGGAAGAGTATTTCACTACATTTTCCACTATTCGACATCAGGCCAAGCTCCATCTTTGTTCTACAATGCAGTTTCTCTAGATTATTGTGCTGTGTTGCAAGGTGCAGTAGTGGAGAATTATATTGGGTGTCTTCAGAGCTAGTTTTGCAGTAGAGGAAGGTTTCCTTCCATTGGAAGGCCTATAAAGAAGCCCCTTGGGATTTATTGACATATTTTGCATCAGGCCAAGGAGTATTTATCCACTACAACGCAGTTTCAGTCCAAATCTATGTTATTTTAGGAAGGATTTGCAGGGCTGGTTGCAATGGATGTTTTGGGAGGTGATTTCTTCAACGGAGGAGCCATTATTTCATCCGAGGGATCTATTGGAGAAGAGATGTAGGTTTCTACATCAACTTCAACCATATATTCTCATTCTATGTCGCAACATACCTTCAGCCCTAGGGCTGCAACTTACATTGGCACATTGTGTGCATTTTCAAGAAACCCTCTTGGGTTGTTTTGGAAAGCCGATCTAGTGCCTAGATATGTATGTGTAGCATCTATTGTGGCCTATATCAGTGTTTTTATATCATTTCATGATCTCTAGCTGTAGTTATTCTTAGTATGACTGCGCTGTAGCGGCTCTCCGACATTCTGTATTGTAGCAGCAGCTCATATTTGGGAGTGATTGTTTATGGGAGGCTTGTTTCCTCATTTCATATGATTTATGCCTCACTATTTTGTACTGATTTTCTATTCTTATACATAATGTTATGGCTCCATATTTGTCTCCAATATTGATGTGTTGATTTACCTTGCTATTTCCTTGTTTATGCATTGTATTCCTGCTTCTCCAATTTTGGAATATTACACTCCACTAGAAACCCTTGCCATTTTCTATTAAGGTATGGAGTGGTGTAATTATGAGTGAAAATGAAGCTATGAATTTCCTCAAGCATTTTTTTTCTTCATTGAAACTCCTGAATTCAAAGACATTTGTAGGTGCTAACTAGTTCATGATGGCATATATCTTTGTATTATCCATGTTGATCACCCCGCCATCAATCACATAGAATAAATACACATAATAATACTTTGAAAACTCACATTTCTTGAGATTTTCTAATAGCTAGTGTTTCTTCAAAGTCTCTAGCGCCTACATAAATTATGAGATGTGCGCCTCCCAAGTAGCACTATAAACCAATACATCACCCAAATAAAAAATAACAAATGAATCTAGATAAGGGAACATTACATCATTATTTAATCCCATGAATGTAGATTATGCATTGCATAGGCCAAATGGAATGGATAATCACTGATAAAACCTTGTTTGGTTTTAAGGTGGTCTTCTGGGTGTCTGGTTCTTTGACTAGAACCCGGTGATAATAATTTTACATATAGCTTGGTGAAGTATTTCGTTTGCTGCAACTAGTCCATCAGATCATCAATACTGAGTAGGGGATATCTATTCTTGAGAGTAATCTTGTTTGAAACTCTGTAATTGTTGTGTATTAACAAAGTCCCATACTTCTTTGGTGAAATTATGATGGGTGACCCACAAGGGTGTTTGGTCGAATCACACACTACTCCAGCAGCTACTGCAACTAATTATTCACGTTGTTTTATTCTAGAATGGACTGTTTGTAAAGCCCAATATTTGTCAATGTATAATTAAGAAATAATTGGATTTCATGTTGAATTTCCCTCTTGGGTGATACCCCTTTATGCTCTCGGAAACATCCCATGTATGCCTATAGAAATGCTTATATTTGTTATTTATATTATTTAGTACAAACCCCTAGGGATGTGTTTTCCCTTATTGAATCCTCATTAGATTGATTTTCTCTTAAAAATAATAAAAACTAGTTCTTGTTACAACTTATCAATTTTTTAGCTTTGTTGGCACTTACTAACAAAAAAATTGACTTGCCTTTATGGCTGTTGGTGATGAATGATTCCTTATCCTTGATGAGGTAGCACTGGTTGGATATTTTAATGAACATTGCATCCCACATACACATATAGGGACTCCCAAACATAGCTACATATACATAAAGTGGATCTACTTCTAGTTTTACTCCATCAATAAAATCGACATTGATAGAAATTTTATCTTAAAATATTTTTTTAGCTTGATTTCCACATCCTTATTGACCCATCCCAATGGATATGGACTAGGATGAAATCAAACCTCCAATACAAATTTATTGAACAGATCCATTTCTATGAGATCATCCTGTGAACCTAAGTTGAATAGGGCATCGATCTTGGTCCTCTTGACTTGTATCTTAATGTGGAAGAGCTTGGTCATCTCCTTTTCTTACAGATGATGAATACAACTCAGATTCATCTCCTTCAACAATGAGGTGCATAAAATATTCTCTTTGACACCATATCTTCTTTCCACTTGATTACTTGAAACTATGGAGATCAAATTATTTTTCTTCGTGTCCTTCCTCATGTTCTTCGGGTTCAGCTATGCATGCAATTTACAACACTTTTCTTCTGCGTGGCCATCATTTTTGTAGTGATTAAAATTTTTGCTAGGATCCTTTCTCTAATTTGTAGTGGATATTGTCTTCTTATCCTTTTGCCCTTTCCATTTCTTCTTCCCTTCCTTGTAAGTTTGTTATCTTTCTCTTTGAGGAGAGTGTGATCATTATTGTTAGAGTTAATTTCATTTTGTATGAGTCCATTAAGAGTCCATTAAGAGTCCTTTGTTTAAAAGCAAGGGATTCCATTAAGAGTCCATTAACTGTGTCATCACTCACTCCCTTTCTTTTAAACAAAATCACTCTTGCTTATAAAATAACACACTTGCATAAATGGAAATCACACTTTCTCAAATTGAAATCACTGTTGCTTATAAAATATCACACTTTCTTGAATGGAAATCACTCTTTCTTATAAAATCACACACTTACATAAATGGAAATCACACTTGCCCAAATGGAAATCATTCTTGCTTATAAAATCTCACACTTGCTTGAATGGAAATCACTCTTTCTTATAAAATATCACACTTGCTTGAATGGAAATTACACACTTGCATAAATGGAAATCACACACTTGCATAATTCTAAATCACACACTTGCATAAATGGAATTCACAATTGCTTAATTGGAAATCACACTTCACACTTTTAAATGAATTTGGTTCAAAAAGTAAGATTAAATATGCAAAGGAAAATCCTATATATACCATTATAGTGTTAAAATTTATTCTGTACACGTAACATCCCAAAATTGGGACTAATAGCAAGGCATGCCTGAAAAATGCATTTTTCAAGAATGAATGCTACAGGATTGGAAAACAGCACTTGGATCTTTTAGATATGAAAATATAAGACCTGAATCCAAGAGGGATTCAAAAAAAAATCCTTCTAGGTGGGCTAAACAGGTCTCCTCACACCTAGTGCAGTTGGAAAATGCCCAAAGAAGGGGCTGCAGCAATACAAAATAACTCTGCCCAGAAAATAATGAAATTCAGCCCAATATTTGCAGGAGATCAATATAATGGTTCATTAATCACTTATACATCAGAAAATTAGGTTTATAATAGGGCCCATACAATGTAAAAGAGAAAAATGGAGAACTTTGATGAAGAAACCCTCAAGAATGAGGTGCTGCAACAATGTATTAGCTGTAAGAAGGCTTGACAACGTTATATTATGAGATGAAGCAGCTGTACATTACATATAAGATCTAGAACAGATCTGTGTACCAAATATTAGATCCATATCATATTTTTACACTAGAAGAGTTCCTCTACACATTCCCCTTGGGGTTTTGAGCAAAACATGAGATACAAAGAGTAGATCTGAGATCTAAAGTTGCAGATCTGCAATAAAATTTAGAATTTCTTAAGTAAATAAAAAAACACAGTAGATCAAATCTGAATAGGACATGGATCAGAAATCTAATCCATGGATCACCACAGTGAAGGGAATAACCCCAAGCACCAGAGATCTCTCCTCCAAAAGTATGCCAAAACTCCCTGCAACTTCCTTCTTGCAAATAACACAATTATGGGAGAGAAACTATGATATTGACTCTAGAAATGGTTTGGCCTAATGCCAAGATCTGATTATGTAGCTCCAATGATCTAATACTCTCTTATCAAGAGGATAGGAGGCTCTCCCACTGAAAAGAGGCACTAGGATGGCCTAGATCTGAATAGATATAGCCTCCATTTGTTGCCGCTTACAAGGACAACCAAACCCTCAATAGGATCTGTGTTGTAGTTGGAAGATGTAGCTGGGCCAAATGCCTGATAGTGGACAAGATCAGCAAGACTCCTCCAAGAGCTACTCAATGGAAGAGGTGGGATTCCCGATCAGGAACACCCTAGTGCTAAACAACACCATTCTCAGCTAAAAAACAAGAGAATAATAAGTGTATAAATAGAAAATATCTTCAGAAAATATCATATCATGAACAAACTCCTCTTGATGTCCTCCTCTTCCTTTTATAAGTTAGAAATCCTGCCAAACCCTAAACCATCTCAATTATTTAGCTCTGTTCACATGTGTAGCCTATAACTAGAACTGCGCTATGCATCTAGGAGGTTCATTGCATCTAGACAACATTGATGATTTGGTCCTGGTTGACTTGGTCAACTGATCCAACCTCTTTCACACTTAAGTGTGGTTATGAAAATAGCTCATATTTAGACTTGTTCACATTAAGCATTGATTTATTTGTTGATTTATGAGTTTTATTGATCCTCCTATATAATTTTATTCACAAAAATAGGAAGCAAAACAAAATTGAATATTCCTATTAGCTTGGGATAATTAGGAATATTACAGTCCTCCCCTCCCAAATGTTGCTTGTCCTCAAGCAACTACAAGGATAGAACTGAAGAGTTTCCTCCCAAGGAATGGAGGCTGATATGTGTTGGAAAACATCTTCCCCAAATGGATCCTCCATCCCCAAGCAATCATCCACACAAAGTGAGTCACCTCCCAACATGGAAACTCCTGAAAATGCTCCTCCACCTTGAGCTCCTGCAAAGTAGGTGGGCTTAAAATATGAACATGGTAGGAAAAGTAGCCTACCCCACACTATCTTCCTCTCCACTTATGATAAGTGTAGAGTATTTATTGATCTTGGGCTGCAATACAATTGCCCTTAAGTGGCAAGATGAAGACTAGATCTCCAAAGATCTCCTCTCCAACGCTGTGAATCAAGTTGGCCCAAATCATCCCATATGTGATGGATAGGAAATCATCACCATATGGTATCCCATAAATCACATGGCCCACATCAACAAAAAGAAAAAAGTGATTGGCTGTGGTGGCCATATCTCCTCTCATGCTCCCATTAGAACATTCAATGCAAAAAGTGGGGGAATTCTCTTCCCCAAAGGACACATCCAACTCATGTGTCTCTCTCACAATCATGCTTCCAATAAAAATAAGATCAATATCAGCAAATGAAATCACGATCAACATCAAAATGAGGAAAGTTTTGAAGGTTTCATGTGGTGCAAGAAGGTACCAACAGTTTTCCCAATAGTGATAGTGCATTTTTTCTAATTTCTATTTCAGAAAATTACATGGAAAGTGGTTCTTGATACATGGTTGATTATGCATGTTATTTCATGTACTAATGATTGTTAAATGGCTGTGCACATAAAATGAACATACATGAAGTAATACAACACTTGCCCATGGCCACATAAAAGATGGCTGTCTCCATCATACATTCTGGCCCATTGTTGATCATGGAGCTCAATGAAAAGCTTGCCCTCTTGTGGAGCAATGCACTACATAGATATGGTAAGAGTATGCAGATCACTAAATGAAACAACAAGATCCTTACCATGTACTATAATTAAGATAATGATAGGATCTATGAACAAACTCTCCATAATGGTATGACATACTCTCATGAAGAGAAATGAATCATGTGCTGCATGAAGATCCTTCCTCATATACTTGGAAATCCAAGCCAAGAAGGATATATCACAATAATAGATGTCTCCACCCATTACTCCATCTTTCTCACCTCCTCCTTGTCCCTCAAGTGCATCAAGAGTGAAGTGATCTTGGGGACTCCATCCATCCATAAGTCCATGCTCCAAGGTGATAGCACTATTAGCCTATGCAAATAGGCTCTTGCCAATACATAGCTCAATTCCTTGACATGTTCATTGTCAAAGACATCTTCCATAATGATGCTACAAACAGGAAGCTCCTTCCAAAGTGGAAGTATTTCCAAATCATCCATGGCTAAGGAGTAATCCCTTTGCACCATGATAGTGCCATATTCTACTCCTGCAACATCATGCAAAGTGTGAGAGAAAATTTTCCCTTGCTCTCCCAAGAACATCCAAAGAAAAAAAAGATTTTGCTACCTCCCCATACCTCCATCATACAAATCATGTGTTGAAAACATGGTGATTGATATGAATAATGTCATATCAGCACAATGTGTCCATTACTCCTTGCTGCTCAATGATGCAAGAATCCTGCCACATTTTTTCCATCCCCATACCCTTAGGAAGAGTATATGCCAAGTGATGGCCAAACTCCTTCAAGAGTAGCCAGCGCAGCCAAGCCTCCTGCTGCCCGGTGTCATATATTTTCAAGTGGCTTACCAGCCTCTTGCTCCTCATCCACATCCACTCAACCACTTGTGGATGTCTCCTACCATTATTTCTCTTGGTACTCCTCCCATGAGGGCTACCATCCTCCTAAATCAAATCTTTCTCTTTGCATGGCATGGGAGTTTGAAATGCAGCTCCTTGGAGATCTCCTAGAGAAGATCTCTTACCCTTGACTATTTTGATCCCATAAGGATCCAAGTGTGATGAAGGAATAATCTCTCCAACAATATTGTTTGAAAACGCTGTTAATCTCTCCAATGATGTAGTGGCTGCCTCATTCTCCCAATCAAGGATGGTCATATATTTTTTCATAGGAGTGTCATGGTTTATTTCATCCTCCAAAAGTTCACACCCCAACCTCAAAGGTTGTGTGCAACTCAACAAAGATGTATGAGGATGATGGTTCTCCTCCTCCTTGAACCATTTTCACAGTGCAGTGCAATCATGTTGCTCTAGATTAGCAATATGTGTTGATTCTTGGTCATATAAAGATGGATTTCCACAATCTTTTAAAAGTTTTGCTAAAATAGAAAGTGGAACTTCATTCATACCTTGATGGAACTTGGGAACTCCTTGTATGGCTGCAATAGTTCTTTCCCCCAATATAATGGCTACCCCAGCTGCAGATGTAGAAGGCTGCTCTTCCAAGGCTGTGACAATGCTTGTACAAGTCTCCTTACATGGTGGTGTGGGCTTTTCCTCTTCTGATCTTTCTCTATCAAAGGTTCTAATCAACCTTTGAGTGAACTTTGAAAAAGTATTCACCCTTGCATGGCTTAAGTGGCTGAACCACCAAAAATTGGCTTCACCCTCCAGGTGCAGCGTTGCAACTTCCACTACCTCCCTCTATACTACTGGATGTAGTAGGAAGAATGCCTCAAGCTTCCTTTCCCAAGCCCTTGCTGTAGATGACCCATCAAATGTAGACAATATGAATCTATTGCCTTTGATTTCCATTTTGCTGCAGGGCCTCCTCTCCTCCTTTGACTGAATGAACTATGGGAGAGCTAGAGTCTCCTTGATGGCTCTGGGTTGAGATTTGTACTCAATAAGGTATTTACGTAGAATCTGATGATCCAAGTATCTTCCATGCCTGTCTTCTTCTTCTTTATGAGAATAGGAAGTGCATGGACCTTCCTCTTCTATTTGCTCATCCTCCTTGGGGAGGTTCTTCATAGATCTAAAGAATGATGAGACAAAAATCATCCTCTCCAACATTCTGATCTTCTTATATCTTCTTTGGCTAAAACTCACAGGCTGAGCCAAGATGATGCTTTGATACCATTGTAATATCCCCAAATTTGGACTGCTAGCAAGGCATGCTTGAAAAATGCATTTTTCAAGAATGTATAATACAGGATTGGAAACAACACTTGGATCCCTTAGATATGACAATATAAGACCTGAATCCAAGAGGGATTACAAAAAAATTCCTTATAGGTGGGTTAAATAGGTCTCCTCACACCTAGTGCAGTTGGAAAATGCCCAAAGAAGGGACTGCAGCAATAGAAAATAAATCTTCCCAGAAAATAACGAAGTTCAGCCCAATATTTGTAGGAGATAAATATAATGTTTCATTAATCACTTATACATCAACAAATCAGGTTTATAATAGGTCCCATACTATGTACAAGAGAAAAATGGAAAACTTTGGTGAAGAAACCCTCAAGAATGAGGTGCTGCAACAATGTATTAGCTATAAGAAGGCTTGATAACGTTATATTATGAGCTGAAGTAGCTGTACATTAAATATCAGATATAGAACATATCTATGTACCAATATTAGATCCATATCAGATCTGTACACTAGAAGAGTTCCTCTACACATTCCTCTTGGGGTTTTGAGCAAAACATGAGATACAAAGAGTAGAACTGAGATCTAAAGTTGCAGATCTACAGTAAGATTCAGAATTTCTTAAGTAAATACAATAAAACAAAAGATCATATCTGAATAGAACATGGATCAGAAATCTAATCCATGGATCACCATAGTGAAGGGAAGAACCCCAAGCACCAGAGATCTCTCCTCCAAAAGTATGCCAAAACTCCTTGCAACTTCCTTCTTGCAAATAACGCAGCTATGGGAGAGAAACTGCGCTGTTGACTCTAGAAATGGTTTGGACTAATGCCAAGATCTGATTATGCAGCTCCAATGATCTAATACTATCTTATTAGGAGGATAGAAGGATCTCCCACTGAAAAGAGGCACTAGAATGGCGTATTTCTGAATAGATCTAGCCTCCACTTGCTGCAGCTTACAAGGAAAACCAAACCCTCATTAGGATCTGTGTTGTAGTTGGAAGATGTAGCTGGGAAAAATTCCTGATAGTGGACAAGATCAGCAAGACTCCTCCAAGAGCTACTCAATGGAAGAGGTGGGATTCTCGATGAGGAACACCCTAGTGCTAAAGTTACAACACTATTCTCAGCTAAACAACAAGAGAATAAGAAATGTCTAAACAGACAATATCTTCAGAAAATATCATATCATGAAAAACCTCCTCTTGATGTCCTCCTCTTCCTTTTATAAGTTAGAAATCTTGCCAAACCCTAAACCATCTCAATGATTTAGCTCTGTTCACATGTGTAGCCTCCAACTAGAACTGCACTGTGCATCTAGGAGGTTCATTGCATCTAGATAGCGCTGATGATTTGGTCCTGGTTGACTTGGTCAACTGATCTAGCCTCTTTCACACTTAAGTGTGCTTATGAAAATAGCTCAGATTTAGCCTTGTTCTCATTGAGCATTGATTTATTTGTTGATTTAGGAGTTTTATTGATCCTCCTTTACAATTTTATTCACAAAAATAGGAAGCAAAACAAAATTGAATATTCCTATTAGCTTGGGATAATTAGGAATATTACAGTTCATGTGCATCTGAAATATCTAAACAATACAAATGATTAGAAAATTTATTTCAAACCCAAATCTAAAAGAAATAAAAATGTAAACACTCAATCGAATTGACAAGAATCTACAGGAAAACATGAACTGAAATACTAACTTTTAATAAATAAAATACCTTACTATCTCGAGGGTGCCCTCCATGAGAAGAAGGTAACACTATGATGCTTTCAACTAGGCACTTAACCATGCATTTGAATACTCAATGAGAAAATAAAATTTCACTTATATAAAACAAAGTATCGTAACCATACAAATTTAGTCTGTGTTCATCCCTGCGAAGAGACATATTTATAGATCCCTTTCAAATTTAATTTTTCAGAGCTATACACCTAATACCTATCAACATAAAATAATATTAAATCTTAAAGATAACATTGCACAATTATTTCATGATTTTATATCATCACAACAAATCATGAGGCATAAAATCCATTTCTCGCTCGCCTAAGTCACCGACTAAGGAGGTTGAATTCACCTTTAACCGCTTTGATAGGATGTTGTTTTCATCGATATAGCTCATGAGATTAGGAGGAAATCATTGTGTTCATCAATTTCCACCTACACGTGTTCTTTTTCTATCTAGCAACTTGGAACCTATCAGGCCATGGAATTAGATGCAGAATCATGTGTTAGTTGTGGAATCACTACAATTCGATAGATAAAATAAATATTAAACTAAATAATAAAGAAAATTATCATTTTATGAAATAAAATACAATTGTGTACCTACCATAACATAAGTCTTGTAATTTTATGCCCGATGTGGCATTACGAAGGTCAAGAAGAAGGAGGTGGAATGAAAAAGGGTGTAAAAAAGAAGCAATTGTGGGGTTCAACATTCCCCCACACAGAGGTAATTTCATGTCCTCATGCAAAATTTAAAAATTGATGAACCCTTCTTGTTACTAAATCTCATCAGTTGCTTGAGCCAAAACATCCAGATTTATCCTTGTTGCTTTCTTCTTGGTGACTGCCATCCTTAGTTTCTTCATGAAAATTTTATACTTTAGAATTATGACTTTTCTCTTAAGGGATTTTTCTTTGCTTTTAGCTTCTTATTATTTTTTTACCATAGAACAAGATGTAAAATAATGTTGTCATTCTTGGTCCTTTGTATTTCATTCTACACTTTCAATTTTTCATGCTCTTCTTTTAAGTGCATATTTAATGTCTCCAATTCATAAATCTCTTGCTTGAGGGTATTTACAATTGGAGGTTCTTGTGGAATATAAAAAAAAAATATTTTTACTGGTTTGAAGAGGATGAAATATCCTTTCCTATATATTTCTTCTCCAAATATTCTATATAATCATATATTTCCTATTGGACTGGGTCAATTTCATGTGTTCTTCTTGCTGGACTAGAAATTGGTGACAAAATTGTTGGTGATGGAGCCCTCAACTCTTCTTCTTCCTCTATGGAATGTTGAGATGGTTCATTTTTTTAATGATTCTTTCACTCCTTATGGTGGATGAGGTCTTAGAAGATAACTTAGTAATAGGAATTTTCTCTTGCTCTGTTTCCTTTGTTTTTCTTTTAGATGTACTTTCTTCCTTATCGCTAGCTTTCTTTCTTCTAGCATTCTTAATTTTTAGATTTTCTAATACATCCAAAAGAGGAGTTTCATCCTATGAGAGTTGCTATTGTTGTGGAGGGAGGTCATCATTAGGGTTCATAGGTAACCTTCTTCTACTTTTCTTTGTTTTGCAACTGGGTTCTTCCTGTTCTATCTCCTTGAAATGGTTTCCAACTAAGAAATTTTCCAAATCATCTCCTATATATTCGAGGTGGGTTTCAATTAGAATTTTTATCAAGCCATGATGATATATGGTACTATCGATGAATTGTATCTTTCTTTGAGTATTACCATCCATTTTATTTAAGCTATGGAGTAATAAATAAGGAAAATTAATCTCATTTCCTTCAAGTAAATGCATCACCAAACATGCATGATATAAAAACATATTGCCAAATATTACTTCACAAGTAATAAATTTTTGAATAACCAACAATAAAATTCTCCATTTGTTTTCCAGAGATGTAACTGGTATCCATTTCTTAAATATTGAAGTGTCCATATCTGGATTTTTGAAAAATATTTTCCATTCCCTTTCTTCGATCTTCCTATTTTTGAACCATCTTTCGCCAACCATAGGTAGTCCAGTCACCTCCACTACAAAGTATTCTGTCAAAAATATCTTCACATCTCCAAATTTTGCCTCAATTCCATCAAACACTTGGATAAAATACTTTGTGACTTCTTTTTTATGACCATCAAATTTTTCTATAAACTCTAGCTACCATGTCTGCTATAACCTCTGTTTGAATTGTGGATAACCCTCCATGAATTTCTTCCCATGTGGCTTTGACCTCACAATAATCCCTATGCTAGACAAGTTATAACCTGCAAATTCTTCTTTTGATATGATTATAGAGAGAAAAGAGATTCATATTTGAGGTGAAACAAACTATGAATGAGGGAAAAATTTTCAATGAAACATGGTTAAATGGAGCATAATAGTTGGTATGAAAGGAAATGATGAAAGAAGAGGAGCAATGAATTTGAATTATGATGGCCTTATGGCCAATTTTTTGACAAGACAAAGATAATTTTGGTTAAGAAAGAAGTCATATTAATGAGAGTAATTGTTATGAAACCAGCTCCCAAAATAGAAGAAAAGAGAGATCAACGCCTTAGAAATCAACCACTTCAAGGGGGAAACCTCCTTTACATTACATAAATTAACAATTCTTGGATGATACAAATGAAAAAACCTCCTTTCTATATATAGGAGTCCACGTGGTCATGATATAATCCTTGCTGACCTAACGATAATAAAGTAAGGCAACAACAATAACAATAGTGGGCTATTATGGGGCACAATAATAACAATATGGGGACTACAGGGGTACGAAAATAACAATAAGGGGGATAAACTAATAACAATAAGGGAATACAATAGTAATATAGGGCCCTAACATGCCCCTCTCCTTTAAAAAAGTGTTGTCCTCAACACTTGAGTAGTTATGGATGCTTATGTATACAATTCTCATCCTCCCATGTGGAATCTTCAGTGGGTAAGTTCTCCCACTTGATGAGATACTATGAAATTGATTGAATTCATAGTTTTCGAGTTCTTATTTCCATGGCTACTTCAGGTTCCAATATGATTTTTCCTTCCTCATCAAGTTATGACAATATTTTTTGAACCGGAATTTTTTCACCTATAACCTTCTTTAAGCATGAAACATGGGAAAACAAGTGCACTCGGGAAGATGCAGGAAGCTCCAATTTGTATGCCATAGTAAAAATATTTTGCAACACCTTGTAAGGACCATAGTACTTTGGCGATAATTTATTAACCTTCTTAGCTTGCTTGAGGGACATTTGTTTGTATGGTTGTAGCCGTAAACATACCTAGTACTCTACATCAAAACTTCTCTCATTGCGATGTTGATCTACTTGTTGTTTCATTTGATTCTATACCAAATTTATGTTATCCTTTAAGAGTTGGAGAACTTGTTGTTGATGCTTGATGTGATATTCCACTGCTTGAAACTTAGAATTTTCTCTTAAAGATGATGTGATGGACGACAGATGATATCCATAAAGTGCCATAAATGGGGTCAATTTTGCTGCAGTGTGGAAGGAAGTGTTATACCACCATTCAACCAGAGGTAACCAATTTACCCATTGTGTTTGTTTATAAGATACAAAGCAACGAAGATATCCTTCCAAAAATTTGTTCACTATATCAGTTTGCCCATCGGTTTGAGGATGATAAGATGAGCTATGAGCTAGTTGAGTAGCCAAACAAGAAAATCATTCCATCCAAAAATTTCCAGTGAAAATGGGATCTCTATCACTTAAAATAATCTTTGGGTTTCCATGTAGCTTTTGAATTGTTTCCATAAATGTAGTAGCAACTGTACTCACTTTAAATGGATGAGATAATGCAAAAAAGTGTGCATACTTGGTAATTCTATCAACTACCACCATGATGACACTCTTTCCTTCAGACTCAGGTAAACATGTGATAAAATCCATTGAAACCTGCTCCCAATGTTGATTTGGAATGGATAAAGGTTTTATCAGACCCGGGGTCTTAATTGTCGCAACTTTATTTTGCTCGAAAACCAAACATTCTACCACAAACTTTTGAATATCAGATATAAGGCCATACCAAAAAAAATTCTTTCTTTACCCTATGGTAAGTTTTTAAAATCCCAAGTGTCCTCCTAAGGGAGAGGTGTGCAATTCCAAAATAAAATTTTGTTTTAGTTGGGAATTCTTACAAATATATAAGCGATATTTTTACCATAAGGAATCAATTTTCCTACTAAACTTATTAGATGTACTGGGATATGGATGCAAATTTTGAATGAGTGTCCATAATTCTTCATCATTATTCCATTCCTCCATTTCTTCAGTTATCCAATCTAGCTGGATAATAGAAATGGCACAAAGCAATGCTTCCACATCCTCATCCTTTCTTGAGAGTGCATTTGCAACAAAATTTAGCTTCCATTTTTTGTAGATGATTTCAAAGTCATAACCCAACATCTTTGTGACCCATTTTTTCTGCTCTTCTGAAGATAGTATTTGTTCCAAAAAGTATTTAAGACTATCATTATCAGTTTTTACCTTGAAGTGTCTTCCCATTAGGTAAGGTTGCTATTTCTTTAGTGCATGTAGTATTGCCGACATTTCCTTCCCATAAATAGCTTTTTGTAAATACTTTCCTTTTATAGAACGACTTTCAAAAGCAATGGTTATTACTTCTTGCATTAAAACAACACCAATTCCATTTCCTGAGGAATCACATTCCACAATAAAGGCTTTTGTGAAGTTTGGTGTAGCTAAGACCGGTGCTTCGTACATTGCCTCTTTAAGATGTTCAAAGGCCTTAGTTGCTTCAGGAGTGCATGAAAATTCATCTTTCTTCAATAATGTTGTTAGAGGTGCTGCTATTCTCCCATAATTCTTAGAAAAATTGCAATAATACCCTGTTAACCCGATAAATTCTCGCAACTCCTTTATGGTTGTGGGGACTTTCCATTCCTTAATGGCTTTAATTTTGTTAAGGTCTACCTTAACACCCTCCTGAGATACAATATGACCCAGATATTCCACCTCTTGTACTTCAAAGAAACATTTGGAGTTTTTTGCATATAATTGTTTCTCCTCCAATAGTTTGAGCACCTATTATGAATATAATTCATAAAAAATAGAATAAATATAAATAAATGTAAATAATAAATAATCATGATAATGGTTATTTAAAAATTCATTAGTTAATTGAAAAGGCATGCCTAGTCATGAAAGGCCACCTACCTAAGTATATAAGCAGGGCTTCATTGTAACATTCGGGGATCACATATATCTTTTTATATTAATAAATTATTATTACAAATACCTCTTGTGTATCTTACAATTAAAGTCAACAAGCCTACAATTTTTTTGCTCCATTTGGTATTAGAGAAGTTCGTGTTGTGACTGCCTTCCACTGCTCCTGGCTACCTTCAGCTGTTACAAGTTGTGCTGCTGCCACATTCAGTGTTCCTTGAAATCGCTACCGCTCGAAGTCTTCATCAATGTCGATGGCCAATTTCAACAAAATGTTGATCGATCTTGAGAGTAAGATCAATAATTCCGATAAATTCACTAAAATATTGATTGATCCTGATGATAAGGTTATAGGACATTCCGACGACATCAAAAAACTTCAAGACATGACAAATTGGATAGAAAGACAAATTTGGAAAAACCATAGCCAGTCCACAGATAATCATAACAAAGCAATGCAAAAGTTAAATGCCATTTGCGACAAGATAAATCTGACGCAAGAACCAATATTCTCGAATATTGGACATAATCAATAGAACAATTCAACTGATTCAGGAAATTCAGAAGATCATGTTGAAATAACCGACTCAAGTCACAACACTAACTAATATATGGTGGAAGTTTCACAATTGGATATTCCTGAAGAGAATGTTATTTGGGAAGTGCTAAAACTTGGGAAAAAGGTTCATAATGTGATTAAAGAAGTGCCTGAGAAAGAGACAAAAGATCTTGCAAAAACATTATTTTTAGGGAAAAGTGCATCCATTGATGGAGAGAAGTCAATGATTTCTAAGTTGAAGACAGAGTGTGGAAGATAGTTCACAAATAAACTTGAAGGAATTTCTAAGGATATTGAATTATCGAAGGATATCAACGAGTTATTCAAACAGTAATCGCAAAATATCTTCAAAGAATTTAATTTCAGTAAATATAGTGGGCAATGTTTAATGTGGAAAAACTCTTTAGGCCACCGTGTTTGGAAAACTGAATTTCCCAAAGGAAAAAAAGAACTCGCTATATCATTTCAAAATGTTTTTCTGATTCTCTGTAACGATACAAAAAGGCACATTTCCCAAACAACGACAAAGAAGGAAGAATTGAAAGAGGAAAATACCGATTTTAACGGGAACAATTTTCCTAAAGATTTCAAAAGGAAAATAGCTGCGTGGTTAACCACATAAATTGTCTATAGGTATCGAAGAGTGCGCCAAGAATGGAATGCCTTACCCTCATCTAAATGCTTCTTAACTATTATATGTGAAAATACACCCAACAACAAGAAACCATGGTTGATACTCTGCTATTCGAGTGTGGAATTGCCTTGTTTGATTCTCGACCTGTACAAAAAGACATGGAAGATCATGGGACATACTCCACCTGACGTAAGTAACTTT
This sequence comes from Pinus albicaulis, assembly GCA_034641835.2. Taxonomy (NCBI): domain Eukaryota; kingdom Viridiplantae; phylum Streptophyta; class Pinopsida; order Pinales; family Pinaceae; genus Pinus; species Pinus albicaulis. The sequence continues at coordinate 603,704,521 of CM076581.1, read as the reverse complement.
GTGATACATAATTTTAGAGTCAAACACCAGATGGTTTGTAATCTCAATCGCAATGCCAATTCCACTAGTAGGAATTTCTCTTCCTCTTCTCCTGATGATAGAAAGCCATTTCTTTTTTATACCAGAAGAAGAATAAAAGGGAATGATGGCAGCCACCCCCCTTCCCAATCCCTATAAAAGTCACATGGTCCACTTGGGGAGAAGTCGGTGAGAAGGAATACGAAAAATAACGACCCCGCTGAAGTACCCCCTCTTCCTCCATCGAATATCCAGTTGAATAGTACTGTGGGGGTAGAAAAATTATTCACGGAATTCGAGTCCGACAACAACATAAATGTTAGCCTCTCTCAAATAACAATAATAAATCCAAAATAATAAATAAATTAATTAAATATTCCAAGTTAGGAATATGTGCCTAACTCTTGGGTTGTTCCTCAAATATTGGAGTTTTTTTAGTAACTCCTATCTTGGTGGGTTTTTGGTGAGAAATTATCTCAACCAAGGGAGTCTAAGATAGCACAAACTATCTTAGACATTTTATCTCATCTATTTAATTTGTAAACTAAATTCTTTTAATAAGAGAGAATGATGAGAATGCCATGAGGCTGAAGCCTCCTTTTCGCCAATGTTTTGTCTGATTCTGTATCTGTGTTTTCTGCAATCTGTTTCTGAGTTAATCATTTTTTCTACATGTGGTATCAGAGCTATGAACAGGGATCAAAGTTTTATTGAAGGGATTAACAATTCAGGTTTGAGATCGAATGCAATTGTTGAAGAGTGCTGAAGCGCATATGGCATTGAATGGACTGTGGTGTTGCCACTATAGCATAGAAGCTGTATGGTCGTGGGCTTGGCCCTAGCCAAGGGCATAACGAGATTCTAGTTTGTCGTTGTGTATTTTGCAGTAGTTTGTTGGGTTTGCTATGTGTGAAGTCTGGAATGATGGGAACCAGAGCACGTGCATCATGTGCGGGAATCTCAGGCCGGTTGATATTATTTCAGCATTCCCAGTCTCTTGTGAGGTGCTCTGTCTAGAGATTTAATTGTTGACATTTCATTTAATTATATGAATTTGTCATAGCGATATAGAGAACCGAGATATTGTTGCTATAATTGAACTTCTACAGGATTTGATTTTGGATCTTGTTGGAGATACAAGCCAACGTCCGCTTCTCCATGTGATTTTTTAATTATAATTAAGCTGAAGACTCGCGTGTAGGATATCTGTATGTGGAGAGTTGTTGCACTTGTTCTTGTGAGAGACATCATAAAATATTTTTTGAATGACATAGTTTTGTGCATCTGCCTTGGATTGTATAGAAATATCTTTCTGTGATCTCACATTGGTCTGTTTGGTTGTATTTTCGTCAAATTCAGATTTCTGTAGGTAAATATATGAGGTTTGGGGGAAATATGCAAAAAATTCCACCTTTTTTTGATGTCTGATCTGTTGAAGTTCTTTTCCCTATGAATGTGTTTGTTTATGTGAAATATCGAACCTAATGTTGGTTAAATTCCTTGCTCTTGGAGTGAGCAGAAGGTTGGAAATGCAGATGTTGAGGCCGAATCTGCCCAGATAGTCAGTGAGATCATATTTGAAGCTGGGTCACACTTTTTCAAACCGAAACTTAGGATTTGGACTGGCACCAACAGTTGTATCTATCATTTTTTCCCTGTGCCTTCCCCATACGGAGCATATTGTTACCCTGGTGCCTCCACACAGGAGGTTGGCTCCGACCCTTCTGTCAATAAGTCGTCAATCACCACGAACCAAGCTTGAGGTTTGGAAACCAGAGCAGTAACTTAGAAATCTGCAAATCGAATGTCATTAATATTTTTTTTTTTAATTCTGAGGTTCATTTCCCCTCTTCAAGATAGTGTCACGACTGTGGTGGCAGTGGAGTTCTATTAGCGCCAACGAATTTGCAATTTTACAACAGACTACTGTTGCGTCTTCTAAACTCACAGGGATTTGCCAACAAACCTATGGACGTTAGTATGTGCAAAACACAAAGTATTATGTTTATCAATAGCAGAACTATGTAATTTAAAACGACACATAGCAGAACAGTTTAAAACGAGATTTTGTTGGAAATCCACACATAGCAGAACAACAGTTTAAAACGGTATTTTCATGTTCACAGATTGATGCCATAAGGTAAAATATTCGTGATAACGAGATTGTTAGGATTCATATGGATAAGACCAATCTCGATGGCGTGAATAAGATTGTGATCACGGGGTCTAGGCGGATGCTCTCCTCCCCTGGCAATGGTTTCTTAGCACAGGACATTTCTTTTGTAAATGCAGCAGGGCCACTCATTTCACAAGCAGTAGCCGGAATAGTGATCTTTCTGCCTTCTATAATGTTGTCAGCTAAAAATTTTCAAAATTGTCAAATTCTAGTGCATCCATATCAACAAAACGTGAGTCAACGATAAGTTTTTGTTTTGCAGTTATAAATATTTTTGTAATTGAAGAATAAGTGGAGGGATGTGAATGATTTTTTAAAGGAATGAAGTAATAAGGTGATTTTTTTTTTTATATGAACAATTTTGAAGTTATAAGAGATGAATGAAAATTTTCATTTTGAGTGATAGATGAAAATTGGAAAATTGGAAAATTGAAAAGGGTAGTAAAGTGAGTTTTTGTGGAGAAATAAGGTGTGTTTCCATTTGTAGTTGGAGAGATAAGATGATTTATTTTTTTTACATTTGGAGTGATAAGGGAAAGCCATTGTTGTAATTCAAAGTATTGTTTTACTTTGAGAGAGATTGAGTCGGTGAATATCCAGATTTTGAAGACAAATTGCTTCCAAGGATTGTGAGCTTGGCATATTCATTACTTGAAGGTGGCGATTTCTTATGTACTCAATATTTAATAAAGATATCATTTTTTGGTGATTGTGTCCTAGATTTGCTCGAAATTGAATAAGGGGATCTTAGGTACACCATGTGTGTTTGTGATGGCGCATGTTTTTTATGGCTTCATGTTGTTGTTTTTGATTTGTGTCTAGTTGTGACACATCAATAATTTCATATCGCATACATAAAGTTCAATATCAACAAGCACAACACATGTAATGAAGTAGCTGCAAGATCAACACATACATTTGTGCCACTACAACATATTGTCTACATCAACATTCTACATCAACAATCAAATTCACTTAGTCAAGTTAATGCATTTCAAAGAAAAGTCTACATCAGCGTTCTTGCAAATCCATTTCAGAACTTGTAATCAAATTCATTGTTTTAAGTGAATCATTAAAAATTCATTGTTAATGAATTTTTAAGAGAACAAGTGAATCATTAAAATCATTGTAAGCTTTCTTGGGTGCATTGTTGACAGTGTTCGACACCCTTCTTTTACGCAAAATCAAGTGAGTGCACAAATTTCTGAATCAAACAAGCAACAAGTTTACATCTCCTACAAATGAGCGTGAGTATTCATTCAAGCAATTTGCATCAAGTCAGTACAAAGATCAAACCTTCAAGCGAGCCAGAGTGAAGTTCATTACAACAACCATCAAAGCAACCAAACAAGTTAAAACAATCAAGCAAGTTGAGATCGACATCAAGCGAGCATGGCTATTCATTCAAGTGAGTGTGAAGTCATCAAGTAAGTCAAGTGAGAGCTTAAAAAAACACGATCGTCATCAAGCGAGCATGAATTCCAGAGTTTAAGCAAGAAAATTCTACCATTCTAGTAAGTGTTCCAAGTAAGCGCAATAAGCAACAAATCAAGCGAGCGTGCCATTCAAGCCATATTCAAGCGAGCCTGTCATTCAAGTGAAATAGTTCAAAGTATGACATCTACAACAAGAGTGCATGATTTCAAGTGTGCAAGTTTAGATGGTGCAACATATTCAGTTGTTAAACATTATTCACAGTTTGATCATCTCCAGTGATGAAGACATGGTGCACGTCAGCAAAGAAACTCTTGCTGATCTTTCACGACATCTACACCAAACACATGAAACTATTGAGTTTCTTCAACTCGAGTCGCAACTTCAAAGTATTGAATTGCAAGAAAAGAGTGATACTTTAAAGTCTTTGAACCATCCAGATGATAATCCATTCATTCAAACATCTTCAAGTGTCGAAGTTGTTCCAGTTCAAATTTCTTCCAAGCCCATCATCAAGCCTTGGGAAGAAATTCACAATAACAAGAATCGACGCAGCTTAGGATATGTCACTGATGACACCACCTTACATATCCAAGATTATTCCAAGCCCATTAATTTTGTTAGTGCAGGATTTCTTGCACAACTCACCTCAGCAAGTTCTGAGAAAGTTGCAGACAACCAGCAATGCACGCCACCCAAAGTTACAAACAAACAGAATTGCACGCAACCTGAAGTTGAAGTCCAACTAAAGTGTTATCATTGTCAAAGAACCGGTCATATGGAAGATCAATGTTTTTATCTCCATCCTTGTCGCCATTGTGGCAAGCCAAATCATTCCTCAGAAAAATGTTGCAACCAAAAAAAATCAGCCAAATTGAAGATACATTATGAATGGATCGACCCTTGGAAATGGTCATCCACAGTCAAAATATTGTCTCAGTTCTACAATCACATACAATCACACATAATGAAACCAACAGTGAAAAGATGATGATACTCTCATGCAGTTGAACGGGGAGTACACCAGTGTAGAACTCCTACACCTGAAGGGGGGAGTTTAGGAATACTTTCCAAGAGAAAGTGTCTCTCCTTTAAGTTGACAAAGGGGGGAAAATGTCAATGAGATTGACAGTGGTTGTTAGACTGAAAGTCTCGACAAAACCAACATAAGCAGCTAGTGGGAATCTTCAAGAGCCAGCGGGCATAATTTTTTTTTCCAGTGGGCATCAACAAATTTGCTAGTGGGAAGTCAACAGCAAAGAAGTAGTGAATAGTTTTCAACACAACAAAAGCAATAGTGAGTTGTTTTTGACATCATCAGCTAGCGGGCTTTGAAAAAATTTTGTCAGTGTACAAAGGATGATGATTTCATGCAAAGAACAGATGGATCCTTTTGAATCTTGGCACTTGATGGAGTTGTCAAGTGAAATTCAGAGATGAATCAGACATACAATTGTCTCATGGTCTCTTCAGATTGCAGTTTTTCAGCATCCAGCTTTGGCGGTTTTTCAGGCAATGTTTTTTGAGGATCAACATGAGAACTTGGAAGATGGTTCCTCGGTCTTATTTTGGATTTGTCATTGAAGGGGGGAATGTTAGCCTGTCTCAAATAACAATAATAAATCCAAAATAATAAATAAATTAATTAAATATTCCAAGTTAGGAATATGTGCCTAACTCTTGGCTTGTTCCTCAAATATTGGAGTTTGTTTAGTAACTCCTATCTTGGTGGGTTTTTGGTGAGAAATTATCTCAACCAAAGGAGTCTAATATAGCACGGACTATCTTAGAAATTTTCTCTCATCTATTTAAATTGTAAACTAAATTCTTTTAATAAGAGAGAATGATGAGAATGCCATGAGGCTGAAGCCTCTTTTCCGCCAATGTTTTGTCTGATTCTGTATCTGTGTTTTCTGCAATCTGTTTTCGAGTTAATTATTTTTTCTACAATAAAGGTATCACCATCAGATCTGGGTGGGAACCTGACAGAATACAATGTTGGGGGAAACATCTTGGATAGGCACAATGACATGATGAACACAATGACTCATTACGACCATGAGACAGTGGACAGGTCACGTAGAGTCGAAGAGCTGAAAGACTCATTAACGATGTTCGATAAGGATGGGGATGGATTCATCTCTCCCAATGAAATTTTGCATGTTTTTTTTGTTTTTCAAGAACCTTTGACTCTCGAAGACGCAAGGTCACGATCAGAAAATTCCATGCTAATGGCGATGATGGTGTTTTCTTCGAAAATCTGCGCTGTCACCAACACCTCCCGATGTTATACAATGCCAAAAAATTTCGATTGTTTATCATGCTGCCAAAATCGATCCCACTGCATTCTTCCACCAGGCAGTTGAAACCCTGTGACAAACACGTAGCCAAAAAAAGCAACCGACCATCCTTGCTACTAGTCGTTTGTCGTGGCTGCTTATTTCTCTTTGATCGCTCTACATCTCCGTTCGAAGCCACCCTTTATCGAACTGATATAGAAATGCATGCCTCAGAAATCATGCGAGCCACAGAATCATGCATCAGCCTAAGCCATACTCTTTTCACTGTATCATCACGCCCTACAACAATAACCTGACAGCTTGCGTAAACTTCACGGATTTTTGGTCAGTTCCTCATCCGCCATCCTTGGAGCGTGGTGAAGTATAATATTCACATAATAGTGAAACGGTGTGACTGTCATGCGAAATGGTTAAGACCCTTTATATAAAATAACCTTATATATATTAAAACTACAACTATATAATTAATTTTTTTATATAATTAGATTAAATTAATTAAATTTAAAATAAATAAATAAATAAATAAATAAATAAATAAATAAATAAATAAATAAATAAATAAATATATATATATATATATATATATATATATAGAATAATTATAATTCAATTATTATTAAGAAAAAAAATTCATAATGAAAAAAAAAAACATGGATTCAGGACAGTGTACAAGAAAAATATACAAAGAAGGTACTAGCGACATCAAGTCACACATCCTGAGATGAAAATCACAAATGAGGAAAATTTTCAGTAGTATAGCTTTGAGGACAAAGCTTTCGAAGGAAGGGGCAATGTTATGAGTATAATTCATAACAAATAGAATAAATATAAATAAATGTAAATAATAAATAATCATGATAATGGTTATTTAAAAGGTCATTAGTTAATTGAAAAGGCATGTCTAAAAGACATGCCTAGTCATTAAAGGCCACCTGCCTAGGAATATAAGTAGGGCCTCATTGTAACATTCGGGGATCACATATATCTTTTTATATTCATAAATTATTATTACAAATACCTCTTGTGTATCTTACAATTAAAGTCAACAAGCCTACAGTTTTGTTGCTCCAACACCGTGTCAACATGTTGAACATGATCCTTCCAAGACCTATTGTAGATTAGTATATCATCAAAAAATACTAACACAAATTTTCTAAGGGTGGGTTTGAAAATGGAATTCAACAACCCTTGAAATGTAGAATGTGAATTGGTAAGGCCAAAAGGCATGACCAAAAATTCACAATGACCCTCATGAGTTTGAATTATGTTTTTAGAATGTATTTAGTCTTCATTCTAATTTAATGATATCCTGAATGAAGATCCAACTTGGTGAAATAAATTTCTCCATGTAACTCATTCAACAACTCATCAATCACAAGAATGGGAAATTTATCTTTAATAGTGAGCTTATTGAGCTCCCTATAATCTGGACACATGCGCCATGATCCATCCTTCTTGTGCACAAATACTACTGGAGCAGAGAAAGAGCTTTGACTAGGTTGAATTATACCAGCCTCTAGCATTTCTGCAATCATACACTCAATTTCACTCTTTTGGATATAAGGATATCTATAAGGCCTGATGTTTGGAGGAACAATTCCTAGAATCAAATGAATAGGATGATTATGATCATAAATAGGTGGGAGTCCTTTGGGAGTTTCAAACACCTTGGAATGATTGTCCAAGACTTTTTGGAGATGTGGAGAAATAGATGATTTTGATGTTGGAACTTCTAGTGCGAATAATTGTGAAATGACACCTCATTGTTATTTATTCAGAATCATTGTCATGAAATTAGAGCTTATTATCTTTCCTGGATTCCTTGCGATACCCTATAATTCAAATTCCTTTCCTTTCAAAAAAAAATTCATGAAAAGTTCTTGAAATTTAAAAGCTACCGTCCCCAAATATTGTAACCATTGTAATCCTAGTACAACATCAGCACCACCCATTGGAATAGAAAGAATTGGATTATTCAATACATATTTCACCATGGTTATATTGATATTATGAAATTTTCCAGAGAAATTTATAGTTCCTCCATTTTCCACCATCACTTGAAACTCTGACACTGGGTATAGGAAGCAATTCAATTCCTTGGCTACCTTACAATGAATAAAATTATGGGTACTACCCGAATCAATAAGTACTATTACATTTTGATTCTTGATATGTCATTCTATCTTGAGAGTTTGAGGAGTGGTAATTCCTGCCAATGCATTACAGGATATGGTTGTATTCATTTTTTCTTCCTCTAGGGTTGGCTCCTAGTGTATATCCTCTTATTTTGAATTTTCTTGTTCCTTTTCTTCCTCCTCTTCACAATCTATGTAAAATAATTTCTTCTCAGCACACTTATGACCTTTAGTGTATTTTATGTCACAACTGTAGCAAAGCCCTTTTGCTCTTTTTTTCTTCCAATTGCATTGGTGTCAACCTTGTAGGTTACAGAAGTCTAGGAGTAGAAACACTTCCATCGTTGCCATAATTTTTCTTTCAATTTTTATTGCCAACCTGAATGCTTTCTCCAATATATCAGGTTCCCAAAGGCGAACCTCATATTGGATGTTTTCCTTTAGAGTCCCTATGAAGACATCAATCCTATGTTCCTCTGGAATATTATTTACCCTTATATTCATTTTTTGGAAGTCCTCAATATGCTCCATCATTGAACCCTTTTGTTTGAGATTTATCAATTGGCTAAAGAAGGTGTTTCTCAAACCATCCATATTAGCTTCCACACCTTTCTTCAAACCATCCATCTTAGCTTCTATTTCATTTTTTGTTACTTTTTGAGAAAGAAAAATTTGTTGCACTTGGTCTTGTAATTTTGGTATATCATTTTGCACTTATTCCTCTTCATGAGTCACAGTAGAGCCTTTTTAGGGCTTAATGGGTGTTGAATTATTTTTAGAGGGATTTTTAGAACCCAATACTAATATCTATTCCTCAATATTCACTTAGAATCACTTCAAACTTATTTTTCAAACATGACTTATGCAAATTTAAAAAAAATACACACATTTTTCTTGGTTTTGAGGAGCTCGATAATGAAACTGATGTATCTCTGTAATTTCAGATACCCAAGATTTTATGTTCGGTCCTTTAGTAGCTATCTAAATCTTCTTTTGAATGACACATGTATGACGTGATTTTGATTCTTCAAGGAAAATTTATGCCCATGTCCCACAATGACCTAATTATGGACTGGTTCAGTAAAGAGAAATTGTACGACATGCCACGTGTCACAGTTTTCTCTTTTGCACTCTAAAATAGATACACAGGAAACTAAAATCCGTGTACTTTTGGCCACTTTTTACAGAATTTCAATTTGATGCTCAAAGAGAGAGAGTTATGAATATTTTCCCAAGGTCACCTCTTTGAGATGAAATTCAGGAGCCTAAAAAACTCCTAACTTCCATAAATCATATCTTCGAAAATATTGTCAACCAAGATTTTAAATTTTTACACGAAGTTCCTCAGGAGTTATTTGCAAATGGGTTTTTTTTTTAGCTTCTTAACCTTCATAGAAAAAACATTATAGCGAAAATTCCACGATGACCTATTTGAAGTAGTGAAACCCTAGAATTCAAATATTTGATACCAAATGTTATGAAACCAGCTCTAAAAATAGAATAGAAGAGAGATCAACACCTTAGAAATCAGCCACTTCGAGGCGGAAACGTCCTTTACATTACATAAATGAATAATTCTTGGATGATACAAATGAAAAAACCTCCTTTCTTTATATAGGAGTCCATGGTGTCACAATATAATCCTAGCCGACATTACAATAATAATGTAAGGGCACAACAATAACAATAATCAGCTATTATGGGGCACAATAATAATAATATGGGGACTACAGGGGTACAACAATAACAATAAGGGGGCTACACTAACAAAAATGAGGGAATACACTAGTAATATAGGGCCTTACCAGTAATGATTGCTCTAAGTGGTGGTAGCAATGTATATATTTCATAATCTAATGTTTCTTACCTTTATTATTTAATTTAATACTTACATACTTTAGATCCATGATTCTAATGATTTGATTGGTGTTTTGTAGGTTGTCCTTGGATGTCTTCAACTGCAATTTTTAACAATTTGTTCTTGTGCCAAGATCTTCGATTGTCCTAATTAAACACTGTTAAGGCAGTTGCTGAATTTTGTTAAAAATGTAGATTTTCATCAATTCCATAGCTGCTTATTTAAAAAAATATATTTATAAAGAAAATGGGATTAGAATAGGGTTTAAAAACAAAATCTAGGGCACCAAGAGTGCTTGGTTTTCATCCTAAATTTTATGTATAAACATGCAAACAATGTTGGTTCTCATGTTTATACAATTATTATTATTTATTATTTATTTATTTATTTTTATATATAGAAAATAAAGGATTCTACGAGTTAAGTTGGAGAGGAAGGAGAATCCTTCCTAACCACCTTCAAATCAATGTTGTCTTGCAGATGTTTAATAAACTCTTCCCTTGCCAATGGATTATGACAAATTCGCAATCGATGACAATTTACAAGGAAGGTTACTCTTTATTCATCAATGGTTCTGATTCTAACTAAACTATTATCAAAGACAATTTCAATCTCATAAGGCCCAAGCTAATGAGTTTGAAATTTTCCTTGAAAATATTTAAACTTTGAGTCAAAAAGTAGTGCCCAATCACCAGGTTGGAATTTTATCTCTTTGATAAAATTATCATGTCACCTGGAGCTTTTTTTTTTGAACTATATTGGTCCTGTGAATAGCATCTTGTCTTATCTCATCAATTTCATTCAATTGCTCCATTATTTGTCTTTGTGCTTATGATAGATCAAGACCCAATTTGACTATTGTATTGAAAGTCTTTATCTGGAACTCAATAGGAAATAGGAATTTTCCCATAAACAAGTTCATAAGAAGTATGTCCTGTGGTGTTTATCCATGTAGTATGGTATGCCCAAAAAGCTTCTAGAAACTTTTCTTCTCAATATTTTCTATGAAAATGCACAGTCTTGGTAAGAATTTATTCAATTAATTTATTGGTGGATTTAACTTTTCCATTTTCTTGTGGATGATATGGAGTGGAATTTTGATGCTTAATTTTGTATTCCTCCGTTATCTTTTGTACCAACTTAGATGTAAATTGAGTACCTTGATGTATCACAATTTCCCTTGGGACACCAAAACGAGTGAAAATATCCTAAAAAAGAAATGAAACTACAACGTTTTTAGTTGCAAATGGAAGTGCTTTAGCTTCTACCCATTTTGTAACATAATCAGTGCAAACAATAATGTACCTTTTTTGTCTTGATGGTGGATTAATTGGACCAACAAAATCCAGAGCCCATTTCTTAAAAGGTTGTATAAGTACCCAAGGTTGTAAAGGCATTTCATCTGAAGGAACAAGTTTCCCCATTCTTTGACAACTATCACATTTCTTAACATATTCTTTGTCATCCTTAAAAACAGAAGGCCAATAGTATCCAAAGAGAAGGAATTTATAACAGATCTTTTATCAACAAAATTTCTTCCACATGGTTCATCATGACAAGATTTCAATATCTCTGGTACTTCATCTTCTCTCACACATATTAGGATAACTAAGTCAGGCCCTGTTTTGTAAAATTCTTCATTTATCCATGAGTAAGATGCACTAGTTTGAATTAACTTTCTCTTCTCAGGAGGAGATAAGTATGATGGTAAATTCCCTGTAGCCAAATAATTAGCAATATATGCAAACCAAGGATATTTATTTGATACTGCAAAAATATATTCATCAGGAAAATAATCCTTTGTAGGAATATCATTATTATCATTTTGGATTCTAGATAAGAAATAAACAATCGTGTTTTGTTTTCCAGGTCTGTCCAAAATAGTAATATTGAATTCTTGCAACAATAGTAACCATATTGTAATTCTTCCATTAGTAATTGATTTATTCATTAAATATCTAATTTCATAATGACCGGTGTGGATGAAGGTTTCATAACCAGTGATATAATTTATGAATTTATTGATGTCATGTACAACAACTAAAAACTCCTTTTCAGTTGAGGTATAATTTAACTCTGCAAAAGTAAAATTTTTACTTTTGTAGTAAATGGCATAAGGAGTGAAGTCTTTCTGTCCTAACATAACTCCCAAAGCTGTATCTGAGGCATCAGTTGAGATGTGAAAAGGTAATTTCCATTTTTTTTCCTCTGAAGGTGGGTGCTTTAGAAATATTATCTTTCAATGTTTCAAAAGGTTTCTAGAAATCAAATTTCTACGTGAACTCATAATATTTTGTAAGTAATTTAAAAAGTGGAGAGGCAATCTTTGTAAAGTTTTCTATACATATTCCGTAGAAACCAATAAATCCAAGAAAACTTCTAACATATATTTTACAGGTAGGAACTGAAAATTTAGAAATAAATTCTTCCTTAGATGCATCCATCTTAATTCCATCCCCTGAAATATGGTGGTCTAAAACAAGTCCCTCATTAAACATCATAAAACATTTTTAATGGCTTAATGAGATATTTGCTTCTTTACACCTAATGAAAACTTTTTCCATATTTTTAAGAGCTTCTTCAAAAGAGTTTCCATATACAGTAAAATAATCCATGTATACTTCTAGACAATCATGAATTAGATCAGAGAAAATACCTAGAACTTCCCTTTGGAATGTCGCAGGTGCATTACATATGTTAGAGTGAATTCTAATCGCAAGCATACGAACAAATCTCACTTTAACTGTGCATAAAAAACAACCCTAACATCAAATATGGCTGCAAATTTATTTATATATATAGTTAGTTGACCAAGACAAATGCTACAAAATCTAGATCTATGTAGTTAAAGACATTAAGCAGTAAATAAAAGAAAGAGTTGCTCCATGCATCCAATAGACAAAACAATAATATTTTAAAAGAATTTTTGTATTTATGACACCTGGGAAGGGAACATAGAAAGATGTTACCAGTCCCCCTCAATGGGATGGGTTCTTATATGTCCTCAGTGCTTCATATTTAAGATCTCTCTCTCTTGATGGTGTAGAAAACCGAGACAAAAATGGAACTTAAAGGGAGTTCACAAGAAAAAAGATTGAAAAATATGATAATGATGGAGGATCAATGTCAGACTAAAAGTATAGGTCTAGAGTGATCTTTAGGCAAAAAAATGTAGTGAATGAATGGAAAAACCATTCTATTTATAACAAATATTGAGTTAGTTTAGATATTGGTGCATAATTAAAATATTATTAACCAAATCTAGATCCAACTTTTATGGAATATTTTATTATATTTGTTGGAGGGAAAAAGAATTTGAATTTGGTCAAATCCCTTTATTTGTAAATAATAAATAAATAAATGATTTATTTATTATTTTAAGGATGTGGTTGAGTAATAATTAAATAAATAGTGATTTATTCAATTATTTATAAATGATTTAGTCAAATTTAACAAGGAATATTATTTAAATAATGTTTAAATAATTATTTCTAGAAAATAATAAGATAATTAATGATTTATCTCATAAATATGACCAGGAATATTAATTAGTTTTGGGTTAAATATGACCAAGAATATTAATTAAACTGCTGTCTAACTAATTATTCCTTGAGTAAAATCAAACAAATATGGATTTATTCAATATTTCCTCATGGGGTTTCCTGTTTAGACCATAAACAACTTAATAAATTATGGATTACTTAGTTATTTTTCATAGTGAAATAAATTTTACTTAGGGTAAAATTGGTCTTACATGGCATAATTTGGTCCACCTAATAGTAACAGGTTAGATGACCAAAAATTGGTGTAACAAATTTCCCCTCAACGTGCGAGCGTTAGGATAAAATCGTGTGACCAAAGTACGTTGTAAGAACTCAATCATTAGACGCCAAAGGGGAAGTCATATAGAGAGAAATATAAGGTAGACTAAAGTGCTAGAGGAAAATAACCTAAGGAGGCAAGACTTACAGGTGCGACAAGTCTCTTTTATGAGTGAGTACTTGTTCTACAAGAGGTGGGGGAGGCATACCTATGCCCGCCAAGACAAAGTACAAAGAATAATGCTTCCAGTAAACAAGGGGCTGAACTATATAGTACATGCTGGCATAAACATGAGCTAGATAAAAACATGATAATGGATCCCCCATAAATACTATGCCTGGGATGACAGCCAGGACTTATACAATAATATCTGAGTACATGAGATATAAGTACAACCAAAGAGGCCCTGTAAACAGGAGAGGACTCTAAAAATCTGAATGATACATGAAAGCTAAAAGGCGCTGCACGTGGCTAAGGCCGGAACCATGAAATATGTGGAGCTGCATCGAAGGCTATAATGAAGAGGTAATCCAAGCATGTGGGGGGCTACCCCCTCATGAGGTCTATAACATCTCACACACACCCAAGAATCATAGGTACAATCTACTGTATCACTGAACCATTGATTATACGGATATCGATCATGCCGTAAGGAGCTGGAGCTGAGAAACAATCAAGTCAAAGGGAAATAAGGAGTCCCTTTGCTTGATCCAAGGCACCGAACAAGAGTGGAAGCTGGAACCAAGGTACACCGCCCTCTAGACCTGTCTTCTAGAATTAATGAGCTGATGTCGATAGAAGGAGGTCCGCCATAAGTGATGTAATAAGGGATCCTCAACTAGGGCATGAGAGAAAATAATAGAGCGACTGATAGACTGACACCAGGGATGATGATGGAATGGGGGGTACTAAGTAGCAGACTGACGACTTCCCTTGTTAGAGCATGAAGGGCATGGATGACCTGGAAGAAACTGACACAATATCAAAGGGGACAGGGGACAATAGGACCGAAGGCCATAATGTGCAACACGAGAGAGGAACCAAGCAATGAAGGATGGAGGACTATAGCGGGATACAAAGGGACTCAGGATAGACTCCATGGATGTGATGATGACTCAACTCGGATGCTCTAAACAAGGGCAACTCGATGATGCTGCCACATAGAAAAGATTCAGTGGGGACCATGAAAACATGAGTGCAAGATGGTTACTCACGACGAAAATAAACACGAGCATGGAAAAGTATGAAGGCAAAGTGGTGCCCCAAGTACAAGTGTTTCAAGTGAAGAAATTCAATTTTGAGGAGTGGTGAAGTGACCCTTCCTGGAAAAAATGCATATGGGTGAAGTATTAAATCACAAAAAAATAAAGGATACCCATTTGAGAGCTTGGTGAGATCTTTCCAACGGTGTTGATGGTTTTTCAAACCGAGCTACAGTTTGGCCGCAACTGGCGAAAGAAAAATCTAGGGTTTCTCTTTTAATAAGGAATTTTCCCTCTAATTTGATTCATTTGCAAGTGTAGCTGTGGTGAATCTAAAGAGGAGAAAAGGCCCTAAATCTTGTAGCGAGCATAGCGGAAAAATCGACCGTTGGAATCAATATCTGTCAGTTGGAGGTAAGAGGCCTAACCCTACTCTTTCATTTTAGTGGATTGAAAGTTTAGTTTAGGAACCCAGAGCTCAGGAACAGACCCCTGCTCTTCTTCACGGTCAGGTCACACTTTTTGGGGCAATATCTGTGACCTGGGTAGCATGTTTTGGGCAGAAATCTGCGACATGTCCCAGGATTTTTCCTGAAAAGTGTGACCTAACAGAGAGGGGTATTTCAATGTTATTTCTTGGCTAAGAGATGGTTTTTTATGGTTGAATGCAATATTTTCTTTCTGTACACTGAAAAATATGATGGTTTTGTGCAGATATGGTAGAATTGCAGATCAACTGGAGAGAAAGAGACCTAGACACATTACGGTCAGAGTTCCAAGAGGATCATGGTGTCCGCAGTGCATTGTCCAAGTTTGGGGTCCTGAAGTTTGTGGAGAACCCTTTGATGAGAGCTAGGGAGCCCTTGTTGGCCTGAATTGTCAGCTATTGGGATCCGGATCATGAGATATTTATAGTGTAGGGGCACCAGATCGAGCTGACTGTCCAGGATATATATTTCCTGACTGGTCTCCCACCACTTGGGATGGTGGGGAATACACAGTTAGTGTTACCGTGAGGGCAGAACATCATGGAGTTTGTAGAGCGCCATTGCTGATTAGGTCTCCATGTGAAGGGGACACGGATACCAATCAGGGATCTAGAGAGGCTAGAAACCTGTGCTGTGGTCGTAGCGGTGCTACGAATCCTAGGCAACCAGGCACTCCACCACATCACTGGGGGTCAGATGATGCTTGTTAAGAGTTTGTTGAGTGGGACCAACTATGGGTGGGCCCAAATGATGTTGTCGCCGCTGAAACAACAGTTGTAGCTATGCAAGTGGAAAGTGAACCATGACTGTGCATATGGCACAGTGTTGTGCTCACTCTTCTTTGAGAATATCCCGACACTCTGACCTCCCATATAGATCCAGGAAGGGGGTCTGAGAGAGCCTAAGATGCACCGCTGGGGGAGGCTACTGTGCAGAAGGGGAGGTGGGGCAGTCGGACGGGTGTTCCGACTTGAGTTTTTCACTCATTGGGATTAGATGCCACTTTACATAGACGACTATCCCTATAGTGGGATGAGTTATCATGGGGAGCAGGACTTGCCATTGCCGCTTTTTCGAGTATGGGGACCCAATGGTAAGTGACAATTTGCTAATATTTTATGTGCATTTTAAAGTTTCAGAATATTGTATATGGTACTGATTCTTTCACTTTTGGTATGCAAATATAGAACTGGTAAAAACAACCAGGTACATGGGACTGCCTGTAGTATCAGGAGATGCAGGACCTAGTGGGACGAGGGCACCGCAGAATGAGGATGCAGTGGCCCTCCTGGAGGACATCCTTCGTAGATGTGAGAGGCTTCTGACCGGTGTTTTAGAGTACGACTGGCAAGGCTTGGATGACTAGTACAAAGAGCGATGTATTGGTCTACCCTCGGAGTGGCAAGGGGTCATGTGGTGCATGGCGATGACTAGACAGGGGATGTGCAATCTATGAGCTGTAGGAGTGGAGCTATTGGCTTGGGATCCTCCAGATAGTGATTAGGTGTAGGGGCATGTGGTGCCCCTAGTTTTGAGTTTTTATAACATGCTATGGGCATGTCATATGTATCAGAGTTAATGGACTCTTAAAACATTTTGTACGACACATATAATGGATATGCATTGTTTTTTATGATTTGTGTTATTGTCATGTGTTAAATGCATGTGCTAAGTTCCAATCTAGAATATTGTTTGCAATGCTATATACATAGTGATTTTGTGCTCTAGGTACATGAATGAATGTAATGATTTCAAATTCATGCATCAAAAGTGTCACTCGTAAATATCTTCTAAAAAGGATAGGATTATGCACACAATAGACACCATTCAATTGCATGACAAGAAGTAGGGAATATAAATGAACATGAAGGTGAAGGATGCGATGGGAAAGGGAATCGGCTGATAAACCTCGCACTACATCATATTCGGCCTGGTTATTGGTGGCAGTATCAATGCATACACCATTCGAGAGAACAAGCGAATGTAAGGGGGTAAAAATGGCCCAACCTACCAAGGCTACATTCTGAGAGTAGCGACTTGCACCATTGGCATAACGGATATAAGGTGTGGATGGGGGTCCATCTGAAAGGTGCCACAAGACAATAAATGAGAGGATGATGAAAAATGTTGGCAACCTGAACGCAAGGTATAAATCAAACAAACACTGCTAGAGGGAGTGCTCTGGGTAGGATGTCTACCACCTACACACTGACAGGTAGGTGGTGTGTGGGAGATGCCTTGGGTGCAGCTTATGCTCAGGTCGCGAAAGTCATCATAGACACGGATGGTGCCATTCCTCTTATGGGCAGGAATGATGAAGTCAGGGGTGGAAAAAGGCTTCCGTGATGTCGTCATCACAGTAGAATATGGGGTGACTGGAGGAAGAGAGACCACATGACACGGTGAAGCTACCTGAATCATCATCATGAGAAGAAAGGTTCACATGCACATCATCATGGGGGGTGACGAAAGCAAAAGCAGATAAGGGATTCACTGATGTTGAGCCCAGGGTGATCACTAAAGGGAGGTCAAGTGAAACAACAGGGGAAGTCTCAGAGGGAGCTTCCACCGTGGATCTCATGAATGATGATAGGTAGAGGATGGTGGCCACTGGCTCCTTCATCTCGACATCAGGAGGGGGAAGGTCAATGGGAGTGGGTAAATCCTCAGGTTGGCCCGAAGCATACTATGCGAGGACAGGAGAATCATAATGTTTTTGTTCAATATCGTACTCCTAAACTACCCCCAAATAGGCACGGTAATGTGTGAGGCAGGGAAAATGGTGGGTATAATGGCCATGGAGATCACACAAAGCATAGGGTTGGATGGTGTGGATAGTATTGGGGTTATTGGCTATAGTCTAGGAAGGAACAGAGGTTTCTGGGACCGCAGACTTAGGGAACACGACATTGACCATGGGTTTGATACAAGGAAAATCAGGACAATGATGGGTGGCATGACTGACAACATCACAGAAAGCACACGGAAGGGTACACTTTGGAGGCTAAGGAGGAGCAAGATTTTTCAAGGAAACCTTATATTTAGGTGCCTTCTTGCAAGCTTTTCCCCTCTCTCTCAAATTTGCCACAATAGGAGTGGGTTCCTGTTGAGGTGGCTGAGGCACGGAAGCAAGGCGAGGGGTCATGGGGATTGGTTGAACTGGGGTCAAAGAAAGGTAAGGTTTGGGCTAACCAGGAAGGATAGTGGCTAGGGGATTAATGTACCAGACTAGGATCCCCAGGGTCAGATTAGGAAGGGATAAGGTAGCCATAACATGTGTTGAAAATACTCCAGGAGGGGGAGCTAGGAAAGGTATCTGGTTGGAGTGGTAGTTTCCAAGTGGGATAACTCCGAGATGGTAAGGCTAGGAGGAATCATGCCAGGAGGGTAGAGAGGCTCATGGATACCAGATGAAAATGATGGGCCTTGAGGAGGGGGTCCTAAAGGTTGAGTCGAGGTGCTAGGAGTAAGTTGCGAAGGGCGAGCCTGCTGACTATTTGAAGCGGGTCGCTTGAGGTCAGACTGGGACTATTGCATCATGCAAACATTCAACGAGCTAGGATTAGAGATAGGAGGAGGAAGACAAGGGAAAGAACCAAGCAAAGAGGATTCTTTGTAGACTCCGAGTGAGACACTGGTAAAAGGTTTGACTATTTTTTTCTTGGCCACCGAAGTGATGATGGACTCAGGGGAGGTCTGAGACTTCAGTTCGTAATATGTTAGATGGACGATGGTGACAATCTTTCCGTCAAGAGAAAATAACATCTTACGGTGAAATGCGGATGGGACAATAGACATCTCATAAGTGTAGCTACGACCCAATATAATGTTGTAATCTAAGGGGGCATCAATGACTTCTACGTCAACACAAATAGTCTTGCCCGCAAGATTAATAGGACAATTATGGAACATGCCAATGGGCTGGGAAGAGTGGTCATCCCACGCTCAGAGGGTGATAGTGGAAGGATCCAACTCAGGAGACCAAAGTTGCTTCCAAACTAGAGCAGAAATAAAATAAGTGGATGCCCCTTCATTAATGATACAACAGGAGACGTTGGCATTTCAGATCTTGACGAGGATTTGGAAGGCGACAGAAGCAGGAAGGGGAGGATGTTCTGACTGGTCAACATTGAAAAAGATCAAACGATCATTTGAAGGATCTACAATGCCCATGGAAGTAAGTAGAGCTTTTATTTGTGAAGGGCATGACTGGAGGAGTTCCAACGTTGAGATGGCTATAGGAGATTGCATCAAATCATCTACTATACTATACGAATGGGAAGATTTTCCAGAAGCAAAATTTCAGCGTAATGGTCTCTTGGGGATCTTGGTATGAACCTCTACCTAAGGCTGAGGGATTTGTAAAGGACCATTATTTTATCAAAAGAGGCTCTATGGAACCTGAAGAAGGGGGTTTGGGGGCAGACGTAGCGGGAGGCTTGTTGTACTAACAGGATTGAGTCTGAAGGTTGATGTCAATGGTAATGGGTTGGTCAGAGTTCATCATGAGATTCTATAAATCAGAGGTACCATACGGCGGAGGTTGAGTGGCCACCTATCCTTTAGGGGGTTGGGTAGCCATGAATCCTTGCTGGGGGAAAGGATTGCTAAACACTACAGGCTGGATAGGTGCTTCATTGGGAGGAACCGAAGGGGAGGCTTGCTATCTCGCGATGCTGTTTGAGTCTCCCACATCTGACACATCTGAGGTAAAAGAGAAAAATCATGGGTGTAATGACCATAGAAACCGCAACAAGAACACAAGTTATTCATGCGAACAGGCCTGTCCTGCTTGGGATGAGTGCTTTGTTGCTGGTTAGCAGTGTTAGGTGCATTCCCTTGGGGATTGGGTCCTAGATTACTTGGGGAAGAGTGATTTTGGGTGCCTTTCCTCTTCTTTTTGGAAGTAGGAGGATTAGTCATGCCCTGCTGTGCATACACTTTCCCCTGAGGGGGTGGTGGTTGCTGTTGTGGGAGTTGAGAAGGCAAGGGAGGCGAGGGTGCTAATGCTAGAGGAGTTGGAGCACGAGGCTGTGGATACAAATAATAAGGAGGTTTGGTAACATTGTGGTAAATAGGTTGGGTAAAAGGAGGAGGCATGCCGTATCCTGGATATGCTACTAGGAGGGGGAAAAGTGCTGGAGGAGCTAGTCCCTCCTTGAGGGAAACAATAACCCATGGGAGGATGAGTGTACGGATGAGAAATGGCTCCAACGATACCATCGACAGCATGGGATGCCCCCGGTGCATTGGAACCACTGGGTCTAGGGAGATTAGGTAAGACAGTATAAACATAACCAGACTGTGCGTAGATAGGTCATATTTTAATGAAATTTGGAGAGTAGCTTCTTCAGTCTGGGGGAAATGAGATGCGACATCTTTGCCAATAGCAGGAAAAAGGGATCTGAGAAACCAGTCCATGTAGACACAATCTTCTAAGGTAGGGGCTCGACATAGGCTCTTTCTTCTCTGCCATTCCTAGACATGATCAGAGAGGTAGGTCATGGATGATTGACGGAAAGAGGTCAAAAGTTCGGTACCAGTGTCATAACGAAGGGGAAGCTGGAAGTAAGATATAAAAGCCCTAGCAAGGGTCGCAAAATTAGTATGAGAGGAGGAGGCCTGGTCAACATACCACTTAGAAGCTTCTCCAGTAAGAATACACTGGAACAAATGAAGACGGACATAATCATCAATGATGGAGTTAGACGAACACCACATGTGAAAAGATCAAACATGGTTTGTAGTATCTTCTCCAGAAAGACCTTCAAACTTGGGGATTTCAGAAGGGAGCTTGGTTGGCATAGCAGGCCAACCAAGATTATGGTGTATGAGGTCATTGATCAACTGGTTAAAATCAGGAAGACTGAGACCTTCCATATAAGGGAGAAAGGGAGCAGACGAGATATTTCTTGTTGTGGTCCCACTCATACTATTCCTAGCATTAGGGCCAGGGCTACCACCAACGTTAGGTCCTGAACTAGACATGGTGAAGGTGACAAGAGGAGAACCATGGATAGAACCAGAAGGGGAACCTAATGAACCAGAAGCAGAGTCAGAATGAGGACTCAGTGGAGGACTAACTCAAATCCTACACGAAGGAGTAAGTCTTCCTTACAGAAATTGAGGATGAAGGCAAAGAAGTCTCCAGGACAAAAGCCTTGGGGGCGCAATGATGGAAAAACAAACACAGATCATGAAAGTAAGAGAGACCAAAAAGGGCAAGGAGGTGTAGGATCAAATGATCACAATGTTGAAACAAGGGAAGGGAGGTGCAAGATAAAATGATTACAATGTTATAGTATTAGCCTAGCGGTGTAAACTAGGCGCTCTTCACTTAGGGTGTGTGTGTTAATTTTAATTTTTAAACCCAGACGTGTGTAGAGAAAAAATAAAAAGTGTGTTGTATAACTGTAAATAAATATGCAAATAACAGTAAAGTAAACTGAATATAACAAAAAATAAACAGCTAAAGATGCATCAATCTAAACCCAAGGAGGTAGGCTTCCCAACGACTAGTCTATGGGTGGGCAAAAATCTAGTCAAAACACACCAAAATAGCCAATGGATCTAAAATTGGGAGGGAAAATGATCTAAAGGTCTGATCTGCTGTAAATAGGTGTAGAAAACATAAAAAAAACCAGAGGGAAAAGTGCTGCAAATGAGGTGGTGAAAGGATACAACCTGAAGGGAAACGAAGAGGACCCTAAAGGAGGACCAAACAAAACTGAAAAGAAGCGTTTTGGATGGATGAATAACCAATATGAAATGAATCTGAAGGTACAGGATCAGATCTGAAAAATGGCTGAACACACTGAAATCTCAGACGACCTGCTTCAGCTAAACTCCTCCAAGAAAGGTGGAAGTGTACTGAAGCCCTAGGGGGCTAGGATCCTACTTTGACGAGTAAAACATAGCAAGTATAGGTCCAAACCAGATGGATATGGAGGTCAGACAACCCTGAAAAATAGCCCAGACAAACCTAGAAAAATCATAGAAAAATTCCCACAAAAATTACAAGTTGCAGTTTCTTACCTGATTTCTGCAGAGGTCACAGGTTTTGGCCCAAAAAGTGCGACATGCACTTCCGACACTCTCGGGAGTAGGTTTTAGAAAAAACTGTTGTCTCAGCTGCCGCTAATGCCTATCACCTGCGCAATAGGTCCTGAAACACATAGAATTTAGAATTTTTACTGTTTTAGGGTTTTAAACGGTAAAAAAAAATCAAGAAAAGAAAAAAAATAAGCTGAAAAAAACCCTAGGGCTTAAAGCAATTGGTCATGCAGGGATCTAAAAAATGACAGCAGTTGTAATCATAAACCCTTGTGGAGTTGCTAGTTGTTAGTGTGAATTCTAATGGCAAACGTACGAAAAAAACCCACTTTAGCTGTGCATAACAAACAACCCTAACATCAAAGATGGACGCCAATTTATTTAGATCTACAGTTAGTTGACCAAGACAAATGCTACAAAATCTAGATCTATGCAGTTAAAGACATTAAGTAGTAAATAAAAGAAATATTTTCTCCATGCATCCAATAGACAAGACAATAATATTTTTAAAGAATTTTTGTATTTATGACACCTGGGAAGGGAACATAGAAAGATGTTACTTGTCCCCCTAAATGTGATGGATTCTTGTATATCCTCAGTGGTTCAGATTTAATATTTCTCTCTCTTGCTGGTGTAGAAAACCCATACAGAAATGGAACTCAAAGGGAGTTCAGAAGCAAAAAGATAGAAAATATGATAATGATGGAGGATCAAATTTAGACCAAAATTATAGATCCAGAGTGATCTTTAGGCAAAAAAAGGTAGTGAATGAATGGAAAAACCCTTCTATTGATAACAAAATATTGAGTTAGTCTAGATATTTGTGCATAATTAAAATATTATGAACCAAATCTAGATCCAACTTTTATGGAATATTTTATTATAGTTGTTGGCGGGAAAAATAATTTGAATTTGGTCAAATCCCTTTATTGTAAATAATAAATAAATAAATGATTTATTTATTATTTTAAGGATGTGGTTGAGTAATAATTAAATAAATAGTGATTTATTCAATTGTTTATAAATGATTTAGTCAAATTTAACAAGGAATATTATTTAAATAATGTTTAAATAATTATTCCTAGAAAATAATGAGATAAATAATGATTTATCTCATTAATTTTCCTATTTTGGGTTAAATATGACCAGGAATATTAATTAAACTGTTGTTTAACTAATTATTCCTTGAGGAAAGTCAAACAAATATGGATTTATTCAATATTTCCTCATGGGTTTCCTGTTTAGACCATAAAAAACTTAATAAATTATGCATTACTAATTTATTTTTCATAGTGAAATCAATTTTACTTAGGGTAAAATTGGTCTTACATGGTGTACTTTGGTCCATCTAATAGTAACAGATTAGATGACCAAAAATTGGTGTAACAACATAACCCAAAAGGAAGTACTTGAAAAGCATAAGTTCCCCATGGGAAGGAAAAATTTATTTTCTTGATATTTTAGAGCTACTTGGATCTGGTTATATCTGTAGAAATTTGCTGAATAATGAAGATTTATCCACCGATATTATCCTGATCACATATCAATTCGAATTCATATGCAACACATAATCTCTTCCACTCAGATCATCACACATGCGGAAATAAAACAAGCGGTATGCGATCAAAAGATCATTAAAACATCACACACATTACACAGTATGTATGGGGAAAGCTTATAGCTGAAAACCCCTCAGCTATTCTGTATATTATAATGGAGAGAACATGTAACAGTACATAGCACAATACTCCTCACAAGTACTCAGTACTATCTCATAAAGTTACACACAAACTAGCTTGGTTTTGAACAAGTCACAGGTTCAAAACTCATCCACTAATTTCCTGCCTCTATTGCGCAATCAAGGCTGGTCTAATGAGAGATCCAAAGTTCGAATCTCCTTGGCTTGACAGCACAATCATCATGGGCAATTCCTCCAAGTGTGGTGCAAATCTCATGCACAATTGATGTCACAACTGATAGCTATCTCAACCCTTTCATCTACCTCTTTCACTGGTCTCCACTGAACTGTCCATGCACTGTAGTGAACTGATGTGTTCTTGAGTTGAATAATGAGTTACTAATTAATGAATTAAATAATATTTAATCACTCCACTCATTACTAGTTGATTAGCTAGTTAAACTAATCTCAACTAGTTCAATTAAGTTAAACCGAACACAACTCCACCATCTGTCTCATTAACTCCACCAAACTTCTGCCACTGAAGTCCTAACTGAAGTCAACCATGCATGAGCTCACCAAACCCCTAGGAATAGCGTAATTCCTCTGTCAGATGCATGAGCCACTTATGTAGCTCAAACTGAAGTGCTCCAAGAGAGTAAACTGAAGTTTAGAGTCCAAATATTATTAAGGGTAAATAATATTTGACTTTTCTATTTTTAGGATAGGCAGTCTAAAAATAGACTTCGACCTATATGTCTAAAATAGAGGTCCATCTATTTTTACCAACATGACCAATACTCCAAGAATAACATACTGCAACCCCTGGACCATGCTCCATATGTCTAAAAATAGACTTTGCGCTAGAATTTGCCTGCGGGCCCACTTAGTGAAGGCGACTTCATTTCACTAAGCTCCATCATCTTGCTGCATTTTCAACACTCCCTCTCAGCAAGATATGGATTATCTGCAACCCCTATCCTGCCTCTGTGGAATTCGAACTTGCTCCCGGTGAGCGCCTTCGTCAAGATGTCGGCATCCTGATCCTCCGTGGGAACATATGAAAGCATCATGATTCTCCGCTGAACACAATCTCTGATATGATGGTACCTGATGTCGATGTGTTTGGATCTATCATGAAATACTGGATTAGTCGAGAGTTTAATGCAACTCTGGTTATCACAGTAGATCACTGTAGGCTCCAAATGCAACCTGAACAATCCTGCGAGGATCTTCCTCATCCAAATAGCCTCGCATGTAGCCAAGCTTGCTGCCATGTACTCGGCCTCTGCTGAACTGAGTGCCACGGATCTCTGCTTCCTGCTGTACCAGGAAACTGTTGTCGACCCAATGCTGAAAACTCCTCCAGATGTGCTCTTCCGGTCCGTTGGGCTCCCTGCCCAATCTGCATCAGTGAAGCCAGAAAGCTTCGCTCCATCCTCTTGTCTGTACCATAGACCATATCCCGATGTGCCTCTAATATAGCGCAATACATGCTTGCCTGCCTTCCAAAAGAGCTTGGTAGGCTTAACCATAGCTTGCGAAAGCTGGTTAACTGCATAGCATATATCCGGTCGTGTATTGACCAGATACATAAGCGACCCCACCAACTGTCGATAGACAGTGGCATCCACTACCTCCGCTGAAGTAGCATCCTCCTTCCTCCAACCACCAGGAAGAGGAGTGTCAACAGGCTTGCAGCCTTGCATGTTGAACCTCTCCAGAATCTCCCGGGCATACTTGCCCCGAGAAACAAACAGTCCTCCACTGCGCTGCCAAATCTCCAATCCCAGGAAATAATGAAGGAGGCCCAAGTCCTTCATCTCAAACTCTCGTGCAAGATCCTCCTTGCATGAAAGTATCAACATCTCATCACCCGTCAAAATCAGATCATCTACATACAGTACAATGATCAGCAACTTCCCCTCCACCACAATCTGGTACAGGTTAGGATCCGCCTCACTCTTGGAAAATCCAAGCCCGGTGAAATAACTGTCAATCCGTGTGTACCAAGTACGAGGTGCTTGCTTCAGCCCGTACAGTGCTCTCTTGAGTCGGCACACATGCGACTCACTGCTGAAGATCTCGAAACCTTCAGGCTGCTCTATGTACACCTCCTCCTCAATGACTCCATTGAGGAACGCAGTCTTCACATCCATCTGATGGATGTGCCATCCCATATGCGTTGAGAGAGCTAGGATCGTCCGTATGGAAGAGTACCTTGCGACAGGTGCAAAGGTCTCCTCATAATCGATCCCCTCGATCTGTGAGAAGCCACGGTCAACAAATCTCACCTTGTACTTCTCCACACTCCTGTCAGCCGCCTGCTTCACTTTGTAGATCCATCGCGAACCCACCACTGATTTCCCCTCCGGTCTTGGGACAATCTCCCATGCACTATTTCTGACAATCGAATCATATTCTTCGATCATGGCATCTACCCATGTGGGTTCCTCCACAGCTTCCTCAAAAGAGGATGGCTCCGTCATGACACATTGACTCACCAGAGCCATGTATCCAGTGTACCGATCTGGTGACTGCCTCTGTCTACGCTGTGTTGTAGCTGGTCCTACAACGTTCTCTGCATCTCGAGCCAGTCGCTCAGCTTCTGTAGTGCGCTTGTGCCCTCTAATGGTTGGCGCTGCATGGGTGGTTTCTTCCACCTCCTGAACTTCCTCTTGTGGTTGATCCACATCCGGAAGCTCCTCCTTAGGAACTAAAAGCTCCTCATCTGCATGCAAGTGTGGCTCCCTCTCAAGCGAACACTGCATGGCTTTCTCCTCTTGAAACTTGATATCCCGTCGCACAACAGTCTTGCGACTGTCTGACAAATACACCCGATAGTTGTGAGGTGTATCAGTGTACACCACAAATATTCCAACCTCTGCGGTCGGATCCAGCTTCTTTCTGGCATCCTTCGTCACATGCATGTAGACAGGTGAGCCAAAAATTCTCAGATGAGAAATATCAGGCCTCTTGCCAGAAAACGCCTCCTCCGATGTACTCATGCCAAGAACCTTGTGAGGACAACGGTTCTGCACATACACTGCTGTATTGCATGCCTCAGCCCACAAGTGAAGGGGTAGGCCCTGATCATGCAACATCGCCCGTGCAGCACCCACGATCGTTCTGTTCTTCCGCTCAGCCACCCCGTTCTGCTGTGGGTTATGGGGTGCGATGAGCTCTCTCCGAATCCCTTCTGCGCTGCAAAAGTATTTGAATTCAGCCAAGATGAATTCACCACCATTGTCGCTCCTAAGAGCCTTCACATGCTTCCCCGATTCCTTCTCTACCAGCGCCTTGAATTCACAGAACTTAGAAAATGTCTCGCTCTTCTTCTGCATGAAGAAGATCCAGCACTTCCGAGAGAAATCATCAACAAAGATCACATAGTACTTGTGCTTTGCTATCAAAGCTACAGAGAAAGGACCACACACATCTGTGTGAACTCTCTCAAGGATCGTCGTGGCGCGAATATCCTTCTCGTGAAAGGTGGCTTTCACATACTTCCCCAAGGTACACCCCTTGCACTGATCTGACTGCGCAAGAGTGCCCTTAGGAAGCCCAGTAGAAATCTGCTGCAGTATCTTCAAAGCTCTATGGTGAAGGTGGCCCAATCTCCTGTGCCACAGTTCACCCTCATCATCCCGGCTCACCACTTCTCCCGCCTTGCATGCCATTGCTGCGCAGCCATCTACTTGCAACTGATAAAGGTTCTTGACTCAAACCCCTATCTTCTGGGTCTCACCAGTAGTCTTACTGTGCAGGAAGGATTTTCTTTCGCTAAAGACCACATCATACCCCTTGTCTTCCAACATCGCCACAGAGATCAAGTTCTTCATCAATCCTGGAACATGCAAAAATTCCTTCAATATGAAAGGTTTACTAGACTCCCTCTCAAAGGAAATGGTACCGATACCAGTCGCACTGTATCTACCATCATCGCCCATCTCGATGTGCACTCCAAGATCTTTTTCCTCCAGATCTGAAAACAGATCTCGATCTCCGGTCATGTGAAATGACGCACCACTATCCAAGAACCAAACTGATCCCGCCACACTTGAAACCAAGCATGTGATCAGTGAAAAATCCAGTTTGAATTTAGAAGCCAATGCCTCTCCCGCTGCAGATCCGGCAGCCTTCTTATTTTTCTTCTTCTGCGGACAATTTGTGGCATAGTGTCCGTGCTGGTGACAGTGAAAACACTTCATCTTGGACATGTCTTGCTTCTTGCCTTTCGCACCAGACTGAGAAGCCTTCTTTCTCTTCCCCTTCTTTGCTTTGGCAGCCAAAGCGCAATTTTCTTCATCATATACCTTGGATGAAGATCCATCCCTAGTAGTCCTCCTTATCTCCTCCTGCATGAGATCCGCCCAAAGGCGCTCCCATCCCGGCAACTTCTCCCGACCATTGACACTATCTTGATATGAATGCCAAGCCTTCGGAAGACCAAGGAGAGTCAGGTCCACCATATCCCCTTCTTCGACAGTCACCCCCACACTTCCCAGCTCATCTCTGCATTGAGTGAACTTCGTGAGGTATTTGGCGATACTGTCGCCTTTCTCCATCTTGATGTTTTTGAGCTTATCCTTGAGCGCCAGCTTCCTTTGGTCACTCTTAATCTGGAATAGATGAGTCAACGCTTTCCACATTAAATATGGAGAAGCTTTTCCATGCAGGCTGGATACAATGTGATCCTTCACGCCCTTCAATAGAATCCTTCGACATTTCGCCATCTTCTTTTGCCAAGCCTCAACTTCACCAAGATCAGTAGGCTTTTGGACATCCATATCTACGAACTCCTTAAGCCCATTATCTTCTAATACTGCCTCCATCCGATATTTCCATGAAACATAATTCGAACTGCCTTCAAGAGAATATTCGAGTCGCAAACCGTTGAAAGACATTTCAACTCCGGCACCAAGAAAACAAGTTGCTGCAAAATTTGAATTCCAAACTCAAAAACTCAACAGCTCTTGATGCGCGAGAACAAATTATTTCTAGCACGAGAGATCATTGCGAGGGCATTCTTGGATGTATCACTTTCAAAGGAAAGGATGGATCCGAGAGGCTACACAGCCGCATGCGGGCCTAAATCTACCGAAATAAGTTTGTAATCCTTGTGATGATCAATCTACGCTCCGATAGCTTTGATACCATGTAGAAATTTGCTGAATAATGAATATTTATCCACCGAGATTATCCTGATCACATATCAATTCGAATTCATATGCAACACATAATCTCTTCCACTCAGATCATCACACATGCGGAAATAAAACAAGCGGTATGCGTCAAAAGATCATCAGAACATCACACACATTACACAGTATGTATGGGGAAAGCTTATAGCAGAAAACCCCTCAGCTATTGAGTATATTATAATGGAGAGAACATGTAACAGTACATAGCACAATACTCCTCACAAGTACTCAGTACTATCTCATAAAGTTACACACAAACTAGCTTGGTTTTGAACAAGTCACAGGTTCAAAACTCATCCACTAATTGCCTGCCTCTATTGCACAATCAAGGCTGGTCTAATGAGAGATCCAAGGTTCGAATCTCCTTGGCTTGACAGCGCAATCATCATGGGAAATTCCTCCAAGTGTGGTGCAAATCTCATGCACAACTGATGTCACAACTGATAGCTATCTCAACCCTTTCATCTACCTCTTTCACTGGTCTCCACTGAACTGTCCATGTACTGTAGTGAACTGATGTGTTCTTGAGTTGAATCATGAGTTAATAATTAGTGAATTAAATAATATTTAATTCACTCCATTCATTACTAGTTGATTAGCTAATTAAACTAATCTCAACCAGTTCAACTAAGTTAAACCGAACACAACTCCACCAACTGTCTCATCAACTCCACCAAACTTCTGCCACTGAAGTCCTAACTGAAGTCAACCATGCATGAGCTCACCAAACCCCTAGGAATATCGTAATTCCTCTGTCAGATGCATGAGCCACTTCTGTAGCTTGAACTGAAGTGCTCCAAGAGAGTAAACTGAAGTTTAGAGTCCAAATATTATTAAGGGTAAATAATATTTGACTTTTCTATTTTTAGGATAGGCAGTCTAAAAATATACTTCGACCTAAATGTCTAAATATAGAGGTCCATCTATTTTTACCAACATGACCAATACTCCAAGAATAACATAATGCAACCCCTGGACCATGCTCCATATGTCTAAAAATAGACTTTGCGCCAAAAATAGCCTTCGGGCCCACTTAGTGAAGGCGACTTCATTTCACTAAGCTCCATCATCTTGCTGCATTTTCAACATTATCCATTAAAACCATCCAAGAATGACAAATACTTCTTACCTACTAATGTATCAAGAACTTGATCTATAAAATGAAATGGAAAATGATCTTTTAAAGTAGCTTTATTCAATTCCATATAATCAATGCATGCTCTCCATTTTCCACTCTTTTTCAGAACAATTACCAATGGTGAAACCCACTAGCTATCTGATGTTGGATAAAGGGAATTCACATTTAACAATTTTTGAATTTCTTCCTTAACAATTCCCTTAAGTTTGGACTCATCCTCCTTTCAGGTTTTTTGACTGGTCTGGCATTTTATTAAATATATATATGATGCATACAAGTATTGGTATCAATTCCTTTCATATTAGTGTGTTTCCATGCATAAGAAGAGGAATGTTTTTGTGGCACCTTTACTAATTCTCTCTTTTGAGATTATTCTAGATTATCATTAATATTCAAAGTTTTCCCTGGAAAAATTTCTATTAAATAATTTCCAAATTTCTCCATAGAATGTAAAGACATTTGACGAGATGATAGATATTCAATATTACATTTCTCTTGAAAATTTTGACTAGATTCACAATATGAGGAAGATTCATTATTTTTTATTAGATTTAAAATCTGATCTTCTTCATCCATTTGTGAAGCAGCAAATATTGGTTGTATAAAAATATCATCATCTATCCATTCTTCACTTTCTATATCTATTTATTTATTTATTATTATTATTATTATTTTTCTTCAAGAGGATATAATGTGAATTTCTTTGTTGAATTTCTATCAGAGATAAACATATCACTAAATCTACAGCTTATAAAAGCATCAACTGTAGCTAACCATGGTCTACCTAGAATCAATGGGCGCCGCCCTAGATTATTAATGGGTGTCAAGACCATAAATTCAATTGGATATTCCCAATAATCTAAGGATACAAACACATATTATAACACACCATGAGGTTTGATAACAAATATGTCTACTAGTTTCAATAATCTAGGTGTATATTGAAAATTAGGAAGTTTCAATTGATCCATAGTTTTTTTTACTCATGATGTTTATGGCTGATCCTAAGAAAATAAATGTGTTTGGGATATCTATGCCATTTATGTGTGTTTTCACAATGGGACTTCCTAGATCAAAACATTTCTGAATTATTGTTTTTCCCATCATGAAATTTGCAAATTTTCCAACTAGTTGAATTATTTTAACTTCTTCCCTTTTTCTTCCAGGCCTTTTAATGCTTAACTCCCTAATTGTATTTGCAAATATTGGTATTTATTTGATAGATTTTAACAAAGTTATTTTTATGAAAACATTCTTCAGGTCATCCATTAGGTCATAATCAGGCAACATAATCTGTTTTTCTATCCCTTCATCAATTTTAAATCTTTCAGGAAAAGGTGTTTTTTGCACAGAAACTGAATGTTGTTCTATAATGGGAGTTGAGTTTATTGGAGTATCATTGGTATGTACAAGGGTGGTTTGTTTTTGAATATTTTATTCTTGAAGAAGAGGTGCCTCCTCAGAGAGGTTTTCTTTTTTAGATTTCTGAATGACATTAGATGGTGACTTCTTTTCCAATACTCTACCAGATCTAAGTTGAACATTGTTTAGATCTAATGGAGCTATCATGTAAGTTTGGAAATTCTATCCTTCCACATTGTAGACATGTTGTGAATTTTTATTGTTTGGATTTGGAAGTGGCTGGGGAGGCAGCTGATTTGGTCTCTGTGGAAATGGCAATGAAAGATGTGGATTTGGATTTTGAGGTTGAGAGGGTTGAACAGACCGAGGGAAATATTGTGGTGGAATAGCAGGGTAAGGTTGAGGATATTGAGGATACTGAGG
This sequence comes from Pinus albicaulis, assembly GCA_034641835.2. Classification (NCBI taxonomy): domain Eukaryota; kingdom Viridiplantae; phylum Streptophyta; class Pinopsida; order Pinales; family Pinaceae; genus Pinus; species Pinus albicaulis. The sequence continues at coordinate 603,672,230 of CM076581.1, read as the reverse complement.
ATATTTTCCGTAAGGAATTTTCCATCCTTGTGCCCAAGGTTGAGGGCAAGGTTTCCAAGGCATAGGTGCAATCCAATTTTTTTGTTATGGTTGTGTATATGTTTGGGTGTTTAAACCTTGATTTTGTGGATGTTTCCATGGTATTTTAGAAATAAAACAAAGAGGATCTACTTGATTTGGTCCCACTTCCTCTTGATAGAAAAATTAAGACCTCGTATTGAAGGGCACTCTTTTGTATCATTATTTTCTGCACATATAACACATGTAATTGTAACAAGAACCTCCAATTGTAAATACCCTCATGCAAGAGATTTATGAATTGGAGACATTAAACATGCACTTAAAATAAGAGCACGAAACATTGAAAGTGAAAAATGAAATACAAATAAACAAGAATGAAAACATTCTTCTACATCTTTGTCTATGGTAGGAAAATAATAAGAAGCTGAAAGAAAAGAAAAAATTCCTTAAGAGAAAAGTCATAAGTCTAAAGTAGACAATTTTGATGAAGAAACCAAGGATGGAAGTCATCAATAAGAAAGCAAAAAAGAAAAATTTGGATGTTTTGGCTCAATTATTTAAATAGGTTTAATAACATGAAGCCTTCATCAATTTTGAAATGTTGCATGAGGACATGCAGTGACCTCTGTGTGGGGGAATGTTGAACCCCACAATTGCTTCATTTTTACACCCTTTTTCATTCAATCTCCTTCTTCTTGATCTTCATAATTTCACATTGGGCATCAAATCACAAGACTTATGATATGGAAGGTACACAATTTTCTTTTATTTCATAAAATGATAATTTTCTTTATTATTTAGTTTAATATTTACTTCAGCTACCGAATTACAGTGATTACACAGCTAACACACGATTCTGCATATAAGTTCATGGTATGATAGGTTCCCAGTTTCTAACTGCAGAATGAAACACATATGTAGGTGGATTTTGATGAACACAATGACATCCTCCTACTCTCATGAGCCAGACCGATGAAAATAACATCCTAGGAAAGCGGTCAAAGGTGAAGTCAATCTTTGTAGTCGGTGACTCAGGTGAGCGAGAAATGAATTTTATGCCTCATGAATTTCCGCGATGATAGAAAATCATGAGAGAATCATACAATGTTATATTTAAGAGTTGATATTAATGTTTACCTACATCCTGGTTCTCTTAATGTTGATGTGCACTTCCAATTCCTCCAAGTTCTTAACAAAAACTTTCTGCATGAATGTGTTGTATATCTTGCTCCATGTGACCTCTGCAGTCTTATTAAAAAAGCACTATGTATCTACATATATTGGAATGTTCAGCTTGGTAAATTCAACAAGTTCCTCAGTGCCTACTTCTGAGACTTCTTTGGAGGCCACTTTATGGGGATGCATGGCTCGAACAGATGATGAAAGTGTGAGAATACTTCTAGCTCGAACACCTATTTGTGGGAGCACACTCATAATGAAAATATTATCTTAAAGCAACCTAAATATGAAACAATACTTGTAAATAATGTATAAAGATCCATAAAATGTAATTGATCATGAAAATGTATCAATGAAAGTATAAAATCACTTGCATGCAAAATAAAATAGGAATGAAAAAAAGGAGGGCGCACTTTCAAATCACAAAAGGAAGGTCAAGGGTCATTCATAGATTTGTAGTGTGCTCTTGCGCTCAATCAACTGAAGTAAAAAATCTAGGGTGCACTTGCGCACTCCAAAGGGTCGAAGAGGTGGGTTGTTGGGCCGCCATGTCTTCACAGTGCACACATGCACTTAAGGAGAGAGAGAGGGCACATTGGCAGAATATGAAGGGATGAAGGAATGGTTTGTCAATGGTTTAGGCCTTGACAGTGAGCTCGTGCACTCAAAGGAAAGGAGGGGACACTAACACATGCTGAAGGATGAAGGAAAGTGATTTGAGTCTTCATGGTGCACTCACGGGCTCAAGGGAGGTGCTATTCTTCATGGTGAAGAAGTGCACTCAAGAGGAAAACTTGGCTGTTTTAGGTACAAATTTCAAGGTTGATTGGGCTTTGAGTTCCAGAAGTGCACTCTACCTGTTGAAAGCTTAGAAACACGTTTAAGAACAATATTTTATGATAATAATAATGAGAAGAGGGATATGCAAGCTTATATAGATGTTGTCGCATTCACGGTGGAATATGAATAGTTGAAGAATGTGAAGAGTTTCTTCATGTGACAACAAATTAACACTTGCGACATGAATATTAAATAGAAACACTAGAAAAAAGCTGAAAAACAGAAAAACGATAGCAAAAAAAGAAAGAATGATAATGAAATCATGATAGGAAATGAAAAGATTCGAAATGAAATATTTACTTGTACTGCCGGTTGATGAATATTTTCTTGATCCACATCTCTGCGCCCAACTTTGATGATAATGATTATGCAAATGAATGATTAGCCGGGTTGATTTATAAGAGTTTACATGCAAAATTGATTCATGCATGATCACCACTTGTTGACGAGGGAAAGGATTAGTTAAGGGAATTTAGGTGGGATCCTATTTTCTAGGAGTCCACCCCCATGCAACAAATGGGCACATGTATGCATCTAGGAAGAGCACATGTCTTTAGCATGAAGGAGTGTGCTTAGGTAGGGTGGAATTTCTCAGCATGAAGGAGCGTGGTCAAGGATGGAACACTTCTTCAACTCGAAGGAGTGCGCTCAACTCAAGTGCATGCCTTCACAAACTTGGAGTGTGATTTTTCCTTTAAATGTGATTTTCTTATTTTTTCTTTTTTTTCTTTTTTGTGCTTTTGAGTGTTTTTCTAGTGTGTGCATGGTCAAAAGGTAAGTTCCTAAGTCAAGATATGTCATGATTTCACCTAACCATGGATTAGATAACTTAAGTTCTTCTAAGGGTTAGGTGATGAAACTTAGTAAACATTGACTTAGGAGGATGCGACACTAGGATAAAACACATAAATAAAAAATCATACAACATGAGGATGCTAGGGGGATTGAAACGACAGTTCATGTAGGCTCCAAAATTGACAGGATTTTTTTTTTAGCTTTGTTGTGGCAACGACAACACTACCCTTTATTTTTCCTTTGTTTTCCAATAAGTATGCTCATACATAAGCCTATTCCAATGTTATTGTCTTGAGAAACATCCCTTACTGATAGGGCCTTTATTTTGGACATAATAGTTTTGGATTTCTGGAGAGCTAGAAGACAAGTGGTGGAATGCAATCAAGGTAGGTAGGGAGTTGTCACGGTTATGGAAAGCAGGAGGACAGGTGGCGAGGTGTAGAAAAGTAAAAACACAAATGTCAGAGATAGGAGACAAGAAACAAACAGTAGAAATCCTAGTGATGAAAAATAAATAGAAGGTAGTGGAGCACAAGAGGACAAACGAGCGCAAAAGGGGAAAAGACTGACAATGTCAGTCAGAAGGAACAAATAATCAAGAAGGAAGCACTCTGGAGTGAGCTAGATAGTTAGTCAGAGAGAGAGGATGATAGAAGTAGAGCCTAGGGAGAGCTTTGCGGAGCCTTTTATATTCAAATGAGCTATAATACACTCTATAGAAACCTTGTTGGCCTCAAGCCTGAACCTGGGTCTTGCCCAAAGACCTCCTTTTCTACCAACAAATGGTTCCATTGTCGGGACTTGAAAATTTTTGTAGAGGATAGATCATGGTATCGATGATCTATGAGGAGGAACTATGTACCTGGTGGTGCAAGCACATGGATCAATTAATATCACAACAAGCATAGCTTCAACAACAAAGAGAAAATACTGTCAAGGATCGAGTCTTATTTCTTGACTCTAAGAGTAAATTGTATGAAATTTTCTGGGGAAAATTTCCTGAAGAGATTTATAATTGGTTGCGAAGACTCCAGATCAAGTCACTCCCTAAAGGATTATGTAGAGTCTATCACATTTGGACGCACACAGATCTAGCAGTGCTACATTAGTTAGATATAGATCTAACCCGAGCAGTGGATTTTTGGGTACAAACTACCTTGGAGGGGTACATTGTAGAATTTGTAGTTGAGTGATACCAATATTTTACAAAAGCATAAGACACATTTAGATTTGGGTTGCGGGGATAATTTTTGAAAGAAATCCCATTGTGGATTAAAGCTCTAATGGTGGAAGAAGGACTAATGTCATTCCAAAATCTTGAGATGGAGACCTAAATCTCCAGTACTAGGGGAAGGATTTGAGGGAAAGATGCTATGAGTAAGGGAAAAAGGGAACTAGGGATATGGATACTAGAACCTCTAGTAGGTTGACAGAGCGGAGAGCACATCGGTAGGTGCAGATTGATGAGAAGTGGCGGGAAAGGGCGATGCGAGAATTTGAGAAGCAGGAGAAGAATTGACAGAACAAGGAAAAGGCATTGCAGATGACAGAGAAAAGATAAGGTCATATATGACCCCAAGGAGTGGAAGGGTCCGTAAGGAAGTTAGGCAAGTTTATAGGAGCCCAGCCCAAAGAGAAAAGGGAGAAAAGTCCAATGAGGAGGACGTGTGCCCCAAGGAGGAGTCTGATGTGGAGCTACATGTTGCGATGGAGAAACTATTCTAAGAGAGGTCGGAAACCATAACACAAGGTAATCCTATTCCCCAAGCTTCAAGTACCACTAGTCCTAACCTTCCCCTGGTAATCTATCATCCACTTGATAAGTTATTTATTAAATTACAGGAGTTTAGCAAGTTGAGTAGTACTAAATCCACAATTCAGATATTTACTAGAAATAGTGCTGGTAGTGGATTCTCTTAGCTGGGAAGCAGAGGTTTTGTTTTAGCACCACCAACACAAGGAAAATGGTGGGATCATTCACCCGATACCTAGAATTCTTTGGAAAAGGTAAAAACGATGTAGAACAAAACTGGTATCTCTGTGAAGCAATTTGGAGGGCTCAACAGACACCAGATGCACTCAAGTTAATTGAGTTTCAAACCATATTAAGGGAAAGAGCTTTTTGCTGGTTCATAAAATGGTCAGAAGCACACCAGAACCCAACAATATATGATGTTAAGAAGTAATTCATCCAAGAATTCAAGTTGCCTTAGACGAATCAACAAGGATTTTCTGAGCTATGAGAAATCAAACAGCGGGAAGGAGAAACAACTTGGGATTTTATCAGAAGATTTAAAGACGCGATTGGAAAGCTAAGTTACCCAATCGATCCAAATCACCAGCGGGACTAGTTCATCAAAGCACTCCTACCATTGAAAAGGACACTGTTGACACAACAAAATATTGATACTCTTCAAGATGACATTGAACACGCAATGAAAATAGAAGCAATGGAAGAATACCCGCAGGAGTTTAGAGGAGGGGCAGTAGTACAAGATCCATGCATACTAGGAATACAACATCAAATAGCTAGTTTGGCAGAGAAACTGAAAGATATTCAACCGGTACGACCCGTAAGACCCAACGTGTGGGGGCACACACTGCTTGATGGAAGGACATGTAGCCAAAAAATGTTTGAGGTTACAGGGAGCAAACGTTGGAATTTTTGCGATTGGAACACAGCGGCCCCTACCAGTTGGTGGATTTGTGCAGATAAATACTCAAGGGCTATACCAACTGCAACCCCACTTCCCGGGGTTCCCCAATCAACATAATAAAACATTAGCAGAGTGCTGCGAAATATGTAAAGGTATTGGTCATCCTCCACGACTATGTCCAATTCTGCAAAAATACTCAAATGTTCCAAATAACGTCTACTATGAATTTTGTGCCTCTACAACTCATAATATGGAGTGATGCAGAGCCCTTGATGCACTGGCATAACGATTAGATAGTTCGTCCTATTGAGAAAATGAGACTCCAAGGGGGCGAGGAGGAGGAATGAAAGGTAACAGAACTGGAGGAAGAGGACCAATAAGGTGTTATAACTGTGATCATGAAGGTCATGTAGTGAGAGAATTCCCACTACCTAGGAGACCATGGTGCTCTCAATGCAGAGTCAATGCACATGCTACTGAAGACTTCCTAGAGATGATTAAGAGATGGGAAGAGAGAGCCAGAAAAAGGAGAGATAACCTGGTTAATGCAGAGCTGAGGATAGTAGAGACTCAGACTCTGCAAATTGTAGCTATAGTCACGTGAGGAGGGAAGAAGACAGCATAGGATGCACGAGACATGGACCTGATAAATGTAATCAAACTGACATCCCCAAAGAAAGCTTTCAGCCCAGACCGATAGAAGCAATACTTTAAAGAAGCACTAGAAACATTCTTGCAGTTAGGAATACATCAGAGTATGGAAATTCTACAACAATCTATTGAAGGAGGGAAGATAATCCATACAAGTACATCAATATAAGAGTGGTTCCGACTGTTACTGAAAATTGTAAAAAATGGAAAAATGCTGGAACAATTAAAGAAAAACCTAGAAATGGTCGTGCAGGGAGGAGCAGGACCTAGAGACTCAGGTAAATCAACTGAAAAGTATATAAGAAGAGTAAAAATAAATAAAATAAGGACTGGAAAGGAGTTCCGCGTAAACACTCAAGTTGCGAGATTCCAAATCAGAGATACAATGCTAGTTCTCAGATCATATGTAAACATTCTACCACGAAAGACATGGGAAGCACTGGGAAAACCGAAGCTGTCATACTCACCAATACATATTAGAATGGAAAATCAATACTGCATTGTACCAATAGGAAGGCTAAAATAATTTTAGGCTGATGTTGCAGGAGTAAAGACCTATACGGAATTTGAAGTAATAGATATCATGGGTGACAAGGATCATTATCCTACCTTGCTGGGGATAGATTGGGCCTTTGAAAATTATGCAGTCATTGATTTAAATAAGGAATTAATGATATTCAAATATGGTGAGGTTAGAGTAGTTCAGCCATAGGACCTGTATCAAGGACCTTGATACACGGAGACTATTGACAATAGAGAAGACACACAACTTCTAGATCAACTCTACCAAATGACAAAAGGAAGGAGAGAAGATTACATTAATCATATAACAAGAGGAACAATAAGCTGGAGAAGTGTTTAGAGTTCTGATCTAGGATCATAAGTAGCTTGAGATGATTGGTAGCAGGGAGGATATGAAATCAACACCAAAAGATGTGCCAACGTTCGTGGATTCAACTGGATTGGTACAAAGGTAAGAGAATATCCAATTCTTTCAAATAGACAAGCTGTGAATACATTTATTAACAAAGTGGAAGACAAAGTACCAATATAACATAGAGTCCCTCTCATGGACGTAGCACTACAATCCACGTGAATAAGGTGGTGGGAAACCCATCACAACTCTCTTTTGCAATTGGAGGATATTGCCAGAGCATTAAGAACAAGATTTCATATGGCTTCAAGACCACAACTGGGAGAAAAGTACAGAGGGAATTATGATCCCCTAGCACATGTAAGCAGTTGCAAGTATAAGTGGAAGAAAGAGGGATATCTAGAATATTTATGGGCACACAACTTCATATATTCACTGGACACCATTCCACAAGATTGGTACCTGACAGAAGAAAAGAAGAGAGGAACATGTACCTAGGAAAAAATTGCGGAAAAATTTACACAATGTTTTTCTTTCAAGGGAGACACAAAACAAATTACAGATACCCATCAAGAAGTTAAAAGAATATTGTTCTTTACAAAGCTTCAGGAGAGTGAAGAAATATATTTATCAGAGCAGAAAGTCAAGGAGATAGTAGCATGTACAAGGATAGATCAGGAGATAGACGATGATGATTTAGAGAATATTCGACATCTATACTTTGAAGGAAAGGAAGCGGAACGAGAGATACAAGAAGAACCAACTATTGATGGATTTCACCTATTGCCCTTGAAGACAAAGAAGAAAAATATTGGAAGCACAGAGAAGCCCAAGATTGCATCCATCGGAGATTATTGGGACATAGAGACAACAAAAGAAATACTTGACTTACTACAAGAATATAAAGACTTATTCTCATCTACAGTAGCAGAGCTCAAAGGAATAAAAGGAGATCTGGGGGAGATGCACATAGTCCTTAAACCAGATGCAAGGCCAGTAAAACATATACCTACCGTCTGAATCTGAGAGTGAAAGAAAAGTTTAAAGCAGAGATAGACAAAATGTTGAATGCAGGCTTGATTTTTCCGATTGAGGAAGTAGAATGCATCAAACCAATTGTGATACAAAGTAAAAAGGAGAAATCAGAAATTATAGTATGTGTGCACTACAGAAGTCTAAATAATGCATGCATTCATGATCCGTTCCAAAATCCATTTACCGACAAAATTCTTGAAAATGTAGGGGGAAATGAAGCATACTTATTCACATATGGCTTCTCAAGATATCATCAGGTGAGAATAACAGAAGAAGAAAAAATAAAAACTACTTTCACAACACAATGGGGATCATACGCCTATCATGTCAAGCCTTTTGGGCTAAAGAATGCACCAGATGTGTTCTCACAGATAGTAATAGTAGCATTCAGAGACTATATCCATAAGTTCCTAGAAGTATACATGGATGATTGGACTGTGTACAGTCTACTGAAGAACCAAGCAACTCTGCTCAGGATAATGTTTGATAGGTGAAGAAAAATTCAAATTAATCTAAATCTCAAAAAGTGCATCTTTGCATTACCTTTTGGAACACTTTTGGGACATGTCGTCTACAAACAAGGTGTATACGTGGACCCCGCGAAAGTAGCGGTAATTGTGAACATGGAAGAACCATAGAATGTAAAGAAGTTGAGGCCATTACTGGGACACACCTGATACTACAGGAGGTTCATCTGAAACTACACAAAAATCACAGCATCACTAGAAAAGCTATTGTGGAATTCAGAACAATCTATATGGAACGATGAATGCACTAAGGCATTGAACACGTTGAAAGAGAAACTAGAAAGTGCACCCATATTTTCCCATCCCAATTGGGATAAATAGTTTCATGTCCACATTGATGCATCAAGTATTGATTTGGGAGTGATGCTAGCTCATCCAGGAGAAAACTCCATAGATCAGCCAGTGTACTTCACACACAGGAAGTTGTCAACGACAGAAAGGAATTACACCAAAAAAAAAGAGAGGCTCTTGTTATGGTATACTCTCTACAGAAATTCTGCCACTGATTTTTGGGAGACACATTCAAGTTATTCACAGATCACTCAGCGTTAAAATATTTGGTATAAAAACCTATACTGGAAGGCAAAATTTGCAGATGGCTCCTACTATTCTAGGAATTTACTTTTTAAGTAATAGTAAAACCGAGAAGGCTAAACGTTGGTCCTGACCATTTTTCAAGATTGGAGAATGGGGAAAACTAGGGATCCCTTGATGACCAACTGCTAGATGTTGACATCTTCCAAGTATAAGGCATCCCAGATTAGATAGAATAGATAGCGACATACTTAGCCACATGGAAATGCCCATCAGAATACACGAAAAACCAAAAAAGACATTCAGTAGTTAAAGTGGCCGAATATCAACTCATAGTAGGGTAGTTATATAAAATGGGCCTGGATCGTATCCTATGAATATGTGTCTTAGATCATGAAAGAGCAGACATCTTGTGAGAATTTCAGAACGGAGTTGTGGGAGGCCATGTCGGTGCAAAACCCACGGCAATAAGAATATTACATGCGGGATTATGATGGCCCACCGTGCACAAAGATAACAAGGATATGTGAAGAAATGCGACGTCTCCCAAAGAACAAGGTGACCATCACGTCATGATGAGCTACCCCTGCAACTCGTGAGGGCTATGAAGGAATTTGAGAAATGGGTTGTCGACTTCATATGACCGATTGCACTAGAGGCGAGACACTCGCAGGCAAGGTATATAATCACTGCAATTGGCTACCTCACAAGGTGGGCAGAGGCGACACTGGTAAGGGAATGTACAATAGACACGACAGCTAGATTTATTTTTGAGAACATCATTAGCAGGTTTGGAAGACCAAGGAGCCTAACAAGTGATCAAGGCATGCATTTCATTAATGCCACAATTAAAGCACTACTGGACAACTTTATGATACAACAACACAAGAGCAGCCCGTACCACCCTCAAGTGAATGGAGTTGTCGAGGCTTTCAACAAAATCTTAGAGAAAGGACTGAAAAATATATGCAACGGTAACCATGATGACTGGGATGAAATAATACTAGCCACGTTGTGGGCATACAAAGCAACCATAAAGAGATTGCATAATCAAACTCCATTCTAGTTAGTATACAGGAAAGAGGTAGTAATACTAGATGAGTTTATCATACCAAGCCTCTTAATTACTTCAAAAACACACATAACAAAGGAGGAATCCATGTTTGCACGCCTCCATGAATCAAAAGAACTTGAAGAAGATAGATTTCTCAAATTCCATCAGTTTGTATAGAAATAGCGAAAAAAATCTTGGCATGACCACCACATCAAGCACAAAACATTCAGTATTGGTGGAGAAGTATTGCTTTATGAAAAAAAATTCTAGAAATTCTTGGGGAAGCTCAGAATGCACTAGATGGGCCCGTATTACGTCATAGAGATAAGAGACTCAGGCGTGGTCAAGCTAGTGCAACTAGATGGATAAATACTTGAAGGATGGGTGAATGGCGCATCCCTGGAACCCTACATCAGTAAGCACCACAATCCTTTTAATTTTAATAACTCTCGCATGTAAGAGTAGTCATTAGATTAGAGTCAATAACTCTCCACAATCAAGACGAGACATAGAATAGGTTATATTTTAATATTTCTAGCCCATTAGAGTAGGAATCCTCAACAAGAAACCCGCGAAGTCACGCAAAAACAATAATCACCCTATTGCGATGTTGAGACCACATCGCAACCAATTGTTGTCTGGGGGAGAGTCTACAACGTTACATAGCCTAAGCGTTTCAACCATCATTCACTCATAATGACCCATCATACCATTTTCAGTCCGTAATATCACCCAAATTTGAAAAATATCTGCCATAATTAGTAACCCCCATACCGTAATAAAATTTCCATATTAAGCCATAATTATTACCCTTCATGTCTGCTCGATTTCCGAAGCCAGCATCAGTGCTATCAGAGTACACCTCATCCCAGTAACTAATCACACAATTATAGCCGTGGGGAAAGACAACAAGAATTAATTATTTATGGCGTCGCATCAACATCATTCGTGCCAGTAATACTACTTAAACCGCATGAAGGAGGGAAACAGCAGAATGCCGGAAAATTCTGAGTTATTAGAGAATGAAACAACTATAACAATATGCCTGATTATAATAGCAGAAATTCAAAGCAACAGACTAGCAACATCAGTTCTAGTATACAAGAGAAGGAGGAAAATGACAAATATGGCCACCTTAGTCGTTGAGCCCGAGCTCGATGGAATAATTCAAAGAGTGGAGTCGTTGATAGGAAAATATGACAATGCCTCGTTGATAGATACCGACTTCATAGACTCCTACCAGTTCCCATAAATGAAAAGGTAGGTGTACATTGAAAATTATCCGAAGGAGGGAGGAGGTGAAGCAGCAAAGGTGCACCCAGAATTTAGAGGCATCCAGAGGTCAACAATCCTACACCTCAGGATCCTTCCAGTATTTGGGACGACGAGAGTAGCAATATTGCAATGCACCAAGTTATTAACGAGCAAAATTTAGAATGGATCATTATGGCTTGGGAGGGAGATCACAATTCATGGAGAAGACATACACAAACTAAAAGGGTTATTAGTGGCAAGAAACAAAGCCTCGTTGGCCTTTCAAAATACGTCCAAGAGAGCTAAGAAGATAGGAGATTGCGACTACTACAAAAAGTATGAAACAAGGAGAGGAGGAAAGGGAGAAAATTTTGAACTAATAAACAACCGAGTGGTAAAATTTGCCTGCTATTTGATCACTAGGAAAACGATGATGCATTACAACAAGGGGGAATGCACCATGTACACAATCTCATTTTAGGAGCATTGCATTCAAGGAGCAGAGCTCAATTGGTGCACATTATTGTTACATGAAATGTTTTAGGCTTGTGAGGAAAAATACAAGTGAGCCACAAGATTTATATACGGTTACCTGATCATGTCTCTCGCAATGTGGAAGTGGAGTCCACCAGGAATTAGACCACTTGCGGAGATCTTTCTGGACCCACCGATGGTGCTAAGGTTCACGCCATGGAAGATATCAGGGGACCCAAGCACCAAATAAGTCAATGAGGAAGATTTTGCAGACTGGTACAGATAGATGGTCGATGTGGTCAGAAGTCAACAAAGAATTCCAAGAAGCTTATTGGATAGATATTTCCCATAGATCTGGTTTGGGGTGACACATAACCGAACTTATTTCCAACCAAGCTGCGTTGATGAAAATACCTTCCATAAGAAGCCATTGAAGTTCCAAATAATGGAAGAGGCCTTCCACACAAAATTTTCTTCATGGCCAGGTGTGAAAATGTAGATCAAAAGTGGGATCCTATTTTACTCTTTTGATGGGATGCTCCCAAAATCACTTCTAGGGGAGACACCAGAAGAAACAATGTAGAAAATCTCCCAATTGTAACTACGACCACTACTGGACCAACTGGACACCTGGGTGAAAGTCTTCAATAAGGTAATAGAAAATCTTAGCATCACATCTACTGTGTTTCCAACTTTTTTTGAATTTCAAACATTGAATTTTGCATCCTCGTCCACCAGCACCCCCATCCTTACTGCACTACCATCTACCGCATTCAATTCCCCTTCACTGACCACAGTCACACCAATTCGCAAAACATGCCTTTCTTGTTTTTTTTGAAAGGTATATAAGTTTATAATAATTCCAGTGGGTCTAACAGAAGTGATATTTTTTGGACCCCAAAAAACTTTGTTCGATGCCTCAAATTGCCTAGGGAAGGTTTGCAAACCCCAATTCTCAAAACTTGGGACTTGTTGGTATAAACATATTTGTGAGTTTATTCCTCTAATTTTTCCACCCTAAGAGAATTGATATGGATGAAAAATAATATAATGATATAATATAGATTAAAAGGGGAATAATACAATTCCATATGAATTTGGAAACTGAGGGGATTCCTTTCAAGTGTGTAGTGTGCCACTATTATAGGAACGTTCCTGCAGAATACAATGATCTAAGTATGCAGAAGAATTGGGCCCTAAAAAAGTATTTAAGAGGTATGGAAACACTAGAACTAGGAATAATGTATATTACGAGATGGAAAGAGGATGTAGGGGTTAAAGGAAAATTGGATTGTCTTCAAATGGGATCTATGGTAGCATATTTTTAGAACTCAAGCACGAGATAGGTTAAGTAACCTAAATTTAATAAGGTCAATGAAAATAAGGATAATAAGGAAATTTCATGTAAGACCCATCAGTCTCATTCTACGAATACAAGTTTTTCTCCAGAAAATAATTTTTTTGGGATATGGGGAAACAATGTTGGGTCCAAAGAACTAGAATCCTTGAGTGATTTTTTTACCAAATTTATATGGTATAAAAAATCCCATCCCACCAGCCCTCATACCTATAATTGGAATAGTAGAAGGTTTCGGTCCTAGAATGTACCAAAACATCTCCCTACAAACCTTATTATAGACCCTACTCTACATGGAAGGCTACATAAAACTCCAATATCTTGGAACCAATCATGTATAATTTGATACTTAGAAGTAAATGAAATCTCAATTTTTCTGAAAATGTGGATGAGGCTTAGGTTTATTAATTGAAGAGAAAGTACCCAAATCCATTCAAATGGGAAGGGAATATTTCATGTTGATTGCCCATAAACAAGCATCCTATACAATTAGGTGTGGGAAAAAACTATCCTTTATTAGGGATCTTAGAGAAAATTATGAAGTAGAGGGTTATAAATTATTTTCTAACCCTCAATTATAGAGGGTTGGCCAATTCCTTAAATAATTTGGTCATAAAGAGAATAGTTTATATTATCAAACATTCTATTATTGTTTTTCAAGAGACAATGCCAGATAGGGAGAGAATCACTTAGGGGTGTATGCGAGTCCAATAAGAGAGTTGAAATTTGGAAGTGGATAAAAACTAATGGATGAATGTGCTCTTTGAATCCCATGGTTTAGGAAATACCACAAACCAAATGGGTAGCAAAATATTAAGTATTCTACTAAATGGTAGTTTAATACTGAACGTCTACTATGGAACTTCGCTCAAAGTAGTTCCTAGAATAATTCCTAATTTAGCTATAAGTTGACGTCTTTTGGAAAATGGAACTATTCTTAGATTATGGTTTAAATATGACCACAAATTGATGAAATGGTGGAGATGGTGTTTTAAATATGGGCACAAAACAAATGGGTAGTAGAAGCTATAAGTATTCTACTAAATCGTGGTTTAAGGAATACCACAAACCAAAATATGTTTTTGTGACAACAAGAAACCAGATTGTGCTCATGGAAAATAACTCTATCTTTGGATAGAAATTTGATTATGGATCTATAAAGATATAGATGTAGGCTTTAGCTATGGCTCAAGCTCCCTTGTTTCTACTTGATTGATAATAATTTGAAATATGAACAATGAATATCAATCACTAATTCCAGTCTTATCAAATAAAGCCAAGAACTCAAAAATATCTCCACTACAAGATGTATTAATTCTTGAGAATGGATTCAATATTATGGATGATTTGTCATCTTGGTTTATAATGACCATTGCCAAGAAACGATACAACCAAGGTGAATCTTTAATATCACAAGTTTATTAAGTATGGAACATCTATTTGAATGGTGATTATATTTTCAACGATGCACACAAGGATGAAGATAAAAACATTAATCTTTCATGTGGCCAACTTGATGACGCTATTGGCATTTAGGAATTTGATGTGGAAGTTTAGTAGGTGAAGATGAAATTTCTTGAATAAACCCATTGAGACTATCAAACTTGATTGGTTTGTAATAATATGGAATGTGAAAGGTTACTTCATTTTCATATCAAAGATCGATTATATGCTTATTGTTGATGCATTCTTCCCAAGTTCAAATGATGGGATTGGAAATTGCAAGTATAACTTTTTCATCTTCATTTGAATATTCTTATGAGGTGGAAACATATGCTAACTGCTAATAAAATTATTTATCAAAGTAAAAAATGGAAAATTTCTCAAGAAGGAGTAGTTTAAAATGTTGACTCCTTTGTTCTAATTTATCTCCTTGGAGTTGTGACTCAAGATAAAGAAACTTAATTTTTTCCTGTGAATCTTGTAAACACGTTAGAACATCAAACACAGTTTCTTTTTCGATTGTGATTATATTGTCGAAAGTGGAAAGTACTAGAGTATTCAATAACTATAAGAATTCATAAATGCAGGCCATTTTCTCAATAATTCAATAAACGAAGGGTGTCACGTTCAACCAGAAATGCACAAGTATTGTCTTAACCTCAATATTCCTCTATCTTCAAGTACACATACTCCTTATCCTTTTTCCAAAATGGACTCAATATCAAATGCTAAATGAAAATCTCAAGCTAGTTGACCCCATTCACAATCAATTCAAAAAAAAATAAACACAGGAATTTACCCCCTTTACATCTAAAGAATCCATGGACATTGGATCACTATATCAAATTGTATAAATTTGGTTTACATGACTTTAGAAAACTACATAGAGATGGGAATAAGGCTAAGTGTGATTTTGGCAGGGTCCATTATGTTGTGGCCTTATAATTTATAAGATTGGAAAGAATAAACGATAGAGGACAACATCAAACCGCTTTAGAGTCCAGGAGCTAGCCTTCCTAGAATCAGAGAGGGCTCTCTTTATTTTATGATTTAGATTGATGGTTATAAATGCTGATATTAGGCTAGTTATAGAAATTATGGGGGTTGTTTCTTTTGATTGATTATGTGGTTAGATATATAGAGTTGTGAAACTTAATCCATTAGGCTGTATATTCATAAAAGGATGGATTGTGCATCAAATTTTTAAGGGAATTCACAGGGCAAGCTAAATACACAGATTGGATCTTACTATCAGTGTGAATATGAAATAAAAGAAAGTAGTGAGTTCAATAATATCTAAAGAGAAGTTAATAATTTTTTTAACTATACTTTAGAAGAAAACATTAAGATAATAAACACAGAGAGAATTAAGGTGCTGTCTCAGCAAATAATATAAATTTTCTGTTTTACAATCAGATAAATTGATGCACAACATGAAAGATAGAGAAAAAACATCATCATTAACATATCTCAAGAATCCTGTGAACGGTCTCTTATTATCAATGCTCAACAAAAAAATACAGTGCTCCAATAAAATTATTCTTACAAGGCAAAGTCTAACAAGTTCCAACTGCTATAGGGTAAAATGCTTGGGTTGTTGGTTCTCGAATATCCCTCTCAGGGCTTTCCGGTGCCCGAGGCAAACAATAAGATTAGTTGTATAGTTCACAAAGAAGAAGCATATATGTTCATATCAACTTAAACAATCTTGATGGAATAATATGTAAGATTACCTCTTTCTAGATCTTGAAGTCTTTTGGAGAGCACTCAGCAGTGAAGCAGGGATCCTTCTTCACCAGCTCCAAATCTCGACCCTGTGATCAATCAAAGCACCCGTGTAATCTCTATCACAATATACATTTCCTATCAATTAAGTTAACATATGATAAATATTAAACAATGCACGTCTAAGCCATTCATCACATGCTATATAAGTAATTGAAGAACAATAACAGTATTGACGCATTGAATGGACAAAATAGATACAGTTCTATTGATTTATAAAAAAGGAGGATTACAACCGTCGGTTGTACCAAGCCCTCCTCAGTCTTCCAATCTCTCTTTCTATTTCTCTTGAATGTGGTGATGTCTTAATCAACAAGTTCTCAATGAACCTCTTTGATCTTTGACCTTCACACTACAACAATAAACGCTTTGCTTCACATTTATTCAAAAAACCTTCGACCTTGAACCAAGAGCCTACAACTCCATTTTATAGGAGATGGAGAGGGAAAACCTTGCCTTTCTCCTTCCACTAGTTCTAAATAGAAAAAACAAGATGTTTCCTAACCTTTCCATGCTTTTGCCTTTCTTGAGAGTCTAGTTGTTTTTGGAAAGACCTAATAAGAGATTAGTGTCTTGCAGTTTCTATTTTTCACTGACTCTCTATTCTCCACTGGAGTTTTAAATCATTCTCCGCGGGTTTTCTTGTTTCAAACTCAAAACACGAGTAACGCTGCCCTCTAGGCTAAACAAAGTGTTGCCCTAGCCAATGACGCGACCTTTTCATGGATCAGGTGTGTTATAACGCATTTTGGCTGTTATAGGGGAAAATTACCTTGGTAGAAGTAGGTTTAGTTTAGGCATATTTATTCCTTCCATACTTATCTTCTCCTCTGAGCTGATGAGGAGGTTATTTAACTTGTGCCCCCTAAAGTATGAGTTCAGAGATGAAGACGATGGCCGAAATACTTTATAATATGTGTAGTAGAGCTAAAGAGATTGGAGGCCTAAGGAAAAACTGAAACAACAACATATGTCAGAGAAAATAGTATCTGTCTTGAGTCGGGCATTCCCATGCTCAGTAGCTAATCAACATGATTTTTATAGTACAGAGATATGAAGAATATGTCCACCAATAAGAATAATGTGGAAGTGTCTGTCATAATAGGATCAGGCTGAACAAGCTGTCTCCATAAACAATATCGCAACTTGGGGAAGGAAACAAAGCTGTAATGATGTAACCTTTGCCCCAAGGTCTTGGCCACCGCTTCACTTAAACTGCATATTTCTCGACATGTGAATGAAGGATCTATCATAAAACATGTGAGAAATCATCTGATTACCAGTTGATAATGAAAACTATTAACAGACGTGAAGGTGGCCAACGATAATGATGATGGTCCCTAAGATGCACAGTAAAATCTAGTGAGTGTGAATAGGAGGAGTTGAAGTCGAACACTTGTAGAATCATTTGATTGGGAGCCAATGATGAAGACCCCCAATCAAACACAAGATCACCTACCACTGATGTCTACAAGTATCTGGGTACTGATGAGTTTCTGAACCAACTTTCTAGATAAAATGTTGAAGTCGATAGGAAGAGATCTGTTGAAAGGTAGGCACTGAGGCGTCCTACATAAGTCAACACAAAAAGGAAAACAGATGATTTTGTTTTTGATGGAAATAATGAAGAGAAAATGGGGATAACTGACGAAAAATAATTTCTGGCATAATGAGTGGTTTGGTTGATATGAGGAGCAGTAGATAGTGAGATCTGATTGAACAATAGAAGGAACTGTAATAGGGTACTAAGCAGCCGAGGCTTACTGAATACCAAAGAGTTTGTTAGGATTTTACCGGTGTAGGAACACTCGGAGGTGAAGGCTAAAATCATAGATGGTAGGGTTTGACTAACTGCGAAAGTGTTTTCTGGGAAGTGCCATGTTCAAGATTTTTGCTGCCAAATCAACCTTTTGTAAATGTAACAGAGGTAGTATCCATTTTGTCCAAAATTTTCCCCGTATAATTAGGGTTAACGAGTCCAGATGGGTAAACTCGGTGAATTTTTCATATTTAGAGAGTCTGAAAAATGTCGTAAAAGACAACTCCGGGGGAGGACCTTTGTCATGTCTTGATAACCGGGCACAATAAAGGGAGAATAGTAAGCCTGAAACAATTCATTTTCCATAAGTTAGTCCATCAAAGTGGGAAAAGTGAGAAATCTATGTTCGATGGATGTGTTAGCCACCTATAAATTTTGTTATACCAAGAGGTGGCTAGACTTTGTCTACAAGCCTTCAAGAGATAGTTTCCTTTGAAAACCTATCATCTTTTTGAATTCTTATGATGTTCTTTATCCTTTGAATTAATCTTCACTGCTGTTTCACTATAAGTCCTCAAGTACCTGCTGATTACCAAGAGAAAAACTGCTTAAGAAACTCCATTTTCCCTCATTTCACCTCTCCATTTCACCCTCTAATTTCATCCATAAAAATACCTTCATTTGACTTCTAAATAATTTCAAAAACCCCTTTAAGCCTTATACCTCTCTTTTATCAAGCCTAAAAATCCTTCTCTCATCTATCAGAACCTTGTTTTGGCTTTAAAATCTCTTTGTTTTGGCATAAAAACAGTCTTTTGCACTCCTAAGGCATTAAGCCCCTGAGAGCTTATATTCTTCAGCCCTCTTCCTCATATGTCCTAAGCCTCGCAATCGGGCGCTTAAAGGCCGAGAAACCCCATCTCCGAAACCTTATTCCTTCTATTTTTCGTTCCCCGACATTTTGATTTTAAATGAATATGTACCATTGATCTACATAGATCAACGACCATCAGGCCATCCTTCCCTCTACTCGTTCGCTTACCACGCTTTCCCTTTTTCAAAACTTTCCACTTCCTCCTTAAATCTCCACCGTCCATTCGAGATATTGGACAATCAGGACTAAACCCGACAACCCATTGCACCCATCCACAACACGACAAAATCTACATCACTGTAGACCCCACTACCATCTCCGCCCGTTCATCTTTCGGCCCATCACGTTCCACCCGCGCCGTCAGATCGGCCGCCCATCATCCAACAACTAAAAATCCATATCATGCAATTTTTGGCCTCGTTGCACAGTGCGCTACTTCTGCGCGATATAAGCGGTTTCCATTTTCCACACATCGACCAATGAATGGAATCGTGTTCCAAAAGCTAATACTGCCTACCCCCCGAAATGCTACGCGAAAACCACTGATGGTTTTCCCGAAACCACTTCTTCTCAATTCGCGCCCTAATTCAAAAATTCAAACCCTACTTCACTTCTGCCGAGGTTTATCCCTTCTATTGCTGCATTCCTCCATCCTCACGGCTTCGAAACATTTCAAAAAACCTTCCAAAGCAGTTAAACCCTCCATTCGTAGGATTTTAAATAACTTTGTTTGTTTGTGTAGGTTTGGATAAAATTACAGGGATAAACCTTCCCACAACCATTTCAGTGTTATGGGCTGAGGATGACGATCCTTATGGCCTTTGGTACAAATTAAAGGGTTTTGAAGTGGTAATTAAATGTTCTAAGAAGGTCGATAATTCATGATTGTCGGCTTTTCAAAACCATTTCTCCGACAAATCCTCTGTGCACCTGTAAACAACAAACACATTCAGAGTTAATTAAATGAAAGAATATCAGTGTCAAGATAAAGATCAGAGCATAATCAAAGGTTTAAAGATGTTAATCAAAGCTTGAAAGGATCAAGGCACAAATTGAATATCAAAGGTCTAATCCATAGAATTAAGAAAAAAGATCCAGAAGAACCTCAGATGCCACATTTAAGGGGCTAATTGAATCCCCAACTACCAAAATTGCCACCTGCAGCCTCTCTGCCTCAAAGGAATACCCAGATCAATTTTTAGCCAGTAACATTAAGACTAAAGACAGTTGAACAGTTATTACAAACAAAGGAAGATATTTAAAATTGTTAGTATATTAATTGAAAGGATAAGAAAATGCTTGAAAGTCAATCTTTTCACCCACTAAGCCTAAAAAGCAGAAAACAGAGTTAATAAAACAGAGTTAGAATTAAATGAATTCCTACCTTATGCCTTGCATGGTTTTCAAGGCTAGGAGTTGCATTTAACATAGCATTAATGATATTCAAGCCCTAAAACTCTTCCACCTCCTCATTTCTTTCTATAAATACTTCTGAAGAAAATGAGAAGTTGTTGGTTGGTTGGTCACTAGTTGTAACACTGAAACTCTTTGAAATTATACATAGTCTATTGAAGTTAAAGAAGAAATTATAGTCTTGGAAGCTGGATTATGTTTTGACATTCTTGTTCTTGAGAAGGCTCTATCATTGGATCCCTGAGCTTGGTTTTTGGTGATGTATTATGAACTTTCTGCTGTTTTTCCTATTTTCATTATGTTTCATAAATTCTTACTACACTAGGATGAAAATTTTAGGCAAAGAAATGACTCCTGGAAGCACCTTAGACCTGTTTATCCTTCACCATTTTATGTTTTCTTCTGCTGAGGTATTTTAGAGTCTTTAATCTTTCTCTTTAGTCCTCATTCTTGTTTATTTCTCAAGTAGTTCAAATAGTTGGTTCCAACATGATTTATGGTTTTCCCTGCTTGCTTTCTGCCACTTGAAAACTGTTTTTGAAGTCTCCCTTTGAAGTACCATTGTTTACAGTTAGCCAAGGAGGTCTGTTTCGATCATACCCTTTGTCCCTACTTGAATAATTGTTTTAAAGGTATTTATAGTTGTGATCATAGACGTGTTAGGTGTTCCCTCTTCTATGACTGCAATTATTAGTGAATCTTTTATGTTTTCTAATTCCTTTGAAATAAAGTCTTTGAGGAAATAAGGTGCTCCCCGAATCTTAGATTTCATTTTAAAAGTTGTCTTGAAGTCATTATTTGCTTAAAGTATGGTTTGTAGAATTCATGGTTAGCCCTGTCTATCAAATACCTCTTTCTGTTCAAGTTATGCTTTCATGTTCCCTTTGTTGAGAATTCAATTTCTCTTCCCAAAATCATTAATGTCCATCTCATTCACAAAAATAAAGGATCCTGTGGCCAAGTTAGATTTTCCCTTTGATATCCCATATCCATTGATGAGTTTGTCATAAACCTCTTCTTGACTCCATTGCCCAATGAATCAGATACTTCTTCTTTCTATCTATCTTTCCTAGACCTTTCATATTCTACCGTGCCAATTCAACCAAACAAACAAACAAACCAAAAAAACACTTGTACTTAATAACTAGTCTAAAATCAATACTTAAAAGCAAACAAGATGTACCTTTTCAAACAAATAATTTGAGAGATCCCTCTCTAAGAACAAGAGGAATAGATCCTAGAACTATAAAGATTGGTTCTGATGTTGCCTTGTCATTTGGCTTGCCAATCTGCCAAATCACAGGATACCAACATAATGGCGATGACGGTGGGACCTATTGAGTATATAGTTTCTTGAATACCTCTTAAAACTCTTTAGGCCCTTAATCTGATAAAGAATACCCTGGGAATTGTTATCCCACCTCATCACCAACATAATGGCGATCACGGTGGGACTACTAAGTTCATAGTTTCCTAGCAAGCTCTTATAGACTCATTAGTGTTTCAAACAACCATAGAAACTCAGAAAAAACCCAAAAATATTTCAGATTGGCTTCATAATAAACATGGTGGTGGAACATAAAACATTTTACCTCCAAAAGAGCTAAAAATTTCCACCTGCTGAGTCCAATGGCCTCCAGTAGGCCTATTACTTCACTAGTCCTTGAAAACTCTCCTGGGAATGCATTGAGCAAACCCAATCATGCTGTTGGTGGACAGTAAAGTCCAAAATGTTCCACCTGGCAACTCCACAATCCCAAAAGACCTAATGAATTTACTAGGAGAAGACTCTGAAATGGTTGACAGGATTCAATGATCCCTTTTTCTGATTTACAATACATGGATTCAGATATAGACCCAGAATCAAAACTACTGGTCATGATGGAAAAAATGATGTACATGTTTGGAAAAATAATGGAGAGGTATGAGGCTAATTTAGATATTGATGATCTAAAGTAGCCCATGCTTTTTTCAGATCAAGAACAAACTCAACCACTACAAGACCTAGATAATGAGAAAGATATGTATAATGATCAAGACTTTATTGAAGATAATGAGAAAGATTACAGGGAAAATAATGAAGAAGGTTGTCAAGAAAATCCTGATAGCCTTCCTTTATCTTGTATTATGCTGTTAAGGGAACTTTATGACCAAAATGAAAAGGCAGAAAGTGAGTAGTGCCTTGAGGAAAACATAAGCCATCTTGAACTCACAAAATATGAAATAGGAGAAGAGACAACACAACTAGAGTCTCTGCCTTTATGTTATGACTCATTTCAGATTAGTAAAAAAGAATGCCATCCTAACAATATACTAGAAACAACTCATGAACCTTATATTCAAAGTGACTGCCATGAAAATCATGAGGAGTTGCTTGAAACTGAGATAGATCAGGAAAAAGAAGAGAATCCTCAAAGTTTCCCTGCAAGCACAAGTAATGTTTCCCTAGAAGAGGCTCAAAAATACATCCAGCCTCAAAATCAGTCAATACAAGAGAAAGAGGACTGTTGTACTTCTATCCAAAGCAAAAGCAAAATTCCCCTTTTGATAGAAAAAGAAATTGACCAATTATTAAAAAAACAGCCAGCCCTCGAATCTTCATTAGAACAAAACACTTATGCTTATTCACTCACCTAACCTTTCTGGATAACCCAATATGCTTTATTGGTGATATGGTTTATACTAATGATTTTCCAAATTTTGATCAATCTGATGATGATGATGGTGAGCTTCAAGCAGAAACTAATCATGCAGGGAAACCAACAATTGATTGGTGTCATGAGTTTCATTATCATCAGCTTGAAAGCAGTAATCAACTAATCCAATCCATCAGAAATAGCTTTCACATAATTAGGAGTCAACAATCTATATGTTGTGATGATGAGGTTGAGGAGAAAGAGGAATTTCTTAAGCAAGTTGAAGATAAGGAGCCTTCCCTTGAAAAGGTGGAAGTAATTAAAAATACCCTTTCTCAAGAACATGACGATCTCTTCACAGAGTATAGTCCACTTAACCAGAGCTTACCAGGACTACAAGAGGACAACACTGCAATTTATGATGAGTCCTCCAGTTTAGATGATAATGAAGATGAGAAGGTTTTTCTTTCTCAAGAAAATCTTTATCTTGATCCAGTGGAGAAAGAAGAGGTAATCCTGGTTGAAACCTATCTTCCAAAGATTCACAACTAGGTATTATTTCAAGATCCCTATGCTCATTTCTTGAAATTTTTTGAAGAAGGGATAAAGGTTGTTAGCGGCAAGGTGTTACCAGAAGCAAGAAGATTTTTTAGCATTGCTGCTAAGAAACAAAAGGAATGGGAGTGGCCCTGTTTGTCCAGCCTGCCCAAAGAGATGAGAAAGGACCAATCATGGAATCATTTACTGGATTGGTTGTACTGGAAAGGAGAGTTCATCAGCTAAACATGTAAATATTCCAAGTTATATTAGGGTAGGTAGGAATGTTCATAAAGCTTAGCTCTTGAGCATCTAGTTAGTCTTTTTGTTTATTTCTTTGAAGAAGAAAAATGAGAAAAACAAAAACAATAAAAAAGAGAAAAGAGGGCAGAATGAAAACAAGAAAGGTACAGCCCCATACCAAAAAAGAGAGACAAAATCTAAAAGTGTGCAAGCTCAAAATTCCATTCCTAAAAACACGCTTCTAGTTAGTCATACAGCCTAATCATGACTAATTAGCTTTTCAATTTACTGCTGATAGGTTAGTGGATTAGATCAGCCAAAAAACACAATCTTGTCTTATCAGTAAGGTAGATTAGGATAGAGGAAACAAAGGTTCAAACAAATTCAATATCTGAACTTGTGAATCTCAAAAGAATAATGGCTCTAATTAGATTAAATCTCGAGCCAAAGATAGAAAACAAACTGGTTCCAATATGCTCAAAACTTGAACCAGATGAGAGAGAAAACACAACTCAAATAAATTCAAAACAGAGCTGAAGAAATAATGAAGGATGTTTTAGTTTTTAGATCTTAAGACTTCACAAATTTTGTTTTACTTTCATACAGACAATGTGCAGCTTGTTTTTATGCCATAGATCTAGAACAAGTCAGACTGCTTAATCCTAACTTGGCTGCTTTTAAATTTTCCGTTTTATAATTTAGAGAATAAAGGTTTGTCAGACAATCTAATCCTGAAAGATAGTAGTTAGGTTGTGAAATTATGAGTTCAACTGCTTAATATGAAGTCATGGAGGAATAAGTTTAAACTTAGATTAGTTTCCTATTTTTCAAAAGAATAAAATGTTGATGAAGAGAGTTTGCTAGTCCAAATGCACTCTGAAGGAAGAAAACATGTTAGGATAATTAGGAATGGGTAGGTAGAGATGTTGTATTGATAGAATTCCATTGTTTGAGATTGTTGCAAAGATTATCAAATCAAAGAAAGGTAAACTAAAGGAAAAGAAAGTTGCTTCCCAATGGATGAAGGCACTGGTTTACTGAAAATCCAGAGATCAATAGCTGAGGTTTTGGACACCTAAGGAACCAGCTATCCTCCCCATGTGGAGCCACTGTTAGCCACCTATAAATTTTTTTATACCAAGAGGTGGCTAGAGTTTGTCTACAAGCCGTCAAGAGATAGTTTCCTTTGAAAACCTATCATCTTTTTGAAGTCTTATGATGTTCTTTATCCTTTGAATTAATCTTCACTGCTGTTTCACTATAAGTCCTCAAGTACCTTCTGATTACCAAGAGAAAAAATGCTTAAGAAACTCCAGTTTCCCTCATTTCACCTCTCCATTTCACTCTCTAATTTCATCCATAAAAAGACCTTCATTTGACTTCTAAATCATTTCAAAAACCCCTTTAAGCCTTATACCTCTCTTTTATCCGGCCTAAAAATCCTTCTCTCATCTATCAAAACCCTATTTTGGCTTTAAAATCTCTTTGTTTTGGCCTAAAAATAGTCTTTTGCACTCCTAAGGCATTAAGCCCCTGAGAGCTTATATTCTTCAGCCCTCTTCCTCATATGTCCTAAGCCCCGCAATCGGGCACTTAAAGGCCGAGAAACCCCATCTCTGAAGCCTTATTCTTTCTATTTTTCGTTCCTGAACATTCCAATTTTAAATGAATATGGACTGTTGATCTACACAGATCAACGACCATCATGCCATCCTTCCCTCCACCCGTTCACTTACCATGCTTTCCCTTTTTCAAAACTTTCCACTTCATCCTTAAATCTCCATTGTCCATTCGAGAGATCAGACGATCGGGACTAAACCCGACAACCCATTGCACCCATCCACTACGTGACAAGATCTACGTCACCGTAGACGCCACTACCATCTCCTCCTGTGCATCTTTCGGCCCACCACGTTCCACCCGCACCATCATATCGGCCGCCCATCATGCAATGGTTGAAAATTCATATCACACAATTTTTGGCCCTGTTCCACAGTGCACTACTTCCGCATGATATAAGCAGTTTCCATTTGCCACGCGTCGAGCGATGAATGGAATTGCATTCCAAAAGCTAATACTGCCTACCCCCCCAAACGCTGCGCGAAAACCAATGATGGTTTCCCAAAACCACTTCTTCTCAATTCATGCCCTAATTAAAAAATTCAAACTCTGCTTCACTTCTGCCAAGGGTTTCTCCCTTCTACTGCTGCATTCCTCCATCCTCACGGCTCCAAAACATTTCCACGAACCTTCCAAAGCAGTTAAACCCTCCATTCACAGGATTTTAAAATAACTTTGTTTCTTTGTGCAGGTTTGGATAAAATTACAGGGATAAACCTTCCCGCAGCCATTTCATTGTTATGGGCTGAGGATGACGATCCTTATGGCCTTTGGTACAAATTAAAGGGTTTTGAAGTGGTAATTACATGTTCTAAGAAGTTCGATAAGGCATGATTGTTGGATTTTCAAAACCATTTCTCCGACAAACCCTATGCGCACCTGCAAACAACAAACACAGTCAGAGTTAATTAAATAAAAAAATATCAGTGTCAAGATAAAGATCAGAGCATAATCAAAGGTTTAAAGATGTTAATCAAAGCTTGAAAGGATCAAGGCACAAATTGAATATCAAAGGCCTAATCCACAAATGAAGAAAAAAGATCCAGAAGAACCTCGGATGCCACATCTAAGGGGCTAATTGAATCCCCAACTACCAAAATTGCCACCTACAGCCTCTCTACCTCAAAGGAATACCCAGATCAATTTTCAGTTAGTAACATGAAGACTAAAGACAGTTAAATAGTTATTACAAACAAAGGAAGATATTTCAAACTGTCAGTAAATTTATTGAAAGGATAAGAAAATTCCTGAAAGTCAATCTTTTCACCCACTAAGCCTAAAAGCAGAAAACAGAGTTAGAAATAAATGAATTCCTACCCTATGCCTTGCATGGTTTTCAAGGCTAGGAGTTGCATTTAACATAGGATTAATGATATTCAAGCCCTAAAACTCTTCCACCTCCTCATTTCTTCTATAAATACTTCTGAAGAAAATGAGAAGTTGTTGGTTGGTTGGTCACTAGTTGTAACACTGAAAATATTTGAAATAATACATAGTCTGTTGAAGTTAAAGAAGAAATTGAAGTCTTGGAAGCTGGATTATGTTTTGACATGCTTATTCTTGAGAAGGCTCTATCATTGGATCCTTGAGCTTGGCTATTGGTGATGTATTCTGAACTGTCTGTTGTTTTTCCTGTTTTCATTATGTTTCATAAATTCTTACTACAGTAGGATGAAAATTTTAGGCTAAGAAATGACTCCTGGAAGCACCTTAGACCTGTTTATCCTTCATTGTTTTATGTTTTCTTCTGCTGAGGTATTTTAGAGTCTTTAATCTTTCTCTTTAGTCCTCATGCTTGTTTATTTCTCTAATAGTTCAAATAGTTGGTTCCAGCATGATTTATGGTTTTCCCTGCTTGTCTGCTGCCACTTGAAAATTGTTTTTGAAGTCTCCCTTTGAAGTACCATTGTTTATAGTTAGCCAAGGAGGTATGTTTTGATCATACCCTTGGTTCCTACTTGAATAATTGTTTTAAAGGTCTTTATAGTTGTGATCATAGATGTGTTAGGTGTTCCCTCTTCTATGACTACAATTATCAGTGAATCTTTTATGTTTTCTAAGTCCTTTGAAATAAAATCTTTGAGGAAATAGGATGTGCTCCCGAATCTTAGATTTCATTTTGAAAGTTGTCTTGAAATCATTGTTTTCTTAAAGTGTTGTTTGTAGAATTCATGATTAGCCCTGTCTATAAAATACCTCTTTATTGTTCAAGTTATGTTTTTAAGTTCCATTTGTTTAGAATTCAACTTCTCTTTTCAAAATCATTAATGTCCATCTCATTCACAAAAACTAAAGGATCCTGTGACCAAGTTAGAATTTCCCTTTGATATCTCATATCCATTGATGAACTTGTTACAAATTTTTCTTGACTCCATTGCCCAATGAACCTAACACTTCTTCTTTCTATCTATACTACTTAGATCTTTCATGTTCTACTGTGCCAATTCAACCAAACAAACAAACCAAACAAACACTTGCACTTAATAACTAGTCTAAAATCAATACTTAAAAGAAAACAAGATATACCTTTGCAAAAAAATAATTTGAGAGATCCCTCTCTGAGAACAGGAGGACTAGATACTGGAACTCTAAAGATTTTTTCTAATGTTGCCATGTCATTTGGCTTGCCAATCTGCCAAATCACAGGATACCAAAATAATGGTGATCACGGTGGAACCTGTTGAGTATATAGTTGGTTGAATACCTCTTAAAATTCTTTAGGCCCTTAATTTGACAAAGAATACCCTGGGAATTGTTATCCCACCTCATCACCAACATAATGGTGATCACGATTGGACTACTGAGTTCATAGTTGCCTAGAAAGCTCTTATATACTCATTAGTCTTTCAAACAACCATAGAAACTCAGAAAAAACCCAAAAGTATTTCAAATTGGCTTCATGATAAACATGGTGGTGGACCATAAAACATTTTACCTCCAAAAGAGCTAAAAATTTCCACCTGATGACTCCACTGGCCTCCAGTAGACCTATTAATTCACTAGTCCTTTAAAACTCTCCTGGGAATGCATTGAGCAAACCCAATCATGTTGTTAGTGGACAAAAAAGTTCAAAATATTCCACCTGGCAACTCCACAATCCCAAAAGACCTAATGAATCCACTAGCAGAAGACTCTGAACTGGTTGACAGGATACAGTGACCCCTTTTTCTGATTTACAAAACATGGATTCAGATATTGACCCAGAAGAAAAACTACTGGTCATGATGGAAAAAATGATGTACATGTTTGGAAAAATAATGGAGAGGTATGAGGCTAATTTAAATATTGATGATCTAGAGCAGCCCATGCTTTTTTCAGATCAAGAACAAACTCAACCGCTACAAGACCTAGACAATGAGCAAGATATGTATAATGATCAAGAATTTATAGAAGATGGTGAGCAATATTATAGGGAAAACAATGAAGAAGGTTGTCAATAAAATCCTGATAACCTACCTTTATCTTGTATTATGATGTTAAGGGAACTTTATGACCAAAATGCAAAGGCAGAAAGTGAGCAGTGCCTTGAGGAAAACATAAGCCATCTTGAACTCACAAAATCTGAAATAGGAGAAGAGACAACACAACTAGAGTCTCTGCCTTTATGTTATGACTCATTTCAGATTATTAAAAAAGAATGGAATCCTGACAATATACTAGAAACAACTCATTAACCTTATATTCAAAGTGACTGCCATGAAAATCATGAGGAGTTTTTTGAAACTGAGATAGATCAGGAAAAAGAAGAGAATCCTCAAAATTTCCCTGCAAGCACAAGTAATGTTTCCCTAGAAGAGGCTCAAAAAGACATCTAGCCTCAAAACCAGTCAATACAAGAGAAAGAGGATCGTTGTACTTCTGTCCAAAGAAAAAAAAAATTTCCCCTTTTGACAAAAAAAGAAATTGACCAAATATTAAACAAACAACCAGCCCTCGAATCTTCATTAGAACAAAACACTTCTACTCATCTACCTACTGAACCTTGTTGTCTTAAAACAAAAAACAAACATGTAGATCAGCTCAAAGAAAAGCTAACTGATAACCCAATATGCTTGATTAGTGATATGGTTTATACTAATGATTTTCCAAGTTTTGATGAGTCTGATGATGATGATGAGCTTCAAGCAGAAACTAATCATGCAGGGAAACCATCAATTGATTGGTGTCATGAGTTTCATTATCATCAGCTTGAAAGCAGTAATCAAATAATCCAATCCATTAGAAATAGCTTTCACATAATTGGGAGTCAGAAATCTATATTTTGTGATGATGAGGTTGAGGAGAAAGAGGAATTCCTTGAGCAAGCTGAAGATAAGGAGCCTTCCCCTGAAAAGGTGGAAGTAATTAAAAATACCCTTTCTCAAGAACATGACGATCTCTTCACAAAGTACAGTCCACTGAACTAGAGCTTACCGAGACTACAAAAGGACAACACTGTAATATATGATGAGTCCTCCAGTTCAGATGATAACGAAGATGAGGAGGTTTTTCTTTCTCAAGAAAATATTTATCTCGATCCAGTGGAGAAAGAAGAGGTAATCCTGGTTGGAACCTATCTTCCAAAAACTCGCAACCAGGTATTATTTCAAGATCCCTATGCTCATTTCTTGAAATTTTTTGAAGAAGGGATAAAGGTTTTTAGCAGCAAGGTGTTACCAGAAGAAAGAAGATTTTTTAGCACTACTGCTAAGAAACAAAAGGAATGAGAGTGGCCCTGTTTGTCCATCCTGCCCAAAGAGATGAGAAAGGACCAATCATGGAATCATTTACTGGATTGGTTGTACTGGAAAGGAGAGTTAATCAGCTAAACATGTAAATATTCCAAGTTAGATTAGGGTAGGTAGGAATGTCAATAAAGCTCAACTCTTGAGCATATAGTTAGTCTTTTTGTTTATTTATTTGAAGAATAAAAATGAGAAAAATACAAAAACAAGAAAAAAGAGAAAAGAGGGCAGAATGAAAACAAGAAAGGTACAGCCCCATACCAAAAAAGAGAGACAAAATCTGAAAGTGTGCAAGCTCTAAATGCCACTCCTAAAAACACACTTCTAGTTAGTCATACAACCTAATCATTACTAATTAGCTTTTCAATTTACTGCTGATAGGTTAGTGAATTAGATAAGCCAAACAACACAATCTTGCCTTATCAGTAAGGTAGATTAGGATAGAGGAAACAAAGGTTCACACAAATTCAATATTTGAACCTGTGAATCTCAAAATAAGAATGGCTCTAATTAGATTAAATCTTGAGCCAAAGATAGAAAACAAACTGGTTCCAATATGCTCAAAACTTGAACCAGATGAGAGAGAAAACACATCTCAAACAAATTCAAAACAGAGCTGAAGAAATAATGAAGGATCTTTTAGTTTTTAGATCTTAAGCCTTCACAAATTTTGTTTTACTTTTCATATAGACTATGTGCAACTTTTTTTAATGCCATAGATCTGCAGCAGGTCAGACTGCTTAATCCTAATTTTTGTTGTGTAACCAGCTCCAAAAATAGAAGAAAAGAGATATCAATGCCTTAGAAATAAGCCACTTCGAGGGGGAAACCTCCAATACATTACATAAATGAACAATTCTTGATACAATTTAAAAAACCTCCTTTATATATATAGGAGTCCATGTGGCCATAATGTAATCCTAGTGGGCCACAATGTAATCCTAGCCGACTTAACAATAATAATTTAAGGGCACAATAATAACAAAATGGGGGTTACAAGGGTACAATAATAACAATAAGGGGGTTACACTAATAACAATAAGGGACTATACTAGTAATATAGAGACCTAACATGCCCCTCTCCTTCAAAAAAGTGTTGTCCTCAATGCTTGAGTAGCTCTAGGTGCTTCTGTATAAACTTCTCATCATCCCATGTAGAATCTTCAGTGGGTGAGTTTTTCCACTTGATGAGATACTCTAAAATTTATCGATTCCGTAGCTGTCGAGTTCTTGTTTCCGTGACCGCTTCAAGTTCCAATATGATTTTTCCTTCCTCATCAAGTTCTGGCAATATTGTTTGAACTGGAAGATTTTCACCTATAAACTTCTTTAAGCATGAAACATGGAAAACTGGATGCACTCGCGAAGAAGTAGGAAGCTCCAATTTGTATGCCATAGTACCAATCTTTTGCAACACCTTGTAAGGACCATAGTACTTTGGCGATAATTTATTATCCTCCTTAGCTTGCTTGAGGGACATTTGTTTGTATGGTTGTAGCCGTAAAAATACCCAATCTCCTACATCAAAACTTCTCTCGCTGCGATGTTGATCTGCCTGTTGTTTCATTCGATTTTGTGCCAAATTCGGGTTATCCTTTAAGAGTTGGAGAACTTCTTGCTGATGCTCGATGTGATCTTCCACTGCTTGAACCTTCGAATTTTCCCTTAAAGATGATGTGATGGATGGTGGATGATATCCATAAAGTGCCATAAATGGGGTCATTTTTGCTGCAGTATGGAAGGAAGTGTTATACCACCATTCGGCAAGAGGTAACCACTTGACCCATTGTGTTTGTTTATCAGATACAAAACAACGAAGATATCCTTCCAAACATTTATTTACGATCTCAGTTTGACCATAAGATTGAGGATGATAAGATGAGCTATGAGCTAATTGAGTACCCAAACAAGAAAATAACTCCGTCCAAAAATTTCCAGTAAAAATGGGATCTCTGTCACTCACAATAACCCTTGGGCTTCCATGTAGTTTTTGAATTTTGTCCATAAATGTAGTAGCAACTGTACTTGCTTTAAAT
The DNA here is from genome assembly GCA_034641835.2 of Pinus albicaulis. Classification (NCBI taxonomy): domain Eukaryota; kingdom Viridiplantae; phylum Streptophyta; class Pinopsida; order Pinales; family Pinaceae; genus Pinus; species Pinus albicaulis. The sequence goes on along the minus strand of CM076581.1, from coordinate 603,639,908 downwards.
GGATGGGATAATGCACAAAAGTGTGCATACTTGGTAAGACTATCAACTACCACCATGATGACACTCTTTCCTTCGGTCTTAGGTAAACCTGTGATAAAATCCATTGAAATCTCCTCCCAACGTTGAATTAGAATGGATAAAGGTTCTAGAAGTCTCGGGGTCTTAATTGTCTCAAATTTATTCTGTTGGCAAACCAAACATTCCGCCACAAACTTTTGAATATAAGATTTAAGGCCATCCAAAAAAAATTCTTTCTTCACCTTGTGGTAAGTTTTTAAAAATCCTGAGTGTCCTCCTAAAGGAGAAGTGTACAATTCCAGAAGAATCTTTTGTTTTAGTTGGGAATTCTTACAAAGATATAAGTAATGTTTGTACCATAAGGAATCATTTTTCCAACTAAATGTATTAGACATACTAGGATCTTGCTGCAACTTTTGAATGAGTGTCGATACATCTTTGTCCTTCTTCCATTCATCTCTTGCTTTGGTTATCCAATCTGGTTGGATAATAGAAATGGCACAAAGCAATGCTTCCACTTCTTCATTATTTCTTGAGAGTGCATCTGCAACAACATTAAGCTTTCCTTTTTTGTAGATTATTTCAAAGTCATAACCCAACATCTTTGTGACCCATTTTTTCTGCTCTTATGAAGATAGTCTTTGTTCCAAAAAGTGTTTAAGACTATCATGATCAGTTTTTACCTTGAAGTGTCTTCCCATTAGGTAAGTTCTCCATTTCTTTAGTGCATGCAGTATTGCTAAAATTTCCTTCTCATAGATAGGTTTTTGTACATACTTTCCTTTGATTGGATGACTTTCAAAAGCAATGGGTCTTCCTTCCTACATTAAAACAACATCAATTCCATTTCCTAAGGCATCACATTCCACAATAAAGGTTTTTGTGAAGTTTGGCGTAGCTAAGACCGGTGCTAGGCACATTGCATCTTTAAGATGTTCAAATGCCTTAGTTGCTTCAGGAGTCCATGAAAATGCATCTTTCTTCAATAATGTTGTTAGAGGTGCTGCTATTCTCCCATAATTCTTAAAAAACTTGCGATAATACCCTGTTAACCCGAGAAATCCTCGCAAATGCTTTATGGTTGTGGGGACTTTCCATTCCTTAATGGCTTTAATTTTGTTAGGGTCTACTTTAACACCCTCGTGAGATACAATATGACCCAGATATTCCACCTCTTGTACTCCAAAGAAACATTTGGATTTTTTTGCATATAATTGTTTCTCCCGCAATAGTTTGAGCACCCTGTCAACATGTTCAACATGATCCTTCCAAGACCTGCTGTAGATTAGTATATCATCAAAAAATACTAGCACAAATTTTCTAAGGAAGGGTTTGAAAATGGAATTCATCAACCCTTGAAACGTAGAAGGTGCATTGGTAAGGCCAAAAGGCATGACCAAAAATTCATAATGACCCTCATGAGTTCGAAATGTTGTTTTTGGAATATCTTCAGTCTTCATTCTAATTTGATGATATCCTGAATGAAGATCCAACTTGGTAAAATAAATTGCTCCATGTAATTCATCCAATAATTCATCAATAATAGGAATGGGAAATTTATCTTTAATGGTGAGCTTATTGAGCTCCCTATAATCCGGACAAATTCGCCATGATCCATCCTTCTTGTGTACCAATACTACAGGAGCATAGAAAGAACTTTGACTAGGTTGAATTATACCCGCCTCTAACATTTCTGCAATCATACGTTCAATTTCTCTCTTTTGGAAGTAAGGATATCTATAAGGCCTGATGTTTGGAGGAACACTTCCTGGAATCAAATGAATAGAATGATCATGATCAAGAATAGGTGGGAGTCCTTTGGGAGTTTCAAACACCTTGGAATGATTGTCCAAGACTTGTTGGAGATCTGCAGAAATAGATGATTTTGATGTTGGAACTTCTAGTGAGCATAATTGTGCAATTACACCTCGTTTTTATTTCTTTAAAAGATTTTTCATGACATTAGAGATTATTATCTTTCCCGGCTTCTCGGTAATACCCCGTAATTCAACTTCCTTTCCTTCTGAAAAAAATTTCAAGAAAAGTTCTTGAAAATTAAAAGTTACCATCCCCAAAGATTGTAACCATTCTACTCCTAGAACAACATCAGCACCTCCCATAGGAATGGAAAGCATTGGACTAGTAAATACATATTCCCCCATGGTTAGCTTGATATTATGGCATTTTCCAGAGCAATTTATAGTTCCTCCATTTGCAACCATCACTTGACATTCTGGTGCTGGGTATAGGAAACAATTTATTTCCTTGGCTACCTTATAATGAATAAAATTATGGGTGCTACCTGAATCAATCAACACTATTACCCTTTTCTTCTTTATATGTCCTTCTATCTTGAGAGTTTGAGGAGTGGCAATTCCTGCCAGTGCATTACACGATATGGTCGGATTCATTTCTTCCTCTTCTAGGGGTGGTTCCTGGTGTATATCCTCTTCTTGTTCATTTTCTTCTTCTTCTTCACAATCTATGTAAAATAATTTCTTCTCAGCACACTTATGACCTTTTGTGTATTTGCTATCACAACTGTAGCAAAGCCCTTTTGCTCTTTTTTCTTCCAATTGTTGTGGTGTCAACCTTGTAGGTTGTGGAAATCTAGGCGTAGCAACACTTCCTTCTTTATAGAATTGAGTGGTAGGCTTCCTTGTCGCCATAATTTTACATTCAACTTTTTTTTCCAACCTGAATGCCTTCTCCAATGAATCAGGTTCCAAAACGCGAACTTCATGTTGGATGTTATCCTTTAAAGTGCCTATGAAGAGATCAATCCTGTGTTCCTCTGGAATATCAGTTACACTTATATTCAATTTTTGGAAGTCCTCAATGTGCTGCCCCACTAAACCCTTTTGTTTGAGATTTATCAATTGGCTAAAGAAGGTGTTGCTCTTTGTATCCTCATAATGTGCTAGCATTTCCTCCGTAAAAATTGACCAAGTGAAAATTTTTTTACGGGAGAAAAGCCATCGATACCATACAAATGTATTTTTTTCTAAATGTAAAGTTGCAATGCGTACCTTTTGTGTGTTTTGCACGTTATGGAGATCAAAATATTTCTCCATCTGTAGTATCCATGTTTTAAGATCCTTTCCATCAAACTTCTTCATATCCATTTTTGGAAGATGGTGGTTCTTCCCGCCAACATTAGAGTTTATGAAATCACGATTAACATTTATTTTGTTCTCATCATGAGGTTCTTCTACTATCTTTTCACCATTGGGAAACATTTCTTGTATCAACTTTGTCAAACCTTCGATGTATGCTTTTAGATCATTCTTCATGTTTTCCATGTTGTCTTTCATGTCATCCATCTTAGCTTCCATGCTCGCTTCCATGCCATCCATCTTAGCTTCCATGCCTTTCTTCATACCGTCCATCTTCGCTTCCATGCCTTTCTTCAAAACTTCCATTTCATTTTTTGTTGCTCTTTATGAGAGTGAAATTTGTTGCACTTGCTCTTGTAATTTTGATAGATCATGTTGCAATTCTTCATCTTCATGAGTCATAGTAGAGCCTTCTGAAGGCTTAATGGGTGTTGAATTATTTTTACGGGCATCTTTTAGAACCCAATACTGATATCTATTCTACAATATGCCCTTGGAATCAATTCAAATTGATTCTTCAAACAAGACTTATGCAATTCGGAAAAAAAATACACACCTTTTTCTTGCTTTTGAAGAGCTCGATATTGAAATTGGATTATCTTTGTGATTGCAGAACTTCAATATTTTAATTTCAGTACCAACGTAGCCCTCTGAAGTATATTTAGAATGCCACACGTCTGACCTGATTTGGATTCTCCAAGACAAAGTTGTGTGCAATCTCCCACATTGACCTAATTATGGACTGGTTTAGTAGATCTAACTTGTACGACTTTCCACGTGTCACTGTTTCATCCTTCGGCTCTAAAATTGATAGCCAAGAAACAAAATTCTGTGTTCTTGTGACCATTTTTTACGGCGCTCCAATCCGATGCTCAGAGAGAGAGTTATGAAGATTTTCCCACGATCACCTATTTGAGATGAAATTTAGGAGCCTGAAAAAACACTACCTTCCACAGATCATATCTCCAAAAGTATTACGAACCAAGCTCTGAAATTTTTTGACGATGTTCCTCAGGATTTTGGCTTCGTACCCTAAAATTTCAGCTTTGGAAACTTTGTAGAAACAAAGTTATAGCGAAAATTCCATGATGACCTGTTTGGAGCAGCGAAACCCTAAAATCCAAAGCTCTGATACCAAATGTTGTGTAACCAGCTCCAAAAATAGAAGAAAAGAGATATCAACGCCTTAGAAATAAGCCACTTCGAGGGGGCAACCTCCAATACATTACATAAATTAAAAATTCTCTTATGATACAATTTACAAAACCTCCTTTCTATATATAGGAGTCTATGTGGCCATAATGTAATCCTAGTGGGCCACAATGTAATCCTAGCCGACCTAACAATAATAATTTAAGGGCACAATAATAACAAAATGGGCGTTACAAGGGTACAATAATAACAATAAGGGGGTTACACTAATAACAATAAGGGACTATACTAGTAATATAGGGACCTAACAACTTGGCTACTTTTAAATTTCCTATTTTAGAATTTAGAGAATAAAGGTCTGTCAAACAGTATAATCTTGACAGATAGGAGTTAGGTAGTGAAATTATGAGTTCAACTGCTTAATCTGAACTCATGGAGGAATAAGTTTAAACTTAGATTAGTTTCCTATTTTTCAAAAGAATAAAATGTTGATGAAGAGAGTTTGCTAGTCCAAATGCACTCTGAAGGAAGAAAAAATGTTAGGATCATTAGGAATGGGTAGGTAGAGATGTTGTTTTGATAGAATTCCATTGTTTCAGATTGCTACGGAGATTATCAAATCAAAGAAAGGTCAGCTAAAGGAAAAGAAAGTTTCTACGCAATGGATGAAGGCACTGGTTTACTGAAAAGCCAAAGATCAATAGCTGAGGTTCTAGACACCTAAAGAACCAGCTGTCCTCCCCAAGTGGAGCCACTGTTAGCCACCTATAAATTTTGCTATACCAAGAGGTGGCTAGAATTTGTCTACAAGCCTTCAAGAGATAGTTTCCTTTGAAAACCTATCATCTTTTTGAAGTCTTATGATGTTCTTTATCCTTTTAATTAATTTTCACTGCTGTTTCACTATAAGTCCTCAAGTACTTGCTGATTACCAAGAGAAAAATTGCTTAAGAAACTCCATTTTCCCTGATTTCACCTCTCCATTTCACTCTCTAATTTCATCCATAAAAGACCTTCATTTGACTTCTAAATCATTTCAAAAACCCCTTTAAGCCTTATACCTCTCTTTTATCTGGCCTAAAAATCCTTCTCTCATTTATCGGAACCCTGTTTTGGCTTTAAAATCTCTTTAATTTGGCCTAAAAACAACCCCCAAGAGCTTATATTCTTCAACCCTCTTCCTCATATGTCCGAAGCCCCACAATTGGGCGCTCAAAGGCCAAGAAACCCCATCTCCGAAACCCTATGCCTTCTATTTTTTGTTCCCCGACATTTCAATTTTAAATGAAAATGTACCATTGATCTACATAGATCAACGGCCATCAGGCCATCCTTCCCTCCACCTGTTCGCTTACCACGCTTTCCCTTTTTCAAAACTTTCCACTTCATCCTTAAATCTCCACCTTCCATTCGAGAGATCAGACAATCGGGACTAAACCCGACAACCCATTGCACCCGTCCGCTACGCGACCAAATCTACATCCCCGTAGACCCCACTACCATCTCCGCCCGTGCATCTTTCAGCCCATCGCATTCCACCCGTGCCATCAGATTGGCCGCCCATCATCCAACGGCTGAAAATCCATATCGCGCAAATTTTTGCCCCGTTCCATAGTGCACTACTTTCGCGTGATATAAACAGTTTCCATTTGCCACGCGTCGAGCGATGAATGGAATCACGTTCTAAAAGCTAATACCGCCTACCCCCCCAAATGCTGCGCAAAAACCATTGATGGTTTTCCCGAAACCACTTCTTCTTAATTCACGCCCTAATTCAAAAATTGAAACCCTGCTTCACTTCCGCCAAGGGTTTCTCCCTTCTACTGCTGCATTCCTCCATCCTCACGGCTCCGAAACATTTCCATGAACCTTCCAAAGCAGTTAAACCCTCCATTCGCAAGATTTTAAAATAACTTTGTTTGTTTGTGCAGGTTTGGATAAAATTACAGGGATAAACGTTCCCACAGCCATTTTAGTGTTATGGGCCGAGGATGACGATCCTTATGGCCTTTGGTACAAATTAAAGGGTTTTGAAGTGCTAATTACATGTTCTAAGAAGGTCGATAAGTCATGATTGTTGGCTTTTCAAAACCATTTCTCCGACAAACCCTCTGCGCACCTGCAAACAACAAACACAACCAGAGTTAATTAAATAAAATAATATCAGTGTTAAGATAAAGATCAGAGCATAATCAAAGGTTTAAAGATGTTAATCAAAGCTTGAAAGGATCAAGGCCCAAATTTAATATCAAAGGCCTAATCCATAGAATGTAAAAAAAAGATCCAGAAGAACCTTGGATGCCACATCTAAGGGGCTAATTGAATCCCCAACTACCAAAATTGCCTCCTGTAGCCTCTCTGCCTCAAAGGAATACCCAGATCAATTTTCAGTCAGTAACATTAAGACTAAAGACAGTTGAAGAGTTATTACAAACGAAGGAAGATATTTCAAACTGTCAGTAAAGTTATTGAAAGGATAAGAAAATTCCTGAAAGTCAATCTTTTCACCCACTAAGCCTAAAAAGCAGAAAATAGAGTTAATAAAACATAGTTAGAATTAAATGAATTCCTACCTTATGCCTTGCATGGTTTTCAAGGCTAGGAGTTGCATTTAACATAGCATTAATGATATTCAAGCCCTAAAACTCTTCCACCTCCTCATTTCTTCTATAAATACTTCTGAAGAAAATGAGAAGTTGTTGGTTGGTTGGTCACTAGTTGTAACACTGAAACTCTTTGAAATAATACATAGTCTATTGAAGTTAAAGAAGAAATTGAAGTCTTGGAAGCTGGATTATGTTTTGACATGCTTGTTCTTGAGAAGGCTCTATCATTGGATCCCTGAGCTTGGCTGTTGGTGATGTATTCTGAACTGTCTGCAATTTTTCCTATTTTCATTATGTTTCATAAATTCTTACTACAGTAGGATGAAAATTTTAGGCTAAGAGATGACTCCTGGAAGCACCTTAGACCTGTTTATCCTTCATTGTTTTATGTTTTCTTCCGCTGAGGTATTTGAGAGTCTTTAATATTTCTCTTTATTACTCATGCTTGTTTATTTCTTAAGTAGTTCAAATAGTTGGTTCCATCATGATTTATGGTTTTCCTTGCTTGCCTGCTGCCACTTGAAAACTATTTTTGAAGTCTCCCTTTGAAGTACCATTGTTTACAGTTAGCCAAGGAGGTCTGTTTCGATCATACCCTTTGCCCCTGCTTGAATAATTGTTTTAAAGGTCTTTATAGTTGTGATCATAGATGTGTTAGGTGTTCCCTCTTCTATGACTGCAATTATCAGTGAATATTTTATGTTTTCTAATTCCTTTGAAATAAAGTATTTGAGAAAATAGGGTGTTCCCCGAATCTTAGATTTCATTTTAAAAGTTGTCTTGAAGTCATTATTTTCTTAAAGTATGGTTTGTAGAATTCATGGTTAGCCCTGTCTATCAAATACCTCTTTCTGTTCAAGTTATGCTTTCAAGTTCCCTTTGTTGAGAATTCAATTTCTCTTCCCAAAATCATTAATGTCCATCTCATTCACAAAACTAAAGGATCCTGTGGCCAAGTTAGATTTTCCCTTTGATATCCCATATCCATTGATGAGTTTGTCATAAACCTCTTCTTGACTCCATTGCCCAATGAATCATATACTTCTTCTTTCTATCTATCTTTCATAGACCTTTCATATTATGCTGTGCCAATTCAACCAAACAAACAAAAAAACCAAACAAACACTTGCACTTAATAACTAGTCTAAAATCAATACTTAAAATAAAACAAGATATACCTTTGCGAACAAATAATTTGAGAGATCCCTCTCTGAGAATAGGAGGACTAGATCCTGGAACTCTAAAGATTGGTTCTGATGTTGCCTTTTCATTTGGCTTGCCAATCTGCCAAATCACAGGATACCAAAAGGACGTCTACCTCATTTTGTTATGAGTATGAGGAGACGAAGTAAACTCAGTATTCTTTGTGAAATTTTAACGAGTCCAACAGAGAAAAATTCGGTGCTCTCCGTGAAATTTTAACGAGTCATGCAGAGAAAAATCGGTCACTTTTTCTGTTTAAAGAGCTTTGAAAAAAGAGGAATAGAATGGCTCCTGATTCTCTGTCGTTGTAGTTTAACGAGCTCGACAAAGAGAACTCAAGGTTTTTCCAGTTTTATGAGCTAGAAAAAATCCCTAAAAAGAAAGTTTGGTGCTTCTTCATGTTAGTTTTAACGAGTTTGAAGAAGAGAACTCCAAGTTTTTCGGATTAACGAGCAAGAAAAATACCCTGAAAAGAATGCTCGAAATCGACTTCGTGTAAGTTTAATGAATCCAAGGAAGAGAACTCAAGGTTTTTTGGATTAACGAGCAAGAAAAATTCCATAAAAAGAACGCTCGAAATTAGGTCGAACATGGTTATATCTGAATATAGATCTTGATCACTCATCAGAACATCAGTAACTAAATTCAATAGTTGCGCCACATATGCAACTTGAATTCACGACTTTTTGCAGACTAGCTAAGAGAGACATGCCCTAGAAATGGCTATAAGAAGGTCAGAAGACTTTCATTTTCACTGTTTTGAATGCTGTGAAGGAGCTATGGGGTGAAAAAGTGTAGCTGGCGATTGCGGTCAATCCGGGCAACGATTCTTCTTCTCGCAAGATCCAGGTAAGAGCTGGAACTTGCTACTATCATTTTATTTTGTTTTTATGAAGTTTTGCTGGTTCAAAATGAGAAATTTGGCAGGCCCTAAAAACGTTTAGCGGCTAACGCAGGCCAGTAGTTCTGGAACCACGTTAAACACACCTCCCGTGAAGGAAGGGCATGTTAGCACGCTCTGTTTTTCTCTATAGCCCACGTTAGGCACAAAGCATGTTTTAAGAACTCGTTGATAAGAATTTTGAAGCATTCCAGGAAATTTATAATCGGTTGAAAATGTTGTATTGGCAGGTATTCAACTATTAATCATGAGTATCTGGCGAGAGAGAGAGAATGAGTGTGAAGAAAGAGATATGATCACTTATGTTGCTAGTTTAATGGCACTCTGCAGGTGTGGTTTGCTAAAATATGCATGGTTGGAACTGATGAGGGGTCAAGAGGACCTCCCGATGGCTGATTCAGCAATGGGACGAGCGTCACCACGTCTTTCGTATTGGGGGAAATGAGCTCTCAATTGAGAAGGACAATATTTATTTTTTGACTAGCCTGTCGTGTCATGGACCGAGGCCTAACTTGACGAGGTCAAGAGCGGATCCTCACTCTACTGCTGATGTTATCCTTACTCATTGTACACGCAACACAAAGGTAGTTAGCAACCGGGTGCCTATCGCATGGGTGGCTTCGAGACCACTAGGGTCTCTACTATGGATGATCATTCGCTTGGCAGGGGCCAAGAGTCAGCATGTGGCCACCAAGGCCTAGATGTTGCTAGCCTTAGATTGCATGTAGCCTCAGGTTTTTGACTGGTGTGATGGAGTTGTCCGTCGGGTCCGAGCAGAGCTTACAACATGTAAGACCTGTACCCAAAGAGAGTTTGGGTACGACACATTGATCATTTCTTCCTTACTAGAGCGGGTGCTAGTGATGAGACCCAGGATGATTACAGCTACATTGGGCCCACGTGAGTTGAGACAGGGTCGATGGGCAGCTTTGATCCCGCGGACTGGAGAGGGTTCAGTCCGACACTGTTTTGATTATGGGTTCTTTGATTGGCATAACTCTCAGATCATTATGATTGAGGATTATCCCTATGCAGGGATGAAATTCATCGAAGATCCGGAGCTAGTGTTGCCCCCTAGTACCTAGTGGGGGCTCGATGGTAATAAAGGAAGGATCAGTGTACTTTAGGAAGTATTTTTTGTCTTTTGAATGTTTATGCAATTTTTTTTTTTTTTAAATAGGGTGAAAAAATGCTATGACATGAAGCTTTTTTGCTTGACACAGATGAGGCACTTGTCTGCCCAGCTGGGGCCCCTCGTTATGCATGGCGAGGAATGCATCTACCCAGGGATGGCGCAGCGACAGAGGATGCCGAAGCCGCCGGAGATGATGATACCCAGATCCCACATGAACTCTCCAGAAACTTGGAGGGTTTGAGCATGGGTATACAACCTCTTCCTATGCGGGAGGTTCTAGTTCGTCTACAATGGCATACTGTAGGTGTACCAGAGAGATATATGGTGCCTCTGAGGAGGATAGCTAGGGTAGTTGTATGTTATTTTGAGCATCAGGCTTAGCTAGCAGGGCAATTGTATAAATGTCATAGCGAGGCTTATTGCAGCCAAATTTTTGTAAAACACCCAAGTTTTGAGAGATTTTTTGATGTAACTATTGTACTGGACATGACATATATATATATATATATATATATATATATATATATATATATATATATATATATATATATATATATATATATATATACATACTTTTTGGTGATTTTGTGTTTTCTAATTTTTTATGTATTTTCTATGGGATAAAAAATATATATACTCATGTGTAAATATTTTATAACAAATGCATAAATGCCACCCAATACATAGTTTCACAAAGAATCGGCCAATGCATTAAATTCTCTAGGAACATGCTCAAATGAAATGGTTTGAAATTGAAGTTATAAAAGTCGTACCCTTAAAAAATAACGTAATAAGATTGGATGATAGACACGGTAATGATTGTTTAAATGCATAACTACGAGTTGGGAATCTAACTTGACCACTAAATTGGATATGTTGCAAGATGCAGCCTCCGTGAGGAGTTGGATCACTTACATGTACTCGGCAACGTTATTGGTGACGGTACCTAGGAAAATTCCCCTAGAACTAAGAAGTTCTGACTCAGGTGTGTAGAGAACCCAAGTAGCTTAAGCAATGTGTCTAGTGTGACTACTAGCACCATTCGCATATCTGACGTATGATAAGGAGGATGATGACATCTGTGTGAAAGAAAAAGATTGTATATGAGAAAAAGAACTAAAAAACCAAAAATATCCAGAGACATCAAAACCATAGGCAAAACTTGTATACATAAAATTACAAAACATATGCCTAGTGCGGAATTAGGAAAAATACTTCTTCAGATAGAGCCCGTTGCGAGGCTCCGCGAGAAGAATTCCATTACATTCCTGAAGTGTGTAAGCTCCTTTTTAAAGGACCTTAGTGATGATGTAAGGATCAAGCCATAATTTTTGGAGTGTTCCTGCCCCCAAGAGGTCATGTTTCTGATCATAGAGTAGAACAAGATCACCCTCTTGGAAAGGACGAGGCTTGACATATTTGTCGTATTGAGCTTTGACTCAGTGCTGGTGAGCTTCGAGTGCTAGTGTAGCATCTCGACGAGTTTCATCCAAATGATCAAGTGAGAGAAAGTGCTCTTCTGTGGTAGTAGTGCCGGGCATGAGTTCAACAACCAGTTTGAGTGATGGAATTTCACACTCAATTGGGAGTACTGCTTCTAGGCCGAATGCAAGTTGAAATGGAATGAAGCCTGTGGTAGTTTTTACTAACGTTCAGTATGCACATAACGCAGAATACAACTTTCGATGCCATGTGGTTTTATGGTTTCCAACTAATTGATGGATCATGGTTTTGAGTAATTGATGGATCATGGTTTTGAGGACGCCATTTACGGCTTTGACTTGACCATTAGCTTGAGGATAGTAGGACGAAGATTGATCTTGTCGAAAACCTAGCATGGAGGTTAATTCAGTCATCATGTGATTCTGAAAGTGTGATCCATGATCTGTGACAGTAGATAGGGGTACGCCGAACCGATATATCACCTGATTGAACAGGAAAAGAGCGGTAGTTTCGCCATCAACCTTAAAAGTGGGAATGGCTTCCGCCCATTTCATAAAATAGTCGACTGCAACTACGATGTAGTTGTGTCCATTTTAGAGATGGGATTGCAGGTGACAAAGTCAATTCCCCATTTAGCGAAAGGACCAATGGAAATAACCGGATGAAGAGGGGCGGGATAAGCACGCATTTTATTTGTGAAAATTTGACACGGATGGCACTTCTGGACTGCTGCAACAAAGTAGGCCAATAATAACCCGCGCGCAAGATTTTTTGGGCATTAGCTATGCCCGAAAGATGACCGCCACATTCCCTTGCGTGGAAGTTATTCAAAATGCGTTCCGCTTCATTAAGGGTGAGACAACATCAGAGAATAGTATCGATACCACGACGATATAAAGTGTCATTCAGCACGATGTAGTGCTTTGCATGGTGGCGAATACGAAGACGGTCGTCGAACGTAAGAGTTGGGCAGAAGCGTTGGGTTTGTAGGTAGACCAAAATGTCTCCATACCAAGGGTCTGAAGAATCGATCAAGTATACAGATTCATCAGGAAATGGATCATGAGCTACTTCTTCTGAGTCAATTCTGGGAAGATCTGATAGCAATTCGGCGAAGACTAGAGATTTCTTTGCTTTGGCAGTCGTGAAGACCAAATCAAATTGTTGGAGGATTATAATCCATTTGGAATATTTTCCTCCAATAATTTTTTGAGACAGGATGTGTCGCATGGGGTTCTCCAAAGCAATAATAGTAGTCTGTCGCAGCAATATATAGTGTCGGAGTCGAGTGACGGTAAAACTACCGCCAGAGAAAGTTTCTCCACATGTGAATAATTTAGTTCGGGTCTGATTAGACCTTTTGACAAGTAGTATATCACATGTTCACTGTCGTCATTGTGAACTTGAACCAGAACCATTCCAAGCGAGGATGGTGAGGCTGCTAGGTAGAGGAGAAAGTCGCGTGAGTAGTCGGGGGCACTAAGGAGTGGGGCTGAAACAAGTGTATGTTTTAAAGCATCAAATGACCGTTGAGCTTGGTCATCCCACAAATATAGTGTTCCCTTCTTCAATAATCACATAAATCCTTTCATCATCACGTCATAGTTGACAATGAATCGACATAAAATTTTTTCCTTCCCTTGCAAACATTAGAGTTGGAGGATGGATTGTGGCATCGACAATTCCACTATTGCTTTAACCTTATCGGGACCAACCCTAATCCCGTGCTTGGATAAAATGAAACCTAGAAGACACTCGGATTCGACCATAAATATTCATTTATGAGGATTCACACGTATATTGTAGAAACTACACCTGGCAAAAATTTCTTTCAGATGAGAAAGGTGATCAGGTCTTTTCTTGGAATGGGCTGGGAGGTCATCCAAGTAAGCCTGTACAATATGTCGAATGTTGTGGAAGGCGTAGTCCATAGCCCGCTGAAAAGTTGCTCCAACATTCTTCAGATCGAATGGGAGTTTACGATATGCAAATGTGCCCCAAGGACAGATGAAGGAAGTTTTATGCTGGTCTTTTTTTTAATCACAATCTAGTTATAGCCCGAGAATCCTTCCATAAAGGAAAAAGATTCACATTTGGCGCAATCGTCGAGGATCTGATCTATGAACAGCATAGGATAATTGTCTTTGGGACAAGCAGCATTCAGATCATGATAGTCAACACAAATTTGGATGGTGCCTTGTTTTTTTCTACGAGAAACGGATTGGTAACCCATTCTGTAAAAGGAATGGGATAGATGAAAGAAGCATTTAAATGTTTTTCTACCTTAGTTTTGATGGCGGCCAATTTACGCGGGTGGACAGGTCGTAGTCGTTGCCAAACTGGTTTGGAATTGTCATAAACTTTGATTTCGTGCTCAACTATAGATGGATCTATGGCGGGAATTTCGTCATAAGGCCAAGCAAACACATCGCGAAATTCCTTGAAAAGGGATGTGAAGCATGCAATTTCCTCAAGATTGCAATCTTCTCCAATCTGAATATTTTCCACGATACCCATTTTGACCGAGATATCAATGAGCATTGTCTTAGAATGATTACCCATGTTCCCTTTTGAATTGATAGTTTGAACAGTCGTGTAAGCGGAGGGAACCATTTCAGGTGGATCAAAGGATGGGATTTGAGTATTTATCACGTCCAAGTCGATCATCGAAGCGTGATGGTGAAACTCTCCCCAAGGTCGTTCTTCTAGAGACATGATATCTCTAATAGCTTCGTCCATAGGCAAGACTTCATTGAGGAGATCCTTAGAGAGAACTATGATGGGCGGGAGGTTTGTATCTTTGGTTGAAACCATAGCAGTGGAGGGTTCAGATGTAATTTGGATGGCTTAGTAAGCCAACTCGGCTGGTGAGAGCGGCATCTGATCTCCGTAGGAATCAATGTATGAAGGTGCTGGAAGGATCCATGGGTCAATAGAGCCATCCAAAGTGGTGGATATAATTGCAACTATATTTGGAACCTCTGGTGGCGGGAAAGGAAAGAAACCCATTAGGGAAGATGCCTTCAGAAGACCGGTACCAATACTAACGTAAGAGTCAGGAAAGCCTCCTATTAGGGGTACAGTGCTACTTGGTAACGTGGTTTAATCAGGGGTGCAGAAGGATAACTGATCCATTGTGACTATTTTCCCATCCAATGGAAATAAGATGAGTCGAAAGACCGAAGAAACAATGGCGGTCATGGCGTAAGACCAACTGCGATCGAGCAATAGATTATAGTCGAGATGGTGATCTACGACTTCAACGTCCACTGTTATCCCACTCAGAGTGATGGGAAAGCTAGCAAGGTATCCTTTTGGGAGGAATGTGTGGCCATAAAAAGCTTTGAAAGAATTCAATGGTGGTGACAAAGTAGGAGAACCTAAAGTGATCCAGCAAGCCTGTGACATAACGCAGGTCGAAGCACCCTCGTTAATGACAGTACGATGGATTGGTCTCCCTTTCGACACAACTTGCACTTGGAACGTGAGTTGGTGTGAGAGGCGAGTATGACATTTTTCCATATCAAAGATAGCTAGCATGGAATCATGGGGGTTTATTCCACTAATGGCCGAAAGCAAGGCTTTCCTTTGTGCTGGATAGGTTTTCAATACTTCGAGAGAAGACATGGCTAACGGTGCCTGCGCCAAATCTTATACAATCTTGTAGTTTTGGGTTGCATGTGCAGAGGTGTTATGATTCATTCGTCGAAGTGTCCCTTTGTGGGGACGAATCACAGGATCAACAGTTGGCCGTTCGATATGCAGATCGTTGGGCAGTGGTGGGTTCGAACTGGTACCAGGTTCTTGAGCGTCTATGGTGGGATTTCCATAAAGCTTGGCTCGTGTTTGAAGTTCACCACTTTCAATGCCATAAATGGTGGATGATCCTTCACCGAAAGGATGCAAACTACCATTGCCCCTTTGCGGGGGTTGTGGAGGGTTTGCAACCATGTGTTGCTGTTGCTGCTGTTGATTAGGGAAAGGGTTATGAAGAACGACAGGTGTTATCCTAGAATCCTTGTTTGTGATAAAATCAGTGCATTCCTACAGCCAAGGACATTTGTATGTCAAGTGGTCCTCCGCAAAGATCTTGCTAGGAAATTTCATGGGTTTCTCCTTCCCTTTGTCATTTTTAGCAGCATTTTTCTGATTAGGATTATTCTGATGGTCTGACTGCTCTTCTGAAGAAGATGTCTTTTTCTTGTTCTTCTTATTCTTTTCACTAGGTTTTTGTGAAGTTTGCACAGAGTTTACCTCAATGGTAGGAAGAGTAGTCCTTTGGTTAGGGGCAGTGGCAACCGAGGATGGTTGGGAGGTTTTCCCCCGAGACTGTTTTGTGGCTATGCCAGAGATTGCGCCAACGAGACCGTCGGTGTGGACTCTAGGTTTCTGAGTAGCGGGAGAATTTGTGTTACCTGGGGCATTGGGGAGTAAATCATATAGTGTGCCAGATTGTGAGTAGATTAATTCTATATGCTGGGCATGACGAATGCATTGATCTTCTGTAACTGCACCGGATAGGCCAATGTCTTTAGAGATGTGGGGTAAGAGAGACTTACAAACCAATTAGACAGAAGATGATCTGGGATTGGCACTTTGACTAGCCTCCTCCTACGCCTCCATTCATGAATGTGATCAAAGATGTGGGTGGTGGTATCTTGGCGCAACGAGGTTAACAGTTCCGTTCCAGTTTCATATCTAATCGGTAATTGGAAGTTCTTTAGAAACTCTGTAGCTAAAGCACCAAAAGTATTGATGGCAGAGCGTGGTAATTCAATATACCACTTGGTAGCATTGCCTGTAAGGGTGCGGGGAAACAGTCGAAGTAGGATACTATCATCCACCATGGAATTAGAGATAGACCATAAATGAAAGGTGGTGATGTGTGCGGCTAAGTCTTCCCCTTGTTTCCCATCGAACTTTGGGATGTCAGAAGGAATCTTGTGTGATATTGGAGGTCAGAGCGGGTTGTGATTGATGGGGTCATTAGTCAGTTTATAGATGTCGAGGATGTCTAGAGCTGCCAAAAATGGAAATTGTGGGTTCGCCCCCGAATCTAGCCAAGGAAGGTTCGGCTGACTATTTAGACCATAAGGTCCGCCCATCAATGTGTTACCAGGAGGATAAGTGGAACTTTGATAAAAATTTCCTATGGGTGGAGGTGTAGGGATATATGGTTGCTGTCCATAGGGCATATTGTATTGTGGGGCGAATGGTTGGTTGCCCCCAGCATAAAAGTGCCCCCTTAGCCTAGATGGAGGTTGGGGTGGGTTAGCTCATATGGATGCAAAAGAGCTGCCTAGAGGCATGCTACTACTTACATAGTTCAGCAACGACATAGATCCTACACCGATATTTAAACCACTTAAGGGAATAGTGTTAACAATAGGTTGTCCGGTTTGTCCTAACGATTGCAGGGGTAGTGAAATGTTCCCTATTATTTGTGTGCTGGTGACACTTCCCCCTGGTATGGAGGCCAAGGGGTTTGAACTCAACAAAGGGTTCCAATCAAAAGGGTTGCTAAAAGGCACCGAAGTAGTCCCACTCGTGGGAGGGGAAACCGTAGGTCTTAACGTGGTCACGGTAGGAGTATATCCCGAAGGACTCGACGAGTTACTCATAGTTTTGATGACTGTAGGGGTGGGACTAGGAATAATTTGACTACTGGGGTTACCAAATAATGGCATAGACCTGAAAACTGGCGGGGAGGATGGTGGCGAACCTGGGATGGTTTCCATTGGTATCGACCCTGTGGATGTCGGTTGTTAAATGAATGTTTGTGCGGCTGAAGACATGTCTTGGCGTGGTGGAATCTGAATTATCATGGTTGCCGATGGATCAGTGAGTGGAGGATTGTAATGAGGTATGACACCTTCCGTGAAAGGGTCCTCTGGAAAATCTGTATGATATGAGGCTATGTGAAAATTAGGGTTCATTAATGGAGACTGCTCTTCCGCAGAAGGCATGGGTTCACCAAGGTTCAATTCTTTCTCAGGAGTCAAAGGAGGTAGACATTGTTTTCGTCGAGATAGACATTGTGGATTGGATGATGCCACGGTGACCTATTTATTTTTAACAAATGTTAATAAATTGTGATTTATTATAAAGTCTCAATGACAGTAACCACACACCTAAAAAAAGAAAAAATGAAAAAAGGACTCTCTAAAATCAATCAACAAGCAGCGAGAATAGGGTGCCCTATCTGAGTACTACCATTTTCTGGAGATGAAACCAAGTATCACAATAGTATACAGAGAGGTTTGGTTGAAAGTATAGTTACGGTTACTCTAGAGCTTCGCCCGAACCTCAGATGATAGTTGTAAGTACTCTCGTGAAGATGAGTACCCTCCTAAAGATCGAAGGCAGAGTAGGTCCGTCTGTTTCAGGTACCAGGATAGCCTGTCCCAGTCACCTTGTGTAAGTCCCTAAACAGTATGGCCAATAAAGATACCTCAAATCATAGACATCATCAGGGGGGTCACGGTCTAGGACAACATGCTATATGGGCAGAATACCTAGATCCCCGATCTAGTTTCGACATCCCCAAAGGGAACCCCAATATATAGAATGCCCACCGGATGCAGTAGAAGGTAGGATACCTTCTTATGCACCCAAGTGTTGTCTCGCGCTTAGCTCTAGTAAAGGAGTGGTCCCGATAATATGAGTGCAGTAGGATTTCGCTCGTTAATGACTCTAGTTTCAAGTTTTGAGATCTTGGGTGAATTTCTCACTTTTCCTAACCCAAGGTCCTAGCCTGAACTACTATTGGCGTGAGATCAAGAAAGTAATGCGATTTATTTTATTATCACTTGATTCTTAGTGTAGTTGATTATTAGTCTTGCGGAGGGGGAGTGGACGTATGAAATGTGATGAGACTCTGACTCAAAAACCATGCAAAAATATGCTCTAAATGTTCAATTCGATGAAGAGTATTTCTACAAGGAGAGGTTTCTTTTCAACATCCATGCAACAAACATTCAAATAAAATAGTTCAACTTTAAATATTTAGACATATGTTTATCTCGTCTTAACAGTCTTTTAACTGGAATTTTCAGAATTAATCCAGCTAGATGCAGAAAAACTAAAAAAAAATTCTTCTAAAAAGCAAATGTATTCGACACTAACTTTTCAAAAAAGAACAAACAAACAACAATGCCAATTGGTAAACAAGCGCAGGGATTCAGTCAAGGAATGGTTCTGATGGCCAAAAAATCTGCAGCCAAAAGGAACACAACATAGGGGCGAATAAATTTTTTTTGGCTGAGTAATGCACTGGTTCTGAGCAAAGACCGCGTTAATGTAGATACTAATGCACTGTAATCAAAGTTGGGCCACGTTATAATGATCTGGAATAGTAACAAAGACAACATTAGCCAGGTTAAAGTTATTTAGATGGCCAAAAGGGAACAGGACTGAACTCTGTGAGTTTTGAAATGTCTACTGGGCATAAAAAATGGTCAGAAGGATATGTGAACAGAGGAAAGAAGGAGGAATAAAAGAAATAATCTGCAAACTTGGGGTTAAATTCCCCAACGGAGTCACCAATTCTGCTATAGGGTAAAATTCTTGGGTTTTTGGTTCTCGAATATCCCTCTCAGGGCTTTCTGGTGCCCAAGGCAGACAGTAAGATTAGTTGTATAGTTCACAAAGAAGAAGCATATATGTTCATATCAACTTAAACAATCTTGATGGAATAATATGGAAGATTACCTCTTTCTAGATCTTGAAGTCTTTTGGAGAGCACTAAGCAGCGAAGCAAGGATCCTTCTTCACTAGCTCCAAATCTCGACCCTGTGATCAATCAAAGCACCCATGTAATCTCTATCACAATATACATTTACTATCAATTAAGTTAACATATGATCAATATTAAACAATGCACGTCTAAGCCATTCATCACATGCTATATAAGTAATTGAAGAACAATAACAATATTGACGCATTGAATGGAAAAAATAGATATAGTTCTATTGATTTATAAAAAAAGAGGATTACAACCGTCGGTTGTACCAATCCCTCCTTAGTCTTCCAATCTCTCTTTCTCTTTCTCTTGAATGTGGTGATGTCTTAATCAACAAGTTCTCAATGAACATATTTGATCTTTGACCTTCATACTACAAAAATAAATGCTCTGCTTCACATGTATTCAAAAAACCTTTGACCTTGGACCAAGAGCCTACAACTCCATTTTATAGGAGATGGAGAGGGAAAAACTTGCCTTTCTCCGTCCACCAGTTCTAAATAGAAAAACCAAGATGTTTCCTCAACTTTCCATGCTTTTTCATTTCTTGAGAGTCTAGTTGTTTTTGGCAAGACCCAATAAGAGATTAGTGCCTTGCAGTTTCTATTTTGCACTAAATCTCTATGAGAAAAAGCTAGAGTTTCAAATCATTCTCTGTGGTTTTCCCTGTTTCAAACTCAAAACACGGGTAACGCTGCCCTCTAGGCTAAATAGAGTGTTTCCATAACCACTAACGCGACCTTTTCATGGATCAGGTGCGTTATAACGCACTTTGGTTATTATAGGGGCGCGTTACCTTAGCAGAAGTAGGTTTAGTTTAGGCCTCTTTATTCCTTCCATACTTATCTTCTCCTCTGAGCTGATGAGGAGGTTATTTGACCTGTAACACCAACCCTTGATAATGAAAACACATGCAGTATTTAACTGCAACTATGCCGGTTACCCTAATATATTTAGGCAACCTTCATTAATTACAATTTAACTAAAACTAGGCAACTATGGCCATGTAAGGCTCGAACAAAAATTTCTGGAAAAACACCGACTATAGCATTAAATAAGGCAACTCTTCGTAAATCAAAAAGTAGGCTGAAGGTGGCTGAGGTGGTCACGAAGAGGCAACGATAGTGGCCCTGACATATTGCCTTAATTTTTGGGCCACCGCTACTAGATTGTTAAATATGACGTGATACTAGCCCTTCAGATCGATTGGTGGCTGTGTGACGTGTCCATTGTGCCTTTTTAGTCCTGGTACATGCACAATTTTCCCCACTCTTTCTTGCCTTGAATCCTTGTACCTATGAAATGTTGGTACACTTCATCCACCTCTGTGTATTTGCTAAAATTAGGCCTGGTGAGGAAAACATGCTTTAGCTCATTTTGAATGAATATATCATTGCTCAGGAGATCCAAAACAACCTTCCCGGTCACGTTCCCTTTAATGTTAAAAAAATTGGTGGTATCCTTAGCTACTTCCCTGGGCTTGGTCATGTAATCTCCCTTTTGGACCATATTTTTGTTGATTAGATACAGTGAGGGAAATCCTTTCACCATGAGGGGATCAATCTTGTTTAAGAATCTTCCAATGGCCATGTCCAATACATGACACTTCTCTTCCAGTTTCCTGACTAAATTCCTCTTAGTGAGGACCCTTTTTACCTCTAGTATGGTTTCTATCCTGTCCTGTACATCCAGCTCTTCCAACTAAAAAATGATTTTGGAGTTCAGGAATTTTATGATCTTGGAGGCTATTGTTGGCATATTTCCCAACTCTTTGTTTTCTTTATCGATAGCCACTTTGCATCTATCAATTAGCTCCTTCTATTAAAAAATAATGTGGATGGAATGCCACATTCCATCCACTATCTCTATGACACTTCCCCAAATTATCAGCTTCATTTGGCCCAATATGCTGCTGGAAGAAAATTCCTTTTATGCTTTCTCCAACCTTTCAATCTTCTTCTTGGATATCTCATGGGAAGTTTCTGATCTGGCCTTTTGATCCCTAAGGATACCAATCTGTGTCTCAAACTTCTTGATCTCTTGTGATTTCAGGGTTATGCTCTCCATAGCTTTGGATAGCTGATCTGTCCCATTGGAGGTTCCAAAAATTGCTGGAAAATCTGATCGAATTGATGAGATAGGGTCAACTATAATGGGATGAGTGATCCTCGAGATGCTTCCTCTTTCTCCTTTAGTGGCTTCTCCATCTCAGTCTCCATTTGTTTGATTTGGGTAGACTGTTCAATAACTAACTTCATTAGCTCTGCCTTCTGTGTCTCATTTTCCTCAATGCCATTAGCTAAGGGGTCTTCTGTCATTTACATCTTGATATGTTTTCTAAGGGCTGCTATGCCATCATTCTTCTTCTTCAAAGCCTCCTCCACAACTTTCACATTGTTTGGGTCATGCCCAAGCTTCACTATTAAATCTTCTAGAGACTTAATCCTTGAGTATCTAGCCATGGTAGATACCCTCTCCATCTTGAGCTATGATTGGGTGCTGGATAAGGATACCTACAATTTTGACAAGCTCATAGCAGTGTTTTTCAATGTTGAGGCTACCACCTCCCGGGTCTTCTTATGTAATTCCATCTAGTCAACAGGATGGATGTCCTTGTCACTGAACTCAAATGATGATTTCTTATAATCTCCTACTCCTTGAGGTTGTGGGACCAAGGCTTCTAGGAATGGCATCTTCATCATCCCTTTTTCAGTATCAATAGCAGACAAGAGCCTACTTTGTGAACTTAAGGTCTACTTCCAGAACTGATTGTATGTATTAGTTTTCAGCACCTCATTCCTCAATTTTATCTCTTTGAATATCTCAAAGACATATTTATCTTGGCCTTCTATGGCAGGTGTGGAAGAAGATGCTTGTATACCTTATTACTGAACAGACACTATGGATGATGATGTAGGTGAGACCATTCTCTCTCCACCTGTTGATGATGAATTAGGGGTCTCCATGATGTGAATCACTGTCTGCTGCTCTAATTCACCTCCTTGATCGATCTCCATATGAATTTGAGCCCTTTTCCTATAATTTAGCTTGAATTATTTGCTAGAGGTATTAGTCATCGAAGGTGACTGGTCCTATCTTGGCCTCTTTCTCCATATCTCTCTCTCTGGTTCTTTCCCCTTTTCCTCTTTTTCTTCTACACTCCTCCTTTCTTGTGGCATTGGGGTCTGGATGCCTAAAGTGGTGATCACATGTTCTTCATCTTCTTGGAGGGTGTTGGTCACCCACTCTGTTTGGTTGGAATACTGCTCAATTGTAGGCCTGTGTGTATGAACATAGGGTGTGGATATGTTTTCCCTTGCTGCTCTGCTATTGTAGATGAAAGGCCCAACTTGTGTCTTGATCTTGAACCGAGTCTTCTTCTTTGTAGAAATAAAATGGAGCTCATTTGGATCTATCATCTTCCTTATATAATCCAATGCAAAGACCCTCATGGAGAGGAACTTTGGCAATTTGTAAGGGGCTAGCTCACTTCCATAGACTCGAATCTATGTGTAATTTTGGTACAAGTACTAATCTATTGTCTTCAATTTCTTTGTTAGCTTTTTTTTTTTCCTGATCTCTTCAATTATCCTGGGCTCTGTTGCACTATTGAGTGTGATAATGGCTGGATGCACAAACAAATCCACAAAGTCCTTATATGTATAGTTCTTCTGTTCCTTAAATAGCAAGGTGGTCTAGAAGATGATATATTGAGGCTCAACATCTTCATTTACCTTGGCCATCTGAAATTGAAACTTGATGGACTAGAAATACACAAACATATACACTAACACAAAGGTGTATTTTAAAAATTCCTCTGTCTGAAACCTTAAAAATTGTTCATGAATGACATCTACTAGGAACTGGGCATAATTAAACATGATGGTGGTTTTAGCTTTTGAGGAGAGAATGGACAAAAATCCTATCATAGCTTCATCGACCCACTGATTAGAGTGATAGCCTAATAAATAATATAGGACAATGACAAGCTGCTTGGTCCTTTCAGGAAAAGTAGATGAAGGGAATGGAGTGTTTTTGATAGGGATTGGTGCATCAATTGCGATGAAAATTTGCAGAGTTTTGGCTCTGCTAGAAAAAAAAAATTCTCTGATAAAGTTCCCTAAGTTCTTCATAAGAGAAGGGGACTGCTTGCTCAGGTGTGGGGGCCTGCATCATTTGTTGAATGGACTGGGCATTAATGGTGAATGGTATCTCTCATGTTGGGGTGACTATGGTCCTGTGATTAATGTCATAGAAAGCTTGGAATTTTCTAATGAATTCAGGGCAACTATGGGTTTTGGGAAATATGTAAAGAGGTAGTTGGGTCTCCCATAGGCTAATGTCATCGGATTCATCGAGAAATTTTTCCTTGAGCCATCAGTAGACTTCAAACAAGTTGAAGTCTAACTCTGTCTCGTGAATTTTGTAATCTCGATCTGCCAGGGCTGTATGATCCAAATCTATTTTAGGGTAAAACATGGGTTTGAAGGGCTTCTGGTCCTTCTTAGGAGGCATGATTTGCCTTCTATGACTTATTTTCAATCTACAAATGGAGAATGGGATGTAAGGAAAAGGGAGTAGAGAATGGAGTTGATATCGACCAGTATTGGGGAAGGGAGATAAGTGAAGGGACCATGATCAGAATAGAAAGTTCAAAGGAGAGACTGTAATATGGTAGGCCGAGAGCTATCGATCCTTTTGATGAAAACAGGTTCTTCTGCAACAATTTAGCCTTTGATTTTTTGTAATTCTCCGTAAATCCGATACCTACAATCTCTAATCAAAATAGGCACAATAAACTATGTATCAGGCTTAAATTTGGTTTTTAATTAATGATTGGTGAGATTTTGGGGTGGCGTGGGTCCATTAGACAATGACCCGACCATTTATGGTGCAACGAATTGCTTGGCGGTAGTGAATGAAATTGGACGGGAGGGACAGGTCAACAGGGATGTGGCATAGAGGGAGCAGTCAATGAATAGCCTAACAGTCGGTGGGCGCAATGGCTTGATATGGTCGCAGAAACTGCTTTCAGAGGGGGGTGGTGGCAGTATGCGATATTGGTGGGGGAGGGGGTGCGAATAGCCCCGGGGTGCGACACGTAGCACCTTAGGCAACATTAGGTACCGCCGATTTTGGACCCCCCCCCCGTTGTTAATGTTGGGAGGGTGAAGGGGGGTCAGAATGTAATATGGGCTGTCGGATGTGTGGAGGGTGTGTGGAGATGAGGGGAGTTGCAGGGTGATTAATGCTGGTGAGGAGGATGAGTGACATGAGGTGTGATGGGACATGTGACGAGATGGTGGGGTCGGGATATGAGAGTCAGGGGGTAATGTAAAAATTAGGACAAGGAAAAGATAAATAGGGCGGGGAATAAGTAGAAAGGAATGTTATTGGGACTTAGGATTAAGCATACCATAAGGCCC
This sequence comes from Pinus albicaulis, assembly GCA_034641835.2. Lineage (NCBI taxonomy): Eukaryota > Viridiplantae > Streptophyta > Pinopsida > Pinales > Pinaceae > Pinus > Pinus albicaulis. The sequence continues at coordinate 603,615,167 of CM076581.1, read as the reverse complement.
CAAACCCTTATAGTATGACTCCCTTTTCAAACCTTTAGATTATAGCTCTTCCTTTCAGTTTGATTTCTCTTCTGCTATCATATGAAAACAACACGCAATCCTTTAAGCTGCTTATTTATAGAATGAACTTTACTTTTTTTCCATTTCTCTTTTCCAAGAAATATACCTACTCAAACTACAAATCGAACCATTTTTCTTCTTTTTAGGGTGCATTTAGACTTGCATACCTTGAAATCATTTTTCTTTGAATTTCCAACCTATCACCTATCCCTTATTTCTCCTATTGGTTCAGATTAAGTTGTTGAACCAATGTTATTTTCTACCTATCTATTGATAAGCCAAGATTAATGGTTTGGAAAATCTTCATTTTCTAACCTATCAGCAGAAAATTCAAAATTTTACAATCATGCTTAAGTTGTATGATTGCATAATTTCTTTTAATAGTAGTGGCATTTTTATTTGCAACACTTTTAGGAATATTCATTTTTTGTGGGGCTTTATTTTTCCTTTTTTTTTAACACCCTCTTTTCTTTTTATTTTTGTTTCTTTTTATCTTATTTGGAAATGCTTTTGAATATTGAAATATATGTACAATATGAAAAATTTGCAAGTAAGAAATACACAGTCACCTTGTGATACTGTAAATTACAGGACTCTAACAATGGCTCCAGATGGTGATGGCACTTCTGTTTAGAGAAGTGTCAAGAATGCCAAGACTAGTAGCATTGTATATTATTCTCTACAATGTATTTCATGAATTTTCTCTTGCTGTTTTTATGAATTTTTCTTGCTATTTTTCTTCACAACAAGGTGGCCTATAAATAGGATCTGAACCAAAAATTGTGGTATTTACAATGGAGTGTGAAATTCCTCTGTATTTAGGAGAATTAATGCTTCAACATCCTGCCATTGATAGGACCTCCAGGCAGCTCTCTTCCATCCATCTGTTGTAGAAAAAATGCATTATTTCCCCTGAAAGAATGAACAATATATGGAACTTTCCATAGATTGTCAAATTTTCCATGTTTACCTTTATCTTCTCTTATGGAATCCTATTTCAGTACTTTAGCTTCGATATTGAAATCATTTTATTTTTTTCTTTTGTCAAAGACCTTCTTTATATTTTATTGCACCACTTGAGTTCTATTGTAAACCTCTTCTCTGGACTGTTGTAGCTGGATGGTCTGGCTTATTCTTCTTTGTATATAATTCTCTTCAGCCTATACTTCTTGAATGATTTTAATGTCTGGAACTCCTAAGGATGTTGGGAAAACTGCATCCATCCCATATACCAAATGGTATGGTGACATGCTAATTGATTTCTTAGTTGTGAGTTTGTCAGCCCACAATGCATGCACCAATTATTTATGCCAGGATTTCTTATTTTCTTTCAAAAACTTCTTGATGATTTTAACCAAAATCTTGTTGGAGGATTAAGCTAGTCTATTAACTTAAGGGTAATAAGTTGTTGAATGGCCCAAAGAGATGTGATATTTGTGGAAAAAATCCACCATTTTTTTGGATTTAAAAGCAACAACGTTATCTGTAATTATTTTCCTAGGACAACCAAATCTAGACAAGATGTTGGCTTCAAGGAATTTGATAATCACTGAATCAATAGCAGTTCTAGAAGGAATGGCCTCTATCCATTTGGTAAAATAGTTTGTAGCAGTAAGGATCCATTTATGTTGGGCAGAGGAGGAGGGATGGATTTATCCAATGAAGTCTAAACCCCGTTGTTGGAAAGGAGCCTAAACAGAGATTGGATGTAAGGGTAGAGGCATCAACTTTATTTTTCCCTCAAAAATTTGACATTTGTGACAGGTAGCTAACATTTTATGGATATATGGGAAAAGAGTAGGCCAATAGAAACCAACCCTAAGGAACTTGTTAGTAGTGGTTTTCCAGTAGATATGGCCTCCATAATCCCCTTCATGAAATTCTTGCATAAAACTATCTGCATCTTCTTTAAGAAAACATTTAAGCAATATGCCCCCAACATCTTTCCAATAGAAGACATTTTCTAGGATGCAAAATTTTAAAACTTTCAATATCAAGAATCTAGATTTTGTTTTGGACAAACCAGGAGGAGAATTTAAATTAAATAGAAAATATAATATATTTTCATACTAGGGGGAATTCAGGAATGCTTCCTCAATAGGTGGAGTTGCTAGCTCCTCTTTTTCATCCATTAAATGGATCATGTTGATATCTAGTACTTGAAAATTAGTTTCAGCCATCAATTTGGCTAACCCTTGTCCCTTGATTAGTTTTGTGGGTCTGATCTCTAAATCATACTCCAAGATAACAACAATCCACTGGCCTCCTTTTCCATCAGGATCCTACGTTAGGATGTCTTTGACAACTGTATTGGGTGCAAAGGCAATGATATGTGAATGTAGAATGTAAACTCTGAAATCCTTCAGTGTTTTGATCAAAGAAATACTTTCTTTTCCATGATATTGTACTTTAAAGGTGCATCTCTTAAATATTGGTTGAAAATTGCTATGGGCTGCTCTTGTCCTTCCTTATTTTTCTGTAGCAATACAACAATAATAGCCTTGCACTGTGTTGATAGCCCCAAAAATCGGGTCTACAACAAGGGGGATACCCACTCGGTCCGGACCTTGGTTAGCAGCTCCTTTTCCATTTGGTATAGTGGGTTCGACTGGGGATAATGGGACCAATTTCGAAATATGTGTGTGTGTGTGTTGAGAATTGATATTTCCTTTCTAAAAGTTCCTAAGTGAAATGCTTTTATTCTAACTCTAATCTAATAACATGCAATTGTATTCTAATAAATAGAAATGTCTAATTCTACACTAACCCAGGATGTAATCTTTCTGTTATGCGATATAAAATGATTTCAAATAACAATTGGTAATAAAGATCATTCAACTGTTATAAGAAAAGAATTCAATAGAGATAAACCACTTCGTATAAAAAGTTAGACGAAACAATTGTGAAAAACATATCGCATAATAAGCTACTCATATATTAAGCATAAATAAATAGCTATCACCGTACAGAAGTGCCAAATGATAACTCAAGCATTCAAGCATCAATATATAAACAACTGAACATGAATATCACTTTAACACAAAGGCAGAAATAGTTAAGAGATAAAAGTACCATTTATAACTAGTTCTACTCATGAGCTTCAAGTAATAATGACTTATCTCTTCTTAATCCAATATCCACTAAGAGTACAAAAGTGCAACATCAGTAGTAGATATTAAACGCAGATATCAATAAATCTTGTTCCATTCATTCATCAAAACCTCCTCGGAGGGTGCAAAAGTGCATGTTCCGAGGACAAGTTTTTGACAAATTTCAGGACCCTTCTCTAAATGCATGAGAAGGGTTTAAATACTACTAACTAAATCTAAAAATAATTTATTACAAAAATTTAGGATACGGTTTAAATGACCATCCTCATTTCAGGAAAAAATAAAGCAAAATTAATACTAAATCTAAAAGTAAAACTAATCAACTAACTATTTGTGTATCTTTTCTTTGAAATTGCAAGCGTTCAGCCTTTGTTTGAGAAGAGTAGGTTGGCCGACTTCTGACTTTAACTATCATGTGAAAACGGAATCGGAAAGAGTTGGCACCATCTTCTCAGCAGAATTGATGATACATTTGAGAGTCATGCACTGGCTGTGTGGTTTTACCAAATATGCCTAGTAAGAATCCCAATTCAACTTAGTTAATCTTTTAATTGATTCTGCCTTTTCTTGAGCCTTCTATCTCCAGCCTGTCTGCAGTTGCTGTGTTTTCGGTAGATATCCTGGAGTGGTTTCTGAGATCAGATTTTCCTTGTGCAAATTTTCATTTATGCAGTCAATAACAATGTTTGCTGCTTTGGCTGCTTCTTCTGTCGTTTGCTCTGCTTTCATGATTTGTGCATCCCAATTGTTAAAGAGCATTTCTTTTTTATTGTCATTGATTATTGGTGCACCTGCTCTTTTCCCCTCCTCTATTTCTTGCCAAGACAAATATTCGGTAACTCTTTTATCAATTAAATCATAATCATGTTGTAAGTCTATGACTTGATTAGTGATTTTATCGCTTATTTCACAATAAGATTTCCACTGTGATATTCTTTGGCACAATATTTCTTGTTGCTGCAGTAGTTGATCATTTAAAGAAATGGATTATGTGATGAATTTTGTAATCTTAGGATCATCCTTGTGCATCTCTTGCATAACCTGTAGCTGTTTTTCTCCTTCAGCCAAATTGTTCTGGTATCCTATCTGCATTTGTTGGAAGTCATGCTGTAATTTTTCAAGTTGTTTCTGTGCTTCGTTGTTGGTGTTGGCTTGTTGCAGTTGTTGTTGCAAAACTTGTACTTGATCTTCTTTCTCATTCAGTAATTTTCGTACCTCAGATGCTTTATCAATGGCCGCAGATGCATATGCTCCTGTGATCTGAGATAATTTGGTGAGATTTTCAGTAGGATCGGTGGTAGGATCTTGCCATAGGATGTCTAATTGTTCTGCATCATGAGAGAGCACGTTTTCCAATTTCCTTTTCTTTCTTTGTCTTCTCACTACTGCCTTGTGTTGTGGACTATAAAATACATCAAGAGGAAGAATTTCCTCTATTTTGAGCATAAGTTCAGGGGATGGGGTAATGGGAATATGTTCCATTTCTGAGTCATTGCTAATTGTTCCTGTGACTATATCTTTTGTTGCCTGTACATTACTCACAGGAGTCTGTGTGTTCTGTCCTTCAATATTGATTAAATCATTGAATGTATCCTATTCTTTATCTAGCTCAGTTCTGACTGATGGTTGCTGTATGATGAGAGGGGGAAGATTTAGCTGTGGAGAGGTCAAAACCTGTTGATGTGGGAGCTCCTTTGACGGGGCAGTATCCCTTACTGACCCTTCACTTTTATCATGGTCATTTTCAGACCTCTTAGAGTGTTCTAACATTTCTCTCCCGGACTCAGATTTAGATCTGTCTGTGCCTGAACTTACACTGAGACTAATACTGGGAGTTGGTTCCCTTATGGGTTCCAAGCATAATTTATCCAAAGGGATACTAGCTAACCTCCTTTCCCTGTATATCTTGAACTCTTAAAATTCTGCTGGAGAAAATCGCATTTGGGCCGAATGTAGAACCTCTTTAAGTGTGCCTTTCTCTTGGAACATGTCATCAAAAAGATCATCTTCTTTAGAAAACACCTTTATTTTGACTGCAGTAGTGAAATTTTTAGTAATATCATAAGGGTCGAACGGTATTCTTGGAAATTTGAACAAATGTAAACATATTATTTTGTTTAATTCTTTGAATGCATGGCCTACATCAAATAGTGAAAAGGCTCCACAAGCCACAGGAAATTGTGGCCAAATAGCCTTCTTTTTGTCCTTCAAATCTTTAGTCAAACCTCCTTCTCCGCAGGTTTGATAAGAAATTTTTCGTGCCATGAGTTTATCAGGACATAAAAAGGTAAGACATGAGGGGAAGTGAGACTTCCAAATAAACTGACATATGTAAACAGTTCTTCTCTGAACCATCTCACGACAGGGAGTATATCTACCTCTGCTTCGGGAGAAAATCTTGGAGCGTCTTTATCATATAACATTTTGTACAGGGGCAACATAATTCCATGACAAATATTGTAAAAATACGGAGTGAACTTGGAATCCCACAATTCTTTATGATAAATATGAATGGGTAAGGGGTCTTGAGTCATCCATTTCCAACCCATCAAAGGAAACTTGGAAATATAACAGATTGAATCCATCACATATGCAGATAAGTAAAAAGGGGGATAAATTCTCTGAGAAACAATTATTTTAGACCGGTAATTTAAAATGGCCATGGCTAAGTTGTCAGATAATATCTTAGCCCAATCCATAATATTAGCATTAACAGCGGCATTCAATAATGGTAGCCATTCAAATGAAAATTTATTAATGTCTGGCTTCCCAAAAATCCTATAGAGCATAGAAGCAGCAAAGAAATACGGGGAAGTGAGAGAACCAGTACTATACATACCATGTTTATCCCTTTTTAGTGGTTCGTCCCTCCTTGACCAGTCCTTGGTGCATTCTGCTAGGTTTTCATTTTCTTTAGCAAACTTCTCCATGAATTGTTTGTTATAAGTCACCTGTGGCTCTGGTAAATGATACATGAGTCTCAAATCTTGTGGAGTGAATGAGCCAATGAGTTCTTGACCCTGAGTCTTAAAATTTTTGTTTGTGATGTCAGTGTTGTCCAGTACCCATTTAACCATGTTCGTGTATGGAAGAATTTTGGGCCTCACCGCTATCCGGTGCAAGAACGAGCAAGCTAGCTCTGTAATAGATGCCTCAAAATACCCATGTGAGCATGTAGTAGCTGTAACCTCCATTATTCTGGGATTCTCTTCTTCAAGTAGACTGTACATGCCTTCCTAAGTAGTAATACCAGTATCTTTGTTACAGGTAGTGTCTGTATACAAGGGCGTCATTTCTTTGTCCTCAGAACTCGGAGCTTTGCCTTTCTTTCCCATAATATCCTGAATACTGCTTTGTATAGTTTTCTGCTCTTCGTTCTTGCAGTTTACAAATGAGGAGTGAATAAAGACAAGAAAAAGGTGACAGGAAAGCTTTTAAATGCCGAAGACATATAAAATATATCACCTTACGTGAAATGGCTCTTCGATCATAACAAAACCATATTTCATTAATGATTGACAACCAATTCATTGATTAACATTAAAGCACATAATCAGGCCTCGGTTTATGGAAAAACATTTTCGTACAATGAGCCCTACAGATCTGCGATAAGGTGATCTGCGATTTACTTCGCAATATTGCAGATTGCAATATCGCAGATCGCAATCTCGTAGGATTGCAATATCACAATACCGAAATATCACAGAATCGCAAAATCGCTAGATCGCAATATCGCAAAATCGCTAGAGCGTAGCATATCACAAACCTTCGTTAATGTGTTTTTTTTTTTTTTTGCGAAACATGATTTGCGATATGTCCCATCGCATATCGGCAGTTTTGAGATTTTTCAGCGTAACATATGACATTTGAGGCATGCGATGTGATGAATGTTTTTAGTGCGTAGTTTCACATCGCAATCTCACAATCTTTAGAATTCCGCTTGTAAGGAGATATTCATTACCTTTTTGCGATTCAATATTCCTTTAGGGAATGATTTTTATTCTATCTTATCATAAAACTTAAGTTTTTTAGATTTTTCAAGGGGTATTCTCCTAAGTCTATGATAATAATTTTTATTGAAAAAAGGAAATACAAGCCTTAATCGATTTTTAAATTTTTTGACTAAGGGCCCCCACTTATTTAGTAGTAGTGAAAATACTAAATAATAAGGGGGGTTTTTGCTGGCCACAACACATTGATGCAAAGGAAAAATAATGAAATCCTTGGTGAAATCAGGGCTGATCAGAACCAGTGCTCTAGTGAGTGCCTTCTTTACCAGGTCAAAGGAATGTTTAGCTTTCATGGTCCACTTAACTCCTGAATCCCTCTTGAGTATGTTAGTGATGTTTTTCAATATTTCTGCAAGGTTTGGTATAAACCTTCTCAATAAAATTATCTTTCCAATGAAAGATTGAAGCTCTTTGATGTTCCTGGGATGACTGATTTTAAGTATGCCTTCAATCCTACCGGGGTCAATTTTGATTCCTTCTTCAGATATAATATGGCCCAAAATATTTCCCTCTTCAAGGCCAAATAATGATTTCTTAGTATTCAGAGATAGTGCGAACCTTATATACTTTTCAAAAAATCTTCTCAAATGGGCCAAATGCTCTTCATCATTTTTTGAATATACTGTAATATCATGAAGGTAGAACATAATGAAAAGACCAATCTCTTCTTAAAAATAAATGTCCATTGCTCTCTGGAAAGTGGCACCAGCATTTATTAATCCAAAAGGAATTTTTACATACATGAAGGTTCCCTAAGGAGTGGTAAAAGCCATTTTGTACAGATCATCCAGATGTACCAGCACATGATTATACCCTGAAAATCCAACTAGCAAAGAGATCCTTCTGGAGCCCAATACATTTTGCAATATGTGGTCCATCTTTGGTAAAGGATGGTTATCCTTAAGTGATACATTGTTTAGATTTCTAAAGTCAATGCAAAGCCTGATCTCACCTGTTTTATTTCTTACAGGTACAATATTGGAAACCCATTTGGAATATCTGGTTGGGGCTATTATTTTGGCCTCATACATCTTATTGATCTCCTTCCAAACCGAGGGCATTAGGACATGATTTATCCTATGCAGTTTCTTTTTGAAAGGCTTATGGTTCTCCTTGAATGGAATCTTGTGCTGGATAATATTAGTATCATAATATTTCAGGTCTTCATAGCTCCAAGTAAACAAATCAATGAACTCCTTAAACAAAGCAATGTATTTCTTTTTTATGGACGTTGGCAGTGTATTTGATAACTTTATTCTCTTGGGATCCTGCTCACTACCTAGATTGTAATCCTTAATATTTTCTTCTGTAGGTTCCATCTTTGGTTTTTTGGTCACATCGTTGAGATAAAATAGTTCCTCCAAAGGGACAAGTCCTCTAGGCAGGATGTTATCTCTGAATTGGAGTACTTCAAACTCTTCTTTTTCTAGTTCTGCATGTATCTATGTTCTATGTAGATATTTATTTGTTGAAGTATTAATATTGGAATTATGAGAAGGTTCATCCCTGCACATTTGTTATTCAGTGGGACAATCTTCTTCAAAATATAGATCCAAGATGGAATCTTAAAACTCACCTTTATATTGTAGGAAATTTTCAATCTGCTTGTCATCTCCAAAGACTTGCCAATATCTCATATTATCAAGGACTATTGGGCGGTGTTTGATATGCACTGTATATTTTTTGTTACGATGAGGTAATTGACAAGTGCTGACTGAAAATGATAAGCCATTGGAAAGGATATTTTGATTTCTTGGAACTGCAACAAGGTCATACTCTTCAAATGTTTTCAGGAGGTCGAGGGAAGAATTCATATATGCTCTCAATCTAGGATGCTTGGAAGAATACTCTCCCTTGATTTGCCTAATAACCAGCTCAAAGTCCCCATGAACACAAATTATTTTGGCTCCTAATCTCTTCAGTAGTTGTAAACCCAAAAGGAGTGCCTCATATTCTAATATATTGTTGGTGCACTGAAAATTGACAAGTGCGCCAACAAGGTAACGCTCTTAAAATGTTTTGAGGAGGTCGAGGGAAGCGTTCATATATGCTCTCAATCTAGGATTCTTGGCAGAATACTCTCCCTTGATTTGTCTAATAACCAGCTCAGAGTCCCCATGAACATAAATTATTTTGGCTCCTAATCTCTTCATTAGTTTTAAACCCAAAAGGAGTGCCTCATATTCTACTATATTGTTGGTGCACTGAAAATTCAGTTTGTAAGAATGACCCTCTGCATGGTTGTTTTTAGTATTGCATATCCATACTCTTGCTCCCTAGCCTGCTTTGTCACAAGAGCCATCAAAACTCATGTTCCAAAAAGGTTCAGATTCAGACTTATGTTGTACAATTTCTATTTGATCTTCTTGTTCTCTATTCTGGTCCTCTTCTTCTCTAGCTACTTGTTCATTAATGTATTCATCGTTGTAAAGAATTAATGAATCAAGGTCAGAATGAACGGAGTAAAGGGGGTAGTTATGTAGTTTTTCTTGACTGCTCACCATGTATTTCATTAAATTCTCCCTATACAATCTTATTTGTTGGCCAAACACTGGTATGGTAGCATAAGTCATATCCATTTGGAGTGTCACTTAGAGCTTGTCTCCCCATGAAAATGATATAAGCATGCCATATTTAGGAGGGATTTCAGCCACTACTATATCCATCACTAGACTCTTGGCTGATATCTTGGCTAAAGTAACACATAGAGCTTTGATGAGGCCTAGAAATTTGAATTTGCTGGAATCAAATGAGTACAAATATTTGTAGGGTATGGTTATCTCAAGGCCAATTTTCTCCATGACTACCTTTTGCATAAGATTATGAGAGGCACCTAAATCTAACATGGAATTGTGGAGAATTTTATCATGAATATTCAAACTGATATAAAATGGGGGAACACCTCCCTCCTAGGATTTAACCACTACTTCTGGCCCAAACAACAGTTCAGGTTTAACATCACTTAGATTAACAGTGTCAATAATTTCTCCTATGTTCAGTGCCTTTAGGACCTGAGATCTATATACACCCTTGTTTACCAATTCAGTGAGAGGGATGGAGATTTTTATTTTGGTGATTTCGTTCTCACTGCTCAATGGTGTCTGTATTTTTTGTAGATTCGAATCAGTCTTCTCACGCACTATTTTAGCAACAACTTTAGTTTGTTGATTTGTAGTGGGGATATTAGCTTGACCAATTTTTCTAGGACTGACAACTGGTTTAATAGTGTTGTTTTTTATATCCTTCCTTCCAGGGATGTTAACAATTTCTTAGAAATTTCTGTTGTTTTCTTGGGATCAATTTGAGGAACCTTTTTAGAAGAATTTTTAGAATTTTTTCTCTTGGGAATATCAGAGTTTTTCTTCCTTATAAGATTATATTGTCTATGTACCTCCATGATATCATTCTCAAACCTTTTTTATAATCTTCATACAATTCAGATTCTACTTCAGTTTGAGTCAGATAAAATAAACCTTGTTCTTCTTTAGTGAGGAAAATAGAATCCTCATCATTAATTCCCATTAGATTAATTTGAATTTATTCGAATTCTTCAACCACTCCCTCATATTCATCAACATAATTTTCTTGGAATGGAGACCTAATTTTCTGGTCAGGGCCTCTCTATTCTCTCTGTCTTATTTGAGGTGGGTTTCCTCTAAAGTTTTGGTTTCTATTTTGAGGAACTGGATATTTATCCCTAGGGATAGCTTTCTCATTCAGGCTGATCCTCTCCATCATTCTCTCCATAGTTATAACTAGGTTATCAATCTTAGCATCAGAGGTGGAGGCTGCAGGCTCTTCCCTAATAATGACTCTTCTCATTTCTCATTCTAGCCATCTTTGTAATCAAATTGGCTTCTACACTGACTGCACCCCTCTGCATGTCTTCTAATGTAGCAGGATCTCTTTCTCTAAGCTGATAAACCATCTCTGGGTTGAAACCATATGGTAATTTCATCAGGGCTAAACCTTATGGGGGTTTCATGTGAGGAGGGAGTGCATTGTATACGCTTTTAAACCTGGTACAATAGTCTTGGAAACTCTCTCCAACATTTCTCTTGATGTTTTCATATTATGACAAGATTTGAAGAGGGTTTTTCTTGACTTACCATTTATTATGAATAGCTGGTGAAGGACAGGGAGGTCATGGACACTATTCAGAGTCAAGCCTTTAAACCATTTTCTTACTTCTCCCCCCAAAATTTGAGCAAAAATCCTCAACTTAATAGTTTTATCGTCTATCTCTTGTCAGCCAAAATAGTCATTCATTTTATCCACATGTTGTTGAGCAGTTGTAGGACTAGTTTCATGAAATAATGGGATTTTGGACTGATAATCCTGTGGCATAGGTGCCATAGGTTGTGGTAGAAATAATGGAGCATATCTGTCTGCCATGATTGGTGGTGGGGGAACCCAAGGGTGGTTAATAAGAGGAGGGTTAACCAAGCGAGGTGGATGGTTAAATGGAGGAAGGTGGATAGTGCATGTATGAGTGGAGGTTTGAGCACTCTAGTGGGGGATGTTCAAGGAAATGGTAGGAGCTACAGATACACCTGGAAAAATTGAATGAGGATGAGCAGATTTGGAAATAGCAGAGGGAGCTGCTTTAGTAAGAGTAGATAATTCTACAAACTAGTGAAGTTAAGCATCATCAATAACTGAGGTGAGTTCTGCTACTATAGATTGAAGGGAGTGGAAGTGTTGGAGAAGTTGAAGGTCAGCTTGGGTGAAGGTGGAGGCTTCCCCAACTGAGCTTTTTTGTAAGATAAATGGGTCAAAAACTATTTGGGTTGTCCAATTCTGAGATTTTTTCCTAAACCGGCTTTGTTCAAAATGTACGTCAAACTGGATGTCTTGCAAGGTTGCAAGGTTTTCAGGGAGGGAACTTGCTCTGTGAAGAGGCTTGCTAATAGTTGGATTCTTTGCTATGGGGTTTCTTATCAGAATTTTTTTTCTGGATTTTCAACTATTGTAGGAGGATTTGGGTCAGGATGAGATCTAGTAAACATTCTTCTGGGAGCCAGAATTTGGACCCAAAGCACAGACAGGCTGAATGTTTTACAATATCTGAAAAACAAATCTGTGGAAAACACTTAAATCACACAATATTTTGACTAGGGTTTCTGAGTTCTGATGAAATGTCAAGCTTTGAATGGGGTTTCTGAGTTCTAATGAAATGTCAAGCTTTTTGAATAACTCTTGAGTATGGTCACCATTATGTTGTGGCCCTATAATTTATAAGATTGGAAAGAATAAGCGATAGAGGACAACATCAAAACACTTTGGATTCCAGGACCTAGCCTTCCTTGACTCAAAGAGGGCTCTCTCTGTTTTGTGATTTATCTTGATGGTTATAAATGCTGATATGAGGCTAGTTATAGAAATTATGGGGGTTTTTTGTTTTAATTGATTATGTGGTTGGAAAGATAGAGTTGTACAACTTAATCCAATGGGCTGTGGAGTCATAAAAGGATGGATTGTGCATCAAATTTTCAACGAAATTCTCAGGGAAAGCTAACTATGTAGACTGGATCTTACTGGCAGTGTGAATATGAAATGAAAGAAAGCAGTGAGTTCAGTAATAGCTAAAGAGCAGTTAAGAATTATTTAGCTATACTTCAGAATAAAACATTAAGATAATAAACCTAGACATAATTAATGTTCTCTTTCAACAAATATTAATCTAAATTTTCTATTTTACAATCAGATGAAATGATGCACATCATGAAAGACAGAGAAAAAACATTAACATAGAGGAAAAAACATCACCATTAACATAGTTGAGATTCCTATGAACGGTCGCTTATTAATGATGCTTAGCAAAAAACTATAGTGCTCCAATGCAATGATTCTTATAACGCAAAGTTTAACCCTTGATAATGAAAATACATGCAGTATTTAACTACAACTATGTCAGTTACCCTAATCTATTTCAACAACCTTCATTAATTACAATTTAACTAAAACTAGACAAATGTGGCCATGCAAGGCCTGAAAAAAAAATTCTGGCAAAACATCGACTGTAGCATTAAATAAGGCAACTCTTCGTAAATCAAAAAGTAGGCTGAAGGTGGCTGAGGTGGTCACAAAGAGGCAATGATATTGGACTTTACATCTGGCCTTAATTTTGGGGCCACCGCTACTATATTATTAAATATGACGTGATACTAGCTCTTCCGAAAGATCAGTGGCTGTGTGACGTTTCCATTGTGCCTTTTCAGTCCTAGTACATGCACAATTTTCCCCACTCTTTCTTTCCTAGAATCCTCATACGTATGACTCGTCAATACACTTCATCCACCTTTGTGTATTTTCTAAAAGTAGGCCTGGTGAGGAAAACATGCTTCAACTCATGTTTAATGAAGATATCATTAGTTAGGAGATCCAAAACAACCTTCCCGGTCACGTTCCCTTTAATGGTGGAAAATTTGGTGGTATCCTTAGCTACTTCCTTGAGCTTGGTCATGTAATCTCACTTTTGGACCATCCTGTTATTGATTACATACAATGAGGGCAGTCCTTTTTCCCTCAGGGGCTTAATCTTGTTTAAGAATATGCCAATGGCCATGTCCAATTCATGACACTTCTCTTCTAGTTGGCTCACTAAATTCCTCTTAGTGAGGACCCTTTTTACCTCTAGTATGGTTTCTGTCCTGTCCTGTATATCCAACTCTTCCAGCTCAAAACTAGTTTTGGAGTTCAGGAATTTTATGATCTTTTGGGCTATTGTTGGCAGATTTCCCAATTCCTGATTTGGTTTATCAATAGCCACTTTGAATATATCAATTAGCTCCTTCTGTTAAAAAATAATGTGGATGGAATGCCACATTCCATCCACTGTCTCTATGATACTGCCCCAAATTATCAGCTTCGTTTGGCCCAATATGTTGCTAGCAAAAAATTCCTTTTCTTCTTTATCCAACCTCTCAAATTGCTTCTTGGCTATCTCATGGGTAGTTTCTGATCTGGACTTTTGATCCCTAAGGATGTCAATCTCTGTACCTTTCGATCCCTAAGGATGTCAATCTCTTTCTCCAGCTTCTTTATCCCTTGTGATTGTAGGTTCATACTTTCCATAGCTTTGGGAAACTGATCTGTCCCACTGGAGGTTCTAGCAGTTTCTGGAACAAATGATGGAATTGATGAGATAGGGACAACTTCTAATGGGATGAGTGACCCTCGAGCTGCTTCCTCTTTCTCCTTAAATAGCTTCTTCATCTCGGTCTCCATTTGTTTTATTTGGGAAGATTGTTCAATAACTAAATTCATTAGCTCTGCCTACTGTGTCTCATCTTCCTTAATGCCCTTAGCTAAGGGGTCTTCTATCACTGGCATCTTGAGCTGTTTTCTGAGAGTTGCTATGTTAGCATTCTTCATCTTCAAAATATCCTCCACAACTTGCACATTGTTTGGGTCATGCCCAAGCTTCACCATTAAATATTTTAGAGATAATCCTTGAGTCTCTATCCATGGTAGATACCCTCTCCATCTTGAGTTGTGATTGGGTGTTGGATAAGGATACCTGTAGTTTTGACTAGCTCATGGCAGTGTTTGTCAATGTTGAGGCTACCATCTCCCCAGTCTACTTATGTAATTCCATCTTTTCAATAGGATGGATGTCCTTGGCACTGAACTTGAATGATGCTTTCTTATAATCTCATGCTCCTTGAGGCTGTGGGACCAAGGCTTCTAGGAATTCCATCTGCATCATCCCTTTTTCAGTGTCAAAGAAGACACTACCCTCCTTTGTGAACTTGAGGTCTGCTTCCAGAACTGATTCTATGTATTAGTTTTAAACACCTCATTCCTCAATTTTATCTCTTTGAATATCTCAAAGATAGATTTCTCTTGGAATTATATGGCAGGTCTAGAAGCAGATGCTTGTAGACCTTGTTACTGAACAGACACAATGGTTGATGATGTAGGTGAGGCCATTGTCTCTCCACCTGCTGATGATGACTTAGGGGTGTCCATGATGTGAATCACTGTCTGTTGTTCTAATTCACCTCCTTGATCGATCTCCATATGAATTCGAGCTGTTTTCCTATATTTTAGCTTGAATTATTTGCTAGAGGTATCAGTCACTGAAGGTGATTGATCCTCTCATGGCCTCTTGCTACCTATCTCTCTCTGGTTCTTTCCCCTTGTCCTATTTTTCTTCTACACTCCTCCTTTATTGTGGTGTTGGGGTCTAGATGCCTGAAGTGGAGATCACCTATTCTTCATCTTGGAGGGTGTTGGTCACCCATTCCGTTTGGTTGGCATACTGCTCAATTGCAGGTATGTGTGTATGAACATAGGGTGTGGATATGTTTTCCACCCTTTTCTTGGAAATAATCCCTGCAGGGTCATGAGACAAAGTGAAATTGTGACTGAAACACATCCCCTTCTGTATCTTATCTGCCTCTTCCTGTTACACAACATTTTTTCACTGTCCCTCCAATCCCTCGTCTCGTACATTGGAGGGCTATTCCCATGACCTGTGGATAGTAAAATGTCCTGAAAACATCTTGATGGCATCCTTCTGCATAAGGGAAAGAATTCTCCTCAAGAACATTTCCTCTGAAAAACCCTAAAAACCCATGTTTTGGCATTGGCGCGAGTAGCCAATTCATCCCTCGCGCCAATGGGGAAAATATACACTAGTGGGCGTGCCATATAACGCTCTATCCTTGTGTTGTGACCGTGCCAAGCCTATTAAGGAATTTTTTTTAACAATAGAAGGCGGAAGTTTGATTCTAACAACTTCAGAACAAATCATCAAAAAGAGGTTGGGTTGTTTGGCTCTAGATCTCCCCGATTAGGAAGTGGTTTTCCACCTCTCATGGAACCTTCCTAAGAGACAGGACTCTCCCCCATGATTATAGGGATCCTAACCTCTCCTTCTCCTTCTATAAAAGCCTACCCTCTCCATTTGCTAGCTAGCTGAACTTTTGGGAAGGAAATTATATCTGAGTGACAATCAAGAGTAGAGCCAAGGATAACCCTATGAGAGAGAGAGTTTTGTCAAGTCCCTGACGAGCTTTGTGAGACACGTCCCGCTGGAATCATGTCAAAGGAATATCGCGACGTCAGAGCACCGGTTGTAATCGTTCTCTCGTATCTTAATATACATGACTCTGCTATTGGTTCTATGATTGTGTTTGTCCATTATATTATGCAATTTCATTCGTTCCTCTCTGACTGATCGATAGTTATAAAGTGTGAAATATTACGTTGCATGTTGTCTCTCTTCTTTGCATGTGTACACGTATCTGGATGCAGAAAGTTCACAGATCATGACTTGTCCAGCTAGGAATGGAAGTGCCACTTCTTCTTCAACAACATCAGCGAAGGAATCACGGTAAGCGATCTATCACGATTCTATCTTTTTTAACTAGGAATCAATAGCTTTGCGTGTTTTGATTATTTCTAGACCCACTCTAGGGCTAGTGGGATCGTCTCTGTCTGCAGAGGGGATTTACCTCCACAACAATTTGGCGACTCTGCTGGGGATCAGTGGGAGTTGGTCCTTCCTCCATTGGGTTGTTTTTTGGATTTTTGTTTGATTAGTCTGCTTTTTTGGTTCACCTTCCTTGGTGTTAAAACCATGTTCAGCCCCCAGAAGACCAGATCTAGCCTCTGTTAGTTCATTTTCATAATTTTCTAGGGTAAACCTGATTGGAGCAGTTTTCCCTCTGAAAGTTGTGCCGAAGGGCGTGAGTTGCTAGTTAGGCACCCGTGCCATCCCCTATTTGACACAGATTACAGCCAGACAGGTGTGCCAACCCTGCTTGGTTTTAGGGTTTGCCTGTTTTTGGACTCTCTGAGCTTGAGTTTTGGTCCTGGTTTGTTTTGTATGATTGTTTGAGTGCTTTGAAGTCATTTTTTACTGTGTTTATCCCTTGTCCTCCAGTTGTTTTCCCCTTTCTGTCAGTTTTTCATTTTATCCCTACGACTTCTAGGTGCTTCAGTGTGCTGAGCCTCCTGTGGGGAGTTTTGGGTCTTTGTTTTCCCGGTCAACTTTGTTTCTACTTCTTTGAATTCATCTTGCTGAATCCAATTGAGTCATTGCATTTATTGAGTGATTTTCCTCTCTTTCGTTCAGTTTCGCTTTGTGTTGCTCCAAGCCTAGATCACATGACTTGTTTGAGTATCTTTCAAGATTCTTCTTCGCTTTGAGGGATTTCGTCATCGGTTTGAGTCTTGATTGTGCTTGTTTGAGTTGAGTGAACTTGTTTTGTTTCAGCTCTCTCTTTATCATTCTCGAATTGGTGTTTTCATTATTTTTTCATTTGTTTAGTGCATTTTCTCTAATATAATGAAAAATAAAAAAAAAAATATTTTGCATTCTTGATTGGCATAGTGAAAATTGGAAACTCTTTCGCATTACTAGTGTCATATAATTCTAGAGAAAATTTTTCTAGTTTCATTAGCTTGCATTTAAATCGGTAGTGGATGTTTTTATGTGTTCATTTAACTATCATTTGAAAGCTCTCAACTCTCCCGTAGATAGCTCTTCATTGAACAGAATGATATTTTGTGGCATGTAGTTTGCATCTAGAGGTTTTATGAGATCCAACATTCGATAGGGCCTTGAAATCGAAACGTAAATTGAAGATCAACTTTAAAATTTACTAAATTAACCTGAGGAAGCATTGAATCTTAATGGAATATCTAGTAGTCTAAGGTAGAGACGTGTTCCGATGTCTTTAAGCCTAGTAGCCTTTGCTCACCATCTGGTTATAGACAACGCTAGTACAGACTTGTGCTCCCCATACCGTTGTGTATATAAAGGGAGAGCCCATTAGGTTGCAAATCCTTTATCCATAGGAAGTCGAGTTTGCTTCCTTTTACCCGTGATACACCGAACATAGCATTCAAAGAGATTACCTGCACGTACGTTAAGTCCTTGGTTGTTTTCTCTTTCATTTTTACCAAGGTGTATATTGCAGTTCACAGATATCTAGTACACCCATTTACCTATATTACCAGAGCAGTCATTTTGATCTTTACTGACTCCCTAAATTTGAAAATATCATCAAGCGCTTGTCCTTTCATTCTTGTTTCCAAACTGAAAGTGATAGAGTCATATTTTACTCGTTTCTAGACTCTTAAAACATGAAACAATAAAATTTCCAAGTTTCAATGTGGTAAAATTAATCACCTATGATCACACGCCCATTTAGAGATTGATTTCTTCGGCCTGTTTTTGTTTGCCTTGGTTTTTGCCCGTGTGTCTTTGTTTTTGATCTCTTCCTCTTTTTTCTATAGTCACCGTGGCGGAACCATCAGTTTCATCTACTGGTAATACTTATACAGACGATTCATCAAAAGTCTCTTAGTCCTCTGTTGAGCATCAACAGCCTGTTGTATCCAAGCTTCCCTTTGGGGGACCGGTTATATCTGAGCTTCCCTTTGGAGGACCAGTTGAGTTCAATTAGCCCTTGTCCAAAGCTTGCTTTGGATTTGGAGTTGGGGAACACTTCCCTCCTCTTACATCGGGATCACCATTTTTGGCTACTGTTGTACCTCCTAGTCCCCATCATATTTTAGAAGATCTTACGACAGGGTCAGTATGGACTCATCCAGTCCTATTCCTAGTGAGGGAATTCCTACTTCTGGTGAAGACTACCAGCTTTTTCCCGAAGGCGTCCCTGAACCATATGTTCTGTCTTCACCTGGTCCATCGCTCCCAGCTGGATATAGGTATTTAAGTCAGGTCATGGCATCTATTGCCTCTATGGGAATATCGACTCCATCCATGGAACCGACCATTCCCTTGTTAGGGATGTTGTCATCGACACCTCTCATGGCATCTCCTTTTGTCACATCGGTACCTGTTAGACCTAATGTCTGCGTGGCTGCGTCTACGGCTGTTGTCACCACTCAGTCAACTAGGACCTCGTCAGTTCCTGAAGACGTTTATATAGCTTCTGCCATTCCTAAGAACCTTTCTCCCGAGGAGTATTAGATGACTTTACAGCCGCCGATATCCCAGGTTGACCAGTCATCTTAGGATCTTAATCGTCCTTACTTTTCTCATTATGGAGTGGATGGTACCCTGATCTATTCATTTCCATTTCAATATGATGAGCACAACAACCACATTCATTTGCCTTCTCCCGAGGCTTATCAGTATATTAACGGTTTTATACCTACCCTCCCTGTGCAACCTTTTAACCAACAAGGACAACCCTTTCAAGGACAACCTTTGTTTCAGCAAGGATATACTTCTGGCCCACAAGGACAACCCTTCCAGGGACAACCTTCGTCCTAGCTAGGGTATGCATACGATCCGCAAGGGCAACCCTTACAGGGACAACCTTCGATCCAGTAGGGATTATTTTACAGCCTGTAAGGGAAGTCTTACAATCCTCAAGTTCAACCTCTATAGCCTCACCCTGTGGTCCGACCAGGGAAACCTTAAGGACCGGTAGGGAAACTAGTGTATAACCCTGGACCTTCATATGGTCATGGGGGGAAAACCCATCCTTCTCAACCTTTGGTGGAACCTTAGCAGCCTCATTTTCCCATTGGTCAAAATGTTGCACAGATAGGGCCATCTTATGGTCTTGTCCCAGGTCAACTTGGTTATAAGGTACAACCTGGCCCACTCTCGCCACCAGGCCAACCTGCTCAGCCGGGGCAACCTGGTGCCCCTCATCAACCAGGTCAACTTGTTCAACTAGGACAACCTGCACAGCCTATTAACCTTGCTCAGCCATCGATCTATTCTATGCCACAACTGAATCCACTTGTGCGCCCGAATTATTCGACTCAGCAGGGCCCCACTTACCAGCAGCCCGTTCGACCCCAAGGCGGCTATTACCCTCAAGGTCAGTCTCGACTGGTTTACAACCCGCCTCAAGGTTCTAGATGTTGCCCTCAACAGCCAGGCTATACTTATAGTTCGCAGCAAAATCCTTACACTGCTCAATCGGGACCCATGTATACTCAGAATCAATATCCTAGTTATCAACCCCGGTATCCTAGTTTTCAGCCGCCATATCAACCCAATTATTTGGCTTATACCCTCTATGGTCAGAATCCTCTAGGACAGAACCAATGGGGGCCTAGTTATGCTCAACCAGGATGGAGTACCGGTACAGGTCCTTATCGGGGACCCGACATGCCTTTTAACCCTTAATTACCTTTTCTCGCCATGTTGGAGTTACCGGACATATCCAAATTGACCAATGATCCGATTCTTCATAATCCATATTGGCCTTCAGTTCTAACGAAGGTGCCTGGTGATTGTCCTAAGTTTGAGGGAAAATCTGGAGAAGACCCCCAAGAACACGTCATGACATACCATTTATGGTGTTCTTCGAATTCTTGGGTGGATGACTCGATTTGTCTATGTATTTTCCAGCGCACTCTCACTGGCGCTGCTGATAAATGGTACGTAGAACTATCCCGTGGTATTTTTCAAGATTTTAATACTCTAGCTATGGCATTCTTGACGCATTTCCAGTTACTGGTTCATTACGAAGTCGGGACACATCTCCTGACATCTTTGAAACATGACAAAGCTACTCATATTTCAGATCACATTCATGAATGGAGACATCGTCGTCGTCTGATCAAGTGTGACATCCCTGATAAGCTCCTGAGTCACTGGTTCACTACCTCCTTTATCAATATATTGAACAGGACATTGCTATGAGGGCATGTGTAACCGAGGAACAAGCCATTGCTCGTGCCTAGTACCTCGATTTAGTGTACTCTCAATTGGGCACGTTATATGACATCTTGATTGATGCCTCGTAACCAGGGACCTCTAAAGCACCGGCTAATCCATCAGTAGACGGTGTTATTGGTTTCGTCTCTTAGACTTTTTGCAAGTCTTCATCTTCCAATGCCGGGGAGCCAAAATCCAATTTGTCCAATGATTCTACTTCTTAGCCTGCTTCGGACTCTGGGAAGTCCTCAAAGGTCAACGCCATTCAGGCCAATCCTGCGGAAAAGACTTCCAAAGGTAAAAATAAGGGCAAAGGTAAGGCTAAAGTCGATTCCCCGAAGCCAAATTCGGCTAAACCTCGTGCTGATGGTGGATCGTAGCATAAGCCCAAGTATCCTTGTTTAATCTGCGATGAAGAGAACTACACCAAGGATTTTCCACGACGAGTCGAGGTCAGTAGATTTCTCAAGGGCACAAAGGGAACTCTTGCTGTTCGCAAAGAGCCCTTTCCATCTCATCAAAAACAAATGGTCAAGCAGCGTGCCCCATCTGCACCATTTGGTTCACAAGTATTCATGATGAATGGCTCTGCACCTATTTCTATCGCCACTCAATTGAAAGAATATGCTGGGTCGCGTCAAGTGATAGGGAAGGAGATCATTAATGGTCCTCCTCCCCCACCTGTATCTGGCTCACTTGAGATTGAAAGGCCTAGTCCCAAACCTGTTGTGCAGCCACCTTCTAAAGGTGTTCTCAAGAAATCTTCCCATAATCCGAATGTCCGTTTTGCCCAACATTATAGCATTGTTAAGGATTTGGCACATGCGCTGTTCGCCATGTCTGCGTTGGAAGTGCTCCAAAGTTTCCCATCTCAGTGGAAAGCATTATTATCTACCATCGGCAGGATTGATCCTGCTGATTCTAGCCTTCTCTCTTTCGACTTGGAATATTTTGTTCCCCAACTTCTGCATCAGATTTTGCTTATTATACAAGTCGGTATTAATGGTCTCAATATCCATAGAGCCATTGTGGATGAAGGTGCATCCACATGCATCATGTCATCTGCCAGATAGAAGGCCATTGGATTTCCAGCCTTGAATTCATCTCCCCATGCCCTCGAGGCATTCGATGGAAGGGAATCGAAACCCTTGGGTGTTCTCGCGAGTCTACCTATTACTTTACACGGGAAGACAGTTAATATCAAAGTAGAAGTTTTTGATGCAAAACTCAACTATAATCTTCTGCTTAGTCACAGTTGGACCAATGCTATGCTATGCGTGCCATCCACCCTCTTTCGCGTGTTGAAATTTCTGCATGAGGGAAAAATTATTACTGTCGACCAGTTATCCTTCTTTACCTTGTCATCCGAGAACAACGTCCCATATGTGGATCAGATACCTACTCCTTTTGACAGTGTGGGACTGGGAATTTTCAAATATCTCGCCCTTATGGGTGTCTTTCCTCCTTCGCCACCACATATCGTTCAAGTCAATATGATCTCCAGGTTGGATGACCCATGGATCATCCATTCTCTTGAACAGGTTGCCTCTTTTGGAGAATCGATGCCTCTGACCCCGGTTGAAATCAATTATTGTGAGATCATTTCCACACTGGATCCTCCCCCTGTTGAAAATGCTCCTTTGAGCATGGCTCTTGATGTTTATTCTCAATCCCCTTGGCTCGACGATGCAGATTCGCCTGATCCTTTGAGAGAATTGTTTTCGTCTGACGAAGCTATCATGTAGACTATGTCTCTCCAAGATCTTCCATGGAGTGATGGGCATCATCGTTCCTCGTTTATGCCTAGCCTGGGGGAAATTTCTAATTGTATAGAGCATTTTTCATCTCAGGTTCCCTCTTTGTCACTCCAAATGCTAATATTGACTCACGAAGTTTTCTCAGAAGGAAATATGATTAACATTACCCAAACGATGCCTATCGACATCTCCGTTAAACCGAGGGTTGTCGAGAACATCCATGTGGGAGTCACTTGTTATCCCGATGAGATTCAAGTGTACACTAGTCTCTTCCGTGAATTCTGTGTTGTTTTCGCTTGGTATTAAGAAGAGATGCCTGGAATAGATCCTAGGTACGGTGATATCATTGTGTACCTCCAGACATCTACCTTCCGATCCGAGTTAACGAAGGATGCTCGACGTCGCATTCGCCATCAGTTGCAACCATATCACATTGTTGGAGATACCCTATATCGTGTTGGAGTCGATTCCATACTCCGCCAGTGTTTGACCTTAGAAGAGGCTGAGAAAGTTATGAATGATTGTCACAGTGGCGCCTGTGGTGGTCACATGTCCAGTTATGCTACCGCACAGAATATCCTTCGTGCGAGCTATTTCTAGCCATCTATATTTAAAGACTGTATTGTTGTAGTACGAAAGTGTCATGTGTGCCAGATCTTCCAATGCAAGATGCATTCACCGCCTCTCCCATTACATCTTGTCATTACTGTGGGCCCTTTTTCCAAATGAGGCATTGATTTTATGACGTGTAACCCTCACTCAGCCAGGGGGCATGCTTATATCATCGTTGCCATAGATTATTTCACCAAGTGGGCCGAAGAAATGCCTACACTGGCTGTGGACAGTAAGACAACTGCACAGTTCTTTTTCAACCATGTGATCACTCATTTTAGCGTTCCTCAAGCCATTGTCACTGATCATGGCTCTAATTTTCAGTACTACATGATGGCAAAGCTGATATCTAAGTTGGGCTTGCGGCACGACAGCTCAACGCCATATTACCCTTAGGTAAATGGCCAGGTTGAAGTCGTAAACAAGGTGCTTGTCACGATGCTTCAACGAAAAATTGGTATACACAAATTGAGATGGAGTGCAAGACCCTGGATTTTGTCTGATGAAATCCGGGCTGTTGGTTCTTTGTGGATTATTATGACTTGTTACATGACTCTTTTGATTGGATGGTTGCGACCATACCTGAGTCTACTTGTTGATCCTTATTTTAGTGGATGGTTGTGTCCATACCTTGGATCCTGGTTTTTGTACACTTTATTATGGATGGCTGCGCCCATACCACATATCATGTATCAGATATATCAGTTGTATTTTTATTCACAGGTCTTCCGATGATACTGTTTTTATTTGGACGCGTTCTCATAAAGCATTTCACCCTTCCCTCTCTCGGACCTCATGTTTTAGGGGGCATCTATTACACAACATTTTGTTACCGTCCCTGCAATCCCTCATCTCATACATTGGAGGACTATCCCCATGACCTGTGGACTATAAAATGTCCTGAAAACATCTTGATGGCATCCTTCTGCATAAGGGAAAGAATTCTCCTCAAGAAAATTTCCTCTAAAAAACTCTAAAAACCCATGTTTTGGCAATGGCGCGAGTAGCCAGTTCATCCCTCGCGCCAATGGGAAAAATATACACTAGTGGGCATGCCAGCTGGCGCTCTGTCCCTATGTTGTGCCCGCGTCAAGCTTATTAAGGAATGCTTTTTAACAATAGAAGGCAGAAGTTTGATTATAAAAACTTCAAAACGAATCATCAAAAAGAGGTTGGGTTGTCTGGCTCCGGATCTCCTTGATTAGGAAGTGGCTTTCCACCTCTCATGGAACCTTCCTAAGAGATAGGACTCTCCCCCAGGATTATAGGGATCCTAACCTCTCCTTCTCCTTCTATAAAAGCTTGCCCTCTCCATTTGCTAGCTAGCTAAACTTTTGGGAAGGAAATTATAACTGAGTGACAATCAAGAGAAGAGCTAAGGAGAACCCTATGAGAGAAAGAGTTTTGTCAAATCCCTGATGAAATTTGTGAGACACGTCCCGCTGGAATCCTGTCGAAGGAAGATCATGACGTCAGAGCACTGGTTGTAATAATTCTCTCGTATCTTAATATATAGGACTCTGCTATTGGTTCCATGATTGTGTTTGTCCATTATATAATGAAATTTCATTTGTTCCTCTCTAACTAATCGATAGTTATAAAGTGTGAAATATTACATTGCATGTTGTCTCTCTTCTTTGCATGTGTACAGGTATCTATGTGCAGCAAGGTCACGGATCATGCCTGTCCAGCTAGGAATGGAAGTGCGACTTCCTCTTCAACAACAGTAGCGATGGAATCACGATAAGTGATCTAACGTGATTCTATCTTTTGTAACTAGGAATCAATAGCTTCGCGTGCTTTGATTGTTACTAGACCCACTCTAGGGCTAGTGGGATCGCCTCTATCCGCAGAGGGGATTTACCTCCACAACACTTCCCCTGCTGCTCTGTTGTTGAAGATGAAAGACCCAACTTGTGTCTTGATCTTGAACCGAGCCTTCTTCTTTGAAAAAATAAAATGGAGCTCATATGCATCTATCATCTGCCTTATGTAATCCAATGCAAAGCACCTCATGGAGAGAAACTTTGTAAATTTGTAAGGGGATAGCTCACTTCCATAGACTCGAATCTATGTGTAATTTTAGTACAAGTACCAATCTGCTATCTTCACTTGCTCTGTTAGCTGCATGGCTTTCCTGATCTCTTCACTTATCCTAGGCTCTACTGCACTG
Organism: Pinus albicaulis; assembly: GCA_034641835.2. Lineage (NCBI taxonomy): Eukaryota > Viridiplantae > Streptophyta > Pinopsida > Pinales > Pinaceae > Pinus > Pinus albicaulis. The sequence continues at coordinate 603,589,782 of CM076581.1, read as the reverse complement.
CTAAGTGTGTGGATGGCTGGATGCACAAAAAAATCCATAAATTCCTTATATGTATAATTCTTTTGTTCCTAAAATAGCAGGGTGGTTCAGAAGGTGATAGATTGAGGCTCAACATCCTCATTTAACTTGGCCATCTGAAATCGAAACCTGTTGGACTGGAAATACACAAACATATACACTAACACAGAGTTGTATTTGAAAACATACTCAATGTGAAACCTTAAAAATTGTTCATGAATGGCATCTGCTAGGAACTAGACATAATTAAACATGATGGTGGGTTTAGCTTCTAAGGAGAGAATGGAAAAAAAGCCTATAATATCTTCATTGACCCACTTATCAGAGTGATAGCCTAATAAATAAGATAGGGCAGTGACAATCTACTTGGTCCTTTTAGGAAAAGTAGATGAAGGGTGCATCAGTTGCCATGAAAAGTTGCAGAGTTGTGGCTCTGCTGGAAAAATCGATTATCTGATAAAGTTCCCTAAGGGCTTCATAAGAGAAGGGGTCTGCTTCCTCAAGTGTGGGGGCCTGCATCATTTTTTGAATGGATTGGGCATTAATGGTGAATAAAATCTCTCCTGTTAGGGTGACTATGGTCCTGTGATTAATGTCATGGCAAGCCTGGAATTTTATGATGAATTTCAGGAAACTATGGGTTTTTGGAGATATATACAGAGGCAGCTGGGTCTCCCATAGGCTAATGTCATCAGATTCATCAAGAAATTTTTCCTCGAGCTAGTAGTAGACATCGAACAAGTCGAAGTCTGACTCTATCTCATGAATTTTGTAATATTGATCTGCCAGGGTTGTATGATCCAAATCTATTTTAAGGGTAAAATATAGGGTTGAAAGGCTCTGTGATTGATGTCTTTCTTGCATTGTTTGAAAGGTATATAATTTTATAATAATTCCAGTGGGTATAACATAAGTGATATTTTTAGACCCCAAAAAACTTCGTTCGATGCCTCAAACTGCCTAGGGAAGGTTTATAACCCCAATTCTCAAAACTTGGGACTTGTTGGTATAGACATATTTGTGAGTTTATTCCTCTAATGTTTCCACCCTAAGAGCATTGATATGGATGAAAAATAATATAATGATATAATATAGATTAGAAGGGGAGTAATACTATTCCATATCAATTTGGAAATTGAGGGGATTCCTTTCAAGTGTGTAGTGTGCCACTATTATACCTTGCTGCAGACTACAATGATCTAAGTATGTAGAAGAATTGAGCCCTAACGAAGTATTTAAGAGATTTGGAGACACTGGAACTAGGAAGAATGTATATTACGAGATGGAAAGAGGATGTAGGGGTTCAAGAAAATTTGGATTGTCCTCAAATGGGATCTATGATAGCATATTTTTAAAACTCAAGCACGAGATAGGTTAAGTAACCTAACTTGTATAAGGTCAATGACAATAAGGAGAACAAGGAAATTTCATTTAAGACCCATGAGTCTCATTCTACGAATACAAGTTTTCTCTAGAAAATATTTTTCTTGGGATATGGGGAAACAATGTTGGGTCCAAAGAACAAGAATCCTTGAATGATTTTTTACCAAATTTAAATGGTATAAAAATTCCCATCCCACCAGCCCTCATACCTATAATTGGAATAGTAGAAGGTTTGGGTCCTAGATATGTACCAAAATATATCCCTACAAACCTTATTATGGACCATACTCTACATGGAAGGCTACACAAAACTCCAATATCTTGGAACTAATCATGTATAATTTGATACTTAGAAGTAAAGGAACTCTCAATTTTCCTAAAAATGTGGATGGGGCTTAGGTTTATTTGAATAGAAAGTACCCAAATCCACTAAAATGGGAAGGGAATATTTCATGTTGATTGCCCATAAACAAGCATCCTATAAAATTAGGTGTGGGAAAAAACTATCCTTTATTAGGGATCTTAGAGAAAATTATGAAGTTGAGGGTTCTAAATTATTTTATAACCCTCAATTATAGAGGGTTGGAAAATTCCTTAAAGAATTTGGTTACAAAGAGAATAGTTGATATTATCAAACATTCTATTATTTTTTTTCAAGTGACAATGGAAGATAGGGAGAGAATCAGTTAGGGGTGTATGCGAGTCCAATAAGAGAGTTGAAATTTGGAAGTGGATAGAAAGTAATGGATGAATGTGCTCTTTGAATCCCATGGTTTAGGAAATACCACAAACCAAATGGGTTGAAAAAGATGAAGTATTCTACTAAATGGTGGTTTAATACTGAACGTCAACTATGGAACTTCGCTCAAAGTAGTTCCTATAATAATTCCTAATTTAGCTATAAGTTGAAGTCTTTTGCAAAATGGAACTATTATTAGATTATGGTTTAAATATGACCACAAATTTATGAAATGGTGGAGAGGATGGTTTAAATGTGGCCACAAACCAAATGGGTAGTAGACACTATAATTATTCTACTAAAGCATGGTTTAAGGAAGACCACAAACCAAAATATGTTTTTGTGACAACAAAAAACCAAATTGTGCTCATGGAAAATAATTCTATCTTTGGATAAAAATTTGATTATGGATCTATAAAAATATAGATGTAGGCTTTGGTTGTGGCTCAAGCTCCCTTGTTTCTACTTTATTGATAAGAATTTGAAATATGAACCATGAATATCAATCAATAATTCCACTCCTATCAAATAAAAGGTGAGAAGTCAAAAATATCTCCACTACAATATGTGTTAATTCTTGAGAATGGATTCAATACTATGGATGATTTGTCATATTGGTCTCTAATGACCATTTCCAATAAGTGATACAAACAAGGTGAATCTTTAATATCAGAATTTTATTATGTATGGAACATCTATCTGAATGGTGATTATATTTCAAAAATGCACACAAGGATGAATATAAAAACATTAGTCCTTCATGTGGCCAACTTGATGACACTATTGGCATTTAGGAATTTGATGTGGAAGTTGAGAGGTGAAGATGAAATTTCTTGGATAAACCCAGCAATATCAAACTTGATTGGTTTGGAATAGTATGGAATGTGAAAGGTTACTTCTTTTTCATATCCAAGATCGATTATATGCTTATTGTTGATGCATTCTTCCAAAGTTCAAATGATGGGATTGGAAAGTGCAAGTATAACTTTTTAATCTTCATTTGAATATGATTCTGATGTGGAAACATATGCTAAATGCTAATAAAATTCTTTATCAAAGTAAAAAATCGAAAATTTCTTAAGAAGCAGTAGTTTAAAATATTGACTCCTTTGTTGTAATTTATCTCCTTGGAGTTGTGACTCAAGATAAAGAAACTTAATTTTGTCCTGTGAATCTTGTAAACAAGTTAGAACGTAAAACATAGCTTATTTTTAAATTTTGATTGTATTGTCGAAATTGGAAAGTACTAGAGTATTCAATAACTATAATAATTTATAAATGTGGGTCGTTTTCTCAACAATTCAATAAACGAAGGGTTTCAGGTTCAACTAGAAATGCACGAGTCTTGTCTTAGACTCAATCTTCCTCTATCTTCAAGTACACATACTCATTATCCTTTTTCCAAAATGGACGCAATCTCAAATACTAAATGAAAATCTCAAGCTAGTCGACCCCATTCACAATCAATTAAAAAAAAATAAACACATGGGAATTTACCCCCTTTACATCTAAAGAATCCATGGACATTGGATCACTATATAAAATTGTATAAATGTGGTTTACATGACTTTAGAAAGCTATATAGAGATGGGAATAAGACTAAATGTGATTTTGGCAGGGTCCATTTTTTTGTGGCCCTATAAGTTATAATATTGGCAAGAATAAACGATAGAGGACAACATCAAACCACTTTGGAGTCCAGGACCTAACATTCCTAGACTCAGAGGGAGCTCTCTTTATTTTATGATTTAGATTGATGGTTATAAATGCTGATATTAGGCTAGTTATAGAAATTATGGGGGTTGTTTGTTTAGATTGATTATGTGGTTGGAAATATAGTTCTGTGCAACTTAATCCATTGGGCTATGGAGTCATAAAAGGCTGGATTGTGCATCAAAATTTTAAGGGCATTCACAAGGAGAGCTAACTATGCAAACTGGATCTTACTGAAAGTGTGAATATGAAATGAAAGAAAGCAGTGAGTTCAGTAATATCTAAAGAGGATTTAAGAATTATTTAACTATACTTCAGAAGAAAACATTAGGATAGTAAACAGAGATAGAATTAAGGTGATCTCTCAGCAAATCTTGATCTAAATTTTTTGTTTTACAATCAGATAAATTGATGCACAGCATGAAAGACAGAGAAAAAACATTAACACAGAGGAAAAAACATCACCAATAACATAACTAAAGAATCCTATGAACGGTCTCTTATTATTGATGCTCAGCAAAACACTATAGTGCTCCAATACAATGATTCTTACAATGTAGAGAATAACAAGGTCCAACCCTCAATAATGAAAATACATGTAGTATTTAACTGTAACTATGCAAATTACCCTAATATATTCTAGCAATCTTCATTAATTACATATAACTAAAATAAGACAACTGTGGCCATGCAAGGCCCGAACAAAAATTTCTGGCAAAACACCGATTGTAGCATTAACTAAGGCAACTCTTTGTAATTCAAAAAGTAGGCTGAAGGTGGCTGAGGTGGTCGCAAAGAGGAAATGATAGTGGCCTTGACAACTGACCTTAATTTTTGGGCCGCCTCTGCTGGATTATTAAATATGACATGATACAGGCTCTTTAGATCAATCGGTGGTTGTGTGACGTGTCCATTATGCCTTTTCAGTCATAATACATGCAAAATTTGCACCACTCTTTCTTTCCTAGAATCCTCGTACCTATGACCTGTCGGTACACTTCATCCACCTCTGTGTATTTTTTGAAAGTAGGCATGGTGAGGAAAACATGCTTTAGCTCATGTTGAATGAGGATATCATTGCTCAGGAGATCCAAAACAACCTTCCCGGTTACATTCCCTTTAATGTTGGAAAATTTTGGTGGTATCCCTAGCTAATTCCCTGAGCTTGGTCATGTAATCTCCCTTTTGGACCAGATTTTTGTTGATTACATGCAGTGAGGGTAGTCCTTTTTCCCTGAGGGGCTCAATCTTGTTTAAGAATTTTCCAATGGCCATGTCTAATTCATGGCACTTCTCTTTGAGTTGCCTCACTAAATTCCTCTTAGTGAGGACCATTTTTACCTCTAGTATGGTTTTTGTCCTGTCCTGTATATCCATCTCTTCCAGCTCAAAACTGTTTTTGGAGTTCAGGAATTTTATGATATTGGGGGATATTGTTGGCATATTTCCCAAATCCTAATTTGCTTTATCATAACCACTTTGCATCTGTCAATTAGCTCCTTATGTTAAAAAATATTCCATCCACTATCTCTGTGATACTACCCCAAATTATCATCTTCATTTGGCCCAATATGCTGCTTGCAGAAAATTCCTTTTCTGCTTTCTCCAACCTCTCAATCTACTTCTTGGCTATCTCATGGGAGTTTTTGATCTAGCCTTTTGATCCCTAAGGATGCCAATACATGTCTCCAACTTCTTGATCTCTTGTGATTGCAAGGTTATGCTTTCCATAGCTTTGGACAAATGATCTGTCCTACTGGAGGTTCCAACAGTTGCTGGAATAGCTAATGGAATTGATGAGATAGGGAAAACTTCTAATGGGATGAATGGCCCTCGAGCTGCTTCCTCTTTCTCCTTCAGTAGCTTCTCCATCTCGGTCTCCATTTGTTTGATTTGGGCAGACTATTCAATAACTAACTTCATTAGCTCTACCTTTTGTGTCTCCTCTTCCTCAATGCCCTTAGCTAAGGGGTCTTCTGTCATTAGCATCTTGAGCTGTTTTTTGAGGGCTCCTATGTCAACATTATTCTTCTTCAAAATATCCTCCATAACTTGCACATTGTTTGGGTCATGCCCAAGCTTCACTATTAAATCTTCTAGAGAATTTATCCTTGAGTCTATAGCCAGGGCAGATACCCTCTCCATATTGAGTTGTGGTTGGGTGCTGGATAAGGATACCTGTAGTTTTGAAAAGCTCATAGCAGTGTTTGTCAAAGTTGAGGCTACCATCTCCCGGGTCTGCTTATGTAATTCCATTTGGTCGATAGGATGGATGTCCTTGGCATTGAACTAGAATGATTATTTCTTATAATCTCCTACTCTTTGAGGCTGTGGGACCAAGGCTTCTACGAATGCCATCTGCATCATCCCTTTTTCAGTGTCAAAAGTAGACAATAGCCTACTTTGTGAAGTTGAGGTCTGCTTCTAGAACTGATTGTATGTATTAGTTTTTAGCATCTCATTCCTCAATTTTATCTCTTTGAATATATCAAAGACATATTTCTCTTGGCCTTCTATGGAAAGTCTAGAAGCAAATGCTTGTAGACCTTGTTGCTGAACATACACCGTGGCTGAGGATGTAGGTGAGGCCATTGCCTCTCAAATTGCTGATAATGACTTAGGGGTGTCGATGACGTGAATCACTGTCTGCTACTCTAATCCACCTCCTTGATCGATCTACATATTAATTTGGGCCCTTTTCCTATATTTTAGCTTGAATTCTTTGCTAGAGGTATTATTCACCAAAGGCGATTGATACTCTCTTGGCCTCTTTCTCCCTATCTCTCTCTGGTTCTTTCCCCTTGTCCTCTTTTTCTTCTACACTCCTCCTTTCTTGTGGTGTTGGGGTCTGGATGCCTGAAGTGGAGATCACCTATTGTTAATCTTCTTGGAGGGTGTTGGTTACCCACTTTGTTTGGTTGGCATACTACTCAATTGCAGGTTTGTGTGTATGAACATTGGGTGTGGATATGTTTTCCACCCTTTTCTTGGAAATAATCCCTGCAGGTTCATAATACCAAGTGAAACTATGACTAAAATGCATCCCCTTCAATATCTTATTTTCCTCTTCCCCTGCTACTCTACTGTTGAAGATGAAAGGCCCAACTTGTGTCTTGATATTGAACCGAGCCTTCTTCTTTGCAAAAATTAATGGAGCTCATCTGCATCTATCATCTACCTTATGTACTTCAATGCAAAGAGCCTCATGGAGAGGAACTTTGGAAATTTTTAAGGGGCTAGCTCACTTCCATAGACTCGAATCTCTGTGCAATTTTAGTACAAGTACCAATCTGCTGTCTTCACTTGCTCTATTAGCTACATGGTGTTGGTCACCCACTCTGTTTGGTTGGCATACTGCTCAATTGCAGGTTTGTGTGTATGAACATAGGGTGTGGATTTTTTTTCCACCCTTTTCTTGGAGATAATCCCTTTAGTGTCATAAGACCAAGTGAAATTGTGACTGAAAACTATCCCCTTCAGTATCTTATTTGCCTCTTCCCTACTGCTCTGTTGTTGTAGATGAAAGGCCCAACTTGTGTCTTGATCTTGAAATGAGCCTTCTTCTTTGAAACAAAATGGAGCTCATCTGCATCTATCATCTGACTTATGTACTCCAAAGAAAAGACACTCATGGAGAGGAACTTTGGAAATTTGTAAGGGGCTAGCTCACTTCCATAGACTCGAATCTCTGTATAATTTTGGTACAAGTACCAATATGCTATCTTCACTTGCTCTGTTAGCTACATGGTTTTCCTGATCTCTTCACTTATCTTGGGCTCTGTCGCATTGCTGAGTGTGTTGATGGATAGATGCACAAAAAAATCCACAAAGTCCTTATATGTATAGTATTATGTTCCTTAAATAGACGGGTGGTCTAGAAGATGATAGATTGAGGCTCAAAATATTCATTTACCTTATCCATCTTAAATTGAAACCTGTTGGACTGGAAATACACAAACATATACACTAACACAGAGGTGTATTTGAAAACCTCCTCTGTGTGAAACCTTAAAAACTATTCATGAATGGCATCTACTAGGAACTGCGCATAATTAAAAATGATGGTGGGTTTAGCTTCTGAGGAGAGAATGAACAAAAACCTTATCATAGCTTCATCTACCCACTGATGAAAGTGATAGGCTAATAAATAATAAGAGTAGGGTGGGTTGCTGATAGGCATTGGTGCTTCAGTTGCCATGAAAAGTTGCAGAGTTTTGGCTCTGCTGGAAAAATAAATTCTCTGATAAAGTTCCCTAAGGGCTTCATATGAGAATGCAACTGCTTGGTCAGGTGTGGGGGCCTACATCATTTTCTGAATGGACTGGGCATTCATGGTGAATAAGATCTCTCTTGTTGGGGTGACTATGGTCCTATGATTAATGTCATAGCAAGCCTAGCATTTTCTGATGAATTCAGGGAAACTATGGGTTTTGGGAAAGATGTACAGAGGCAGCTGGGTCTCCCATAGTCTAATGTCATTGGCTTCATTGAAAAATGTTTCCTTGAGTCAACAATAGACATCGAAAAAGTCGAATTCTGACTCTATCTCGTGAATTTTGTAATCTCGATCTGGCAGGGCTGTATGATCCAAATATATTTTAGGGTAAACCATGGGGTTGAAAGGCTCTTGGTCCTTCTTAGGAGGCATGATTTTCATTTTGTGACTTATTTTCAATTTGAAAATGGAGAATGGGATGTAAAAAAAGGGGAGCAAATAATGGAATTGATATCGACCAGTATTGGGGAAGGGAGATAAATGAAGGGACCACGATCAAAGCATAAAGTTCAGAGGAGAGACTATAATCTGGTAGGTTGAGAGCTATCAATAATTTTTATTAAAATAGGTTCTTCTACAACAGTTTAGCCTATGATTTTCTATAATTATTCATAAATTTGATACCTGCAATCTGTAATCAAAATAAGCACAGTAAACTGTGTATCATGCTTGAATTTGGATTTTAATTTGTGATTGGTGAGACATTGGGGTGGTGCGAGTCAGTTGGACGATGGACCGACCATTTATGGTGCAACGAATTTCTTGGTGGGAGTGAATGCGATTGAACGGGAGGGACAGGTGAGCGGGGACATGGCACAGAGGGAGTGAGGAAAGAATAGCACAACGGGCGGTGGGCACAACAGTTTTATATGGTGGCGGAAAACGATTTCAGAGGTGGGTAGTGGCGGTATGTGGTATTGGCGGGGGGGAGGGGGGGGGGGGGGGTTGCAAACAGCCCAGGGGCGTGACACGTAGCATGTTAGGCGGTATTAGGTACTGCCGATTTCGGAACCCCCCTCCCATTGTTAATGTTTGGAGGGTGAGGGGGGTCCAGAATGTAATATGCACCGTCAGATGTGTGGTGGGTGCATGGAGATGAGGGGAGTTGTGGGGTGATTAACACTGGTGGGGATGAGTGAAGTGAGGTGTGACAGGACAGGAAATGAGATGGTGGGGTCGGGATATGAGAATCGAGGGGTAATGTAAAACTTAGGATAAGGAAAATATAAATGGGGTGGGGAATAAATAGAAAGGAATTCTCTTAGGACTTATGATTAAAACATACCATAAGATCCCAAACCCTAGAGTGTAATATCCCTTTCTAGTAATAGCTAGCATTCCATGGTTGGAAAATGCATTTTCCAGAAATGGAGGCAGCAAGATTTGATACCAAGACCTGGATCCCTTATACCAATGTGTCTAAGACTAAAATCCAAGGGTTGGGACCAAAGAAATCCTTCTAGAGTGTTGAGACAAGCCTCCCACACCTAGTTCCCTTCATAAATTGCCCAAAGAATGGGGCTGCAACAATGTATGAACATACAATGCATTCTCTGCATTATTTGTCTGAGCTTGTTTATGAGAAGATGTAAATAGCCAACATATATGATTATAGCAGAAAAATGAATGTAATAACTTGAGGAATCAATCATTCAATCAATACAATACAAGCCTCTCATTACATGCATGATAAATATGAAGAACACTGCTATATGAAATAAGCCCTAGGCTATGACTGCACAGTTTATAAAGGCACTGCTGCATAAATGATAATTATACAAAGATATTACAATATGAAGATAAAAAAAACTAGGGGAGCATGATCTCAACCCCTGAAAAATACAATACATCAATCCTCTAGAAGGATTGGCTGAAATACAAGCAAAATGGCATTCCTGGAGAAATGCCGGAGTTGCTGGGTAGAAGCAGCAAATCAAGAACTGAAAATAGATGGAGAAGGCTGAAATGGCTGCATCAAATGAAGAATCGTCTTCCAATGGAAATCTGAAGTGAAAGGTTGATCCCTTCACCTAAGATCTCACCCACCAACTATATGCTAATCCCTCACAGCAAATGCTCTCCAAGAATAACGTTGTCTAAGAGAGGGACTGCACTGAATATGATGGCAAGTGGTTGGCTTGGTTCCAAAGATGGTGGAATAGTCTCATGAAGCTCCTTTTCTGATCTCCCAAAGGGATGGAAGCTCCCTCCTCTGAAAAACTAGCCAAGGATGGTGTTGTAGGAAACCTCCCCAGCAACACTGCACAATCTCTAGCTGAAACTGCGCTAATGAAGAAGGATGATACTTGAAATCAATGTAAAAATATGGGGAATGGAGTGAAATCCTCCAAGAGCTACTCAAGAAGGAGAGGAAATCCTAAACAAGAATTTCCCGGCAATTCTTGCTAAGTAGCAAGAAGTTGCAGCAAGTCCGAAGGACCAAAGATGAATAATACTCAAGATGATTTACAATGGCTACCTTTCCCTCCTTTTAAACAATGTGAGCTCCCTCCCAATGGACCCCACTCATTATGGTTTCCTTCCTCTAGAATCTTCCCTCCTTATCTCACTGCCCTAGCCCACAATGTGCTCTCCACCTCATGCCACTGCGCTATTTGACTTGGTCAAACTTGTCCTAGTCATCCTACAAAAGCCCCTTTTCACACATGGAGGTGTGAAATACAGCTCTATAAGTGATCCCCCTTCATGCTAAGAGGATTTTTATTCTCTATAGATAAAATTAATGGGTCCCCTACCAATTTTATTCATCCCCTAAGTGCAAATGTCAAAAATTAATATTCCATAGAATTTTGGAATATTACAGTCCTCCCCTCTCAAAGATTGCTTGTCCTCAAGAAAGTAAAAGTATAGAATGATTTATTTCCCCTAAATTTCCCTGTAGCATCCATGCATGATAAACTCCTCCAAAAAAAAAGATGCCATATCATCAATCAAGTGTTCAAGTTGTCCCTCCAACATATGCAATCTAGCCTTTGGTGAACATACCCAAATAACTGTCATGTAGGAACAAATATCCATGAAGGAAACAATGGGCTATATAAGGGCCTCCTTGAGGCATTAGATATGATATATAATGGGACTCATCATCCCCATATGAATCTCCCATCCCCAAGCAATCATCCATACAACATAAGTTGCCTCCCAGCATGGCAACTCACAGAAATCTCCCTCCACCTTGTGCTCCAAAAATGAAGGTGGGCTGCAAATATGAATATGGAAAGCCTAATAGCTTTCCTCATGCTATCCTCCTCTCCACTTGTGATAAGTTTAGAGTGTGTGTTGATCATGGGCTGCAAAAATATTTCCCTCAAGTGGCAAAATGAAGAGCAATCCTCCAAGGATCTCCCCTCCATCAATGATAATTCGGCTGGCCGAAGACATTTCATCCATGATGAGTAGGACATGATCATCATAGAATACCCCAATGACATGTTTACTTTAGGTTATACCATATGCAGCAAGGTACAAACATTTTCTTATAGGGTTACAACGCAACCTCATCCACTACAGCTGCAGAAAATAACATGGCAAGTACTGTATAAAAAATATCACCTCTACTACTGAATATTAAATAGATGAGTGAATCAGTAATACAAGATCAAATACATGCCCATATATATACAATGGATTGATATCATCATCAAATTCATGGCCCACCCCAAAAGAAGGCAAATAGGTGGCTGTGGTGGCCATGTCTCCCCTCATGTTCCCACTAGAACATGCAATGCATAAACTATGGGAATCATCTCCCCTCAAAGACACATTCAACTCATGTGTCATTTCACCAATCATTCTCCCAATAATAACATGGAAAATATCAGCAAATGGAAACATTCTCATCATCAAAATAGAGGAAGTACTGATGGTTTCATATGGTGCTGGAAAGTACCAACAGTCTCCCAAGGGTGCATAACGCAGTTTTGCAAACTGCTGCTTTGGAAATGTACAAGGCAAAATGTTTTGAAATAAAATGCTAATCATATGAATTAGCTAAACATGTGTAGAATGGAAATTTTTTTTCCCAAGTCCATGTGAAAGATGGCTGTCTCCATCATATGGTTTGGCCCCACTTTGCTCATGGAGCAACATGAAAAATCTTCCCCTTTGAGGAACCATGCACTGCCACATAATGATAAGAATATGTAAATCAAAAAATTTAAACACAAAACTCTTACCATAGGCTGGTAGTAAGATGATAGATGGATCCATGTATATTATCCTGCTCTCAAGTGTCAGCGCTGTGAGCTCATGAAAAAAGGCTCCTGCCCATGCCAATCTTTGTTTCTTGACATGCTCCTTGTCAAGAACACCTCTGGTGCTGCTGCTGCAAATGTGAAGCTTTCCAAATATGGAAATACCTCCCGATCAGTCCAAGCTAAGGAGTAATCCCTTTCCCCTATGAGAGTTCCCTCCTCTACTCCTACAACACCATACATCATATGAGAGAAAATCTGCTTGTGCTCTCTCCAAGATAGTTCAAGCAACCCAAGTGCTTCCTGCCTCCTCATGCTCACATCATGTAACCCATGTGATGAAGGTATCATGACTTATATATATACCATATCAGCACCATGCATCCCTACTCTCTGCTGCTCAATGATGTAAACATCCTGCCACCTCTTCTCTACTCCCATCCTTCTAGGAAAAGGGTACACCAAGTGATGGCCAAACTCCTTCAAGAGGAGCCAATGTAGCCAAGCCTCTTGCTGCCCGGTATCATATATTTGCAAGTGGAAAATCAGCCTCTTGCTCCTCATCCACAACCACTTAGCTCCTTCTGGATTTCTTCTCCTTGTTCCTCCTTTGGTACTCCTCCCATGAGGGCTACCATCCTCCCAAACCAAATCACCTCTCTTGTATTCCATGGAAGATTGGAATGCAACTCCTTGGATACCTCCTAAAAGAGACCTCTCACCCATGACTATGTTGGATCCATGAGGAACCAAATGTGATGGAGGTAATATCTCCTCTCCACCCATGTTTAACAGCGCTGCTAATTCCTCCAATGGTGTAGCATCTATTTCATCCTTCAGTTCAAAATTTGTTTCATTGTTTTCCATGAAGCTGCCATGGTTTGTTTCATCCTCCAATGGTTCACATCCCAACCTCAATGGTTGAATGGGACTCATCAATAGTGCATGAGGATGAGGGTCCATCTCCTCTTTGAACCCATTTCACAGCGCAGTGCAATCATGGTGCTCTAAAATAGCAAAGTGTATAGATCCTTGGACCTCTACATGTGAGTTTCCACATTCTCTTAAATTGTTTGCTGAAATGAAAAGTGGAACTTCACTCATATCTTGGTGGATCTTGGGGTCTTCTTGTGTGGCTGCAGTAGTTTTCTCCTCCAATGCAATGGCTGCCTCATCCATAGATGTAGAAGGCTACTCCTCCAAAGCTGTAACAACGATGGTGAAATCCTCCTCCCATGGTGGTATGGCTTTCTCTTCCTTTGCCCTTTCTCCATCAAAGGTTTGGATCAACCTTTGAGAAAATTCTGCAAAAGAACTCACCCTTGAATGGACCAAGGGTTTGAACCACCAAACAGAGGCTTCATCCTCCATGTGCAGTGCTGCAATCTCCACTGATTCTTTCTTTTCCACTGGATGTAGCAAGAAAAATGCCTCTAGCTTTTTCACCCAAGCTCTAGTTGAAGTGTTCCCATCAAATGTAGACAATAGAAACCTATTGCCTTTGATTTCTCTTTTTCTATAGGGCCTTCTCTCCTCCTTTTGCTGAATAAACTGTGAAAATGTTGTAGCTCCCCTGAATGCTACAGAATGGGATTTATACTCACTCAGATATTGATCTAGAACCTGATGATCCAAGAATATCTCATGCTTGCTTTCTTTTTGAGAATAGGAAGTGCATGGACCTTCCTCTTCTTCTCTTTGCTTCTCCTCCTTGGGGAGGCTTTTATTTGTCCTGAAAATAGATGAGATCAAGCTCATCTTATGCATCATCTTCTTCTTCTTATTTCTTGGGCTTGAAAGCCATAGGCTGAGCCAAGGAAGGTGCTTTGATACCACTGTAATATGCCTTTTTAGGAATAGCTAGCAATCCATGGCTGGAAAATGCATTTTCCAGAAATGGAGGCAGCAGGATTTGATACCAAGACCTGGATCCCTTAGAAAAATGTGTCTAAGACCAAAATCAAAGGTTTGGGACCAAAGAAATCCTTCTAGAGTGTTGAGACAAGCCTTCCACACCTAGTTCCCTTCAGAAATTGCCCAAAGAATGGGGCTGCAACAATGTATGAACATACAATGGATTCTTTGCGTTATTTGTCTGAGCTTGTTTATGAGAAGATGTAAATAGCCAAAATATATGATTATAGTAGAAAAATAAATTCAATGACTCTAGGAATCAGTCATTCAATCAATACAATACAAACCTCTCATTACATGTATGATAAATATGAAGAATACTACTATATGAAATAAGCCCTAGGCTATGACCACACAGTTTATGAAGGCACTGCTACATAAATGATAATGATAAAAATATATGACAATATGAAGCTCAAATAAAGTGGGGGAGCATGATCTCAACCCCAAAAAATACAATACATCAATCCTCTAGAAGGATTGGCTGAAATACAAGAAAAATGGCATTCCTGCAGAAATGCCGGAGTTGCTGGGTAGTAGCAGCAACTCAAGAAATAGAAATATATGGAGAAGGCTGAAATGGCTACATAAAATGAAGAACCCTCCTCCAATGGAAATCTGAAGTGAAAGGCTGATCCCTTCACCTAAGATCTCACCCTCCAACTATCTGCTAATCCCTCATAGCAGATGCTCTCCAAGAATAACGCTGTCTAAGAGAGGGACTGCGCTGCATATGATGGAAAGTGGTTGGCCTAGTGCCAAAGATGTTGGAATAGTATCATGAACCTCCTTTGCTGATCTCCCAAAGGGATGGAAGCTCCCTCCTCTAAAAAACTAGCCAAGGATGGTGTTGTAGGAAACCTCCCCAGCAACACCCAACAACACTACACAATCTCCAGCTGAAACTGCGCTGATGAAGAAGGATGATACTTTAACTCAATGTCTAAATATGGGGAATGGAGTGCAATCATCCAAGAGCTACTCAAGAAGGATAGGAAATTCTAAACAGGAATTTCCCGGCAATTCTTGCTAAGGAGTAAGAAGTTGCAGCAAGTCCGAAGGACCAAAGATGAATAATACTTAACATGATTTACAATGTCTACCTTGCCCTCCTTTTAAAAAATGTGAGCTCCCTCTTAATGGACCCCACTCATTAGGGTTTCCTTCCTCTAGAAGCTTCCCTCCTTATCCCACTGCATTGGCCCACAATGTGCTCTTCACCTCATGCCACTGCACTGTTTGACTTGGTCAAACTTGTCCTAGTCATCCTGCAAAAGCCCCTTTTCACACATGGAGGTGTGAAATCCAGCTCTATAAGTGATCCCCCTTCATGCTAAGAGGATTTTTATTCCCTATAGATAAAATGAATGGGTCCCCTACCCATTTTATTCATCCCCTAAGTGCAAATGTCAAAAATTAATATTCCACATAATTTTGGAATATTACATATAGTATCACTCCCTTTTCAAACCTTTAGAGTATATCTCTTCCTTTTAGTTTGATTTCTCTTCTGCTATCATATGAAAAAAATAAGCAATCCCTTAGGTTTCTTATTTATAGAATGAACTTTACACTTTTTCCCTTTCTCTCTTCCAAGAAATCTACCTACCCAAACTACAACTCTAAATATTTTTCTTCTTTTTAGGTTGCATTTAGACTTGCAGACCCCAAAATTATTTTTCTTTTGAATTTCTAACCTATCACCTATACCTTATTTCTCCTATTTGTTTAGATTAAGTTGTTGAACCAATGTCATTTCATACTTATCTACTGATAAGCCAAGATTAAATGGTTTGGAAAATCTTCATTTTCTAACCTATCAATAGAAAATTAAAAATTGTACAATCATGCTTAAGCCGTATGATTGCACAATTTTTTTTAAATAGTAGTGGCATTTTGATTTGTAGCACTTTTAGGAATAATCATTTTTTTGGGGCTTTCTTTTTCCTTTTTTTTTTTACACCATATTTTATTTTTATTTTTGTTTATTTTTATATTCTTTGGAAATGCTTTTGAATATTGAAATATATGTACAATATAAAAATTTTCAAGTAAAAATACACTGTCACCTTGTGATACTGTAAATTACAGGACTCTAACACATTGACAATGTGGAAATTACATTTCTCTCAACCAAAACAAAATGTCTCTCATTTATGGATTTGACCTTCCAATATAAATCATAATGTTTGACTCTTAGTGCTAACCAATAACAAGAAACAGCAACATAACTTCTAATTATCCCACAGAATTAAGGTGAGTGGAAGATGCATGATCATTTGCACTATTTTCAATCCAACCCAAAATTGTTGGATAAGGAATCATTCAAACAATTTTATCCCCCTGAATTAATAATGTTTCTTAAAGGAATAATTTCCCAAGGAATTAAACTATGAAAACATTTATTTTACAGTGAGTTAGGCATCACACAAGTATTAATTTCACATTAGGTTCACCAATCGTGTAGGCATCAATCTTGAGACTATCAAAAGAGTTAATGATGGTGTCCTATAAATTTGAGTCACATACAATTTGTAACACAATATCTCCTCCTCCTCAAAGCTAATAAATATTGATGATACCAATGTTAGAATGCTTCAACTTCTAAAATTCCATATTGTCGACATGATTCATACTATATAATTATGTCATTCCCTTCATTAACTTATCTTCTGATGTGCAACTAGTAAGTATGCCATCAATTTTCCAAATTATACACTTATGTTGACTCTGGGAAGAAAAAATAAGTATAAAGGCTTGCACTTGGCTAATAATAAAATTCTCCATATCCATCACCTCTTAGCATATGGCACTGAGAGAGACTACAATGAGGATGACTAGGGTTTTTGCAACAACTTTGAGATGGAAATTTTTAGTGAGTGCTAGAGAAAATTCAAGTTGTGAAGGGTAATGCAAATTTTTAAATGTAGTATAGGTTGGACCAACACATATATGGGTATGAGGGTTTTCTATACATTATGTATAGAGAGAGGATTGTGTGATTTAAATTTTTGATATGATGTTAGCTTCATGCGGACAACTACGGCTTTGTGTGAATGCCGAGTTGACTAAAGAGATTTTCCAAGTCACAGGTGAGATGAGAGAGGTTTCATGGGTTGTGGGTAGAGCTAAGATGGCCATGTAGAGGGATAATGTACTAAGTCGAGTAGAGATAAGATGGCCATGTAGATGAATAATGGAATAATTCAAGGCCAGGAAAGCACTTACAATTATCTAGGCTAAGGAAGTCCACAAAATGCGTGGCTCACAAATTTATGCATTTTTCAAGAAAGAGTGTGCTCTAATACCATAGTGAGACACAAAAAAATAGAGACGAGAGTAAGATAAGAATTAAATGTTGTTTTTGAAATCAGATACACATATAAGTACATGATGTATGACCCTTGTTTTCATCTTCAACCAAGAGGTCTATTAGACTCTCGAAGACTATTCACCTTCATATGTGACTCTTCATATTATTCCTCAATTGAGTAACATAATACCTCAGGATTAGGTTTCTAACATTCCCTTTATTAATATAAATGGGTGAATATGAATCCAAGAAGAGAGTTGAAATTTGGAAGAGAATAACAACTAATGGTTGAAAATGCTCTCTAAATGTAATGGTTTAAAGAAGAAAAAAA
This sequence comes from Pinus albicaulis, assembly GCA_034641835.2. Lineage (NCBI taxonomy): Eukaryota > Viridiplantae > Streptophyta > Pinopsida > Pinales > Pinaceae > Pinus > Pinus albicaulis. The sequence continues at coordinate 603,571,881 of CM076581.1, read as the reverse complement.
CCAAATGGGTAGTAGAAGCTAATTTATTCTACTAAATGGTGGTTTAAGCTTGACCACTCACTTTGGAACTTCGATTGAAGTAGATCCTAGAAAAATTCCTAATATAGCTAGAAATTGACGTATTTTTAAAAATGGAAGTGTTCTCCGATGGTGATTTAAATATGACCATAAACTATTTCCTATAAAATGTTGTAATTCTGCTACTAGGTGGTGGTTTAAGGAAGACCGCGAATAAAATCATGCTTATGGAACATGACTTTGAATTTGGATCTAGGCTTTGGTTGTTGGATTTGGTTTTGGATATAGTTTAGGTTTTCTTATTTTTTCTTCACTAATAAGACTTCAAAACTATAAGCATGACTATCAATCATTGATAATTATCAAACCTTCTATCTCTCTATTGCAAGGTACAATGCCAAATTTGGGGGAAGTGGAGGGGAGGGTGGGATCACATAGGAAATATTTGAACATTGAGAAGTTGGGATTTTGTTTTATGGATTCAATTGGGGGGTCCAGGTAGGAATGTGATCAAATGGAATGAATTCTCCTTCACCTTCTCCTTCACCCTCACTAATTCTTGGGCCTTTCCACTAGGACTAGGGACCTCATTTTTATCTTTAGATTTGGGGAAATATATTACACTGTTGAATATTTAAAACCCTTATATGGATAGGGTGAAATATTAGAATATATATTTTAAAATGAATAAGAGTACAAAATCGATTAGTTGTGATGTTAGGAGACTTTAATCTCACCATAGTATCTTTAGAGGTATGGGGCCTAGCCTCTCAACTAGATCCTCTCCCTAGATATTTTATTAGAAAATTCAAAGAAATTGATCTTTTGGATATTAAAAATTCTAAAATATCTCCCAACTAGAGTAACATGAGAGTCAAGAAAGCTACAATTCTTAAGAGGTTGGACATGCTTTTAATATTTTAATCCTCCTTAGATAAAGTCACAGGATCAAACAACGGGTCACCATTGGGGGGACTTTGATCATAACCTAGTGGTGTTAGAAGTCCTCCCCATAGTAGAGAAACCTGTTGACCCCTTTAAAATATTTTCATAGTTGATGAAGGTGGGGATTTTGTTTGAATAATCAACACTCTTTGAAAATATTACAATAGAAATATACTCAAATTCAATTTCACCAAAAATTAAAAGTGGTAAAAAATGTGATTAATAATTAGGTAAGGGACAAAAATATGGAGAATAATATGGTTCCCTAAGAAGAATATGAATATTGGAGGTACCCAACAATAGTGAAGGCTTTGGATGTTTGAGTGAGGAAGAAAAAATCAAAGTAAAGTCACTAGATGATAAAATGAGTATCATTCTTTTGAAAAAATAAAATTAATGGAAAATTTAGAGTAGGGTATTATGGTTATAGACTAAGGATGAGAACATAAAATACTTTCATGGGCATGAAAATTATAGAATGAATATAAAATCTATTTGAAAATTGATAAGGGATACTGTATGTAGTCTACAAATTTTAAGGATAAGGCATTTGAAGGTGTAAAACATTTTCCCTCTCTTTTCAAGGAATACATTACTAATATAACAACATAAGTGATTAAGTTTTCAAACTCCTTTCCTAGTTTCATCAATAAGGGAGATAATAAATCCCTAATATAGGAATTTATTAAAGAAAATTTGTATTAAACTTTGCTAATTTTTCAAAAGAAAAAAAGTCCGGGTCCTGATGGACTACTAGTAGAGTTTTTCTTGGGCTATTATGAATTTATGGATGAACATTTATGAAGATAAGTGTTAAAACCATAAAATCGTAGAAGAAAAATACATTAGAAAATGCCAAGAAACATGTACAAACAAATATTTTTAAGAAGAAACACATTATGAAGGACAAAAATTTAAAAGCTCCTAAGGTTCAATAAAAATTTGAGGACCTCGAACCAGTAGTAAAGAATTTTTTTTCGTAGTGCACATATTCCTTCGATAGCCACACGATCTTGGGGATGGTGAAAAGGCACTATCCGAGACTAATTCCCACACTTGGGGAGTTGATTCTCTATCAATGATAGTCAAGGAAAAACGACTTGAGGTCTCCCTAAATATATGCAACAATCGAAGGAATCTCTTGTCCTACTCTTGAGTCACTATCACTCTTGGGCCAAGAGAGGGAAGAGGAGTTCAAAAATTTCTATATAAACAAGCCATGGGAAGAGAAAAGTATGAGACATTATTATGCAGGCCAAATTACTACCATAGCAACAACAAATTTCAATTGTTGAAGCAAGAGGAGTGGAAGCACTGGAATTTTGGCCATATTTCTTCTAAGCAATGCAACATCCTAGTGAAGAAGAAGAATCCACCATTGGAGAGTTTTCACATTCCTTTTGAGAGAGGGAGGAGAAGCTTGCAAGGAAACCAAGGAATGGGATCCCCTTGCTGAGAGTATTTGAGCTCCATAGCTCAAAGTACTCGTTCAAGTGTGTTAGCATTATATTATTATACTACCAGCAACCAATAATGGGAGTCTTATCCATTATTGTATTGGTTTGTGTGCTCCATTTGAGCTTATTGTCTTGTGTGTTTCTTTTTGAGCTTATGTTATTATATGCATTACTTCCACTATGAGTTTTTCTTTATTTTGTTTTTAGTCTATCCATAAACAACACCATAATATTCTCTGTGATATTTTAAGGAAACAACCTACTGCTAAAGAGGTGTCTTTTGGTACACTAGTGTGACATAAAAACTACCACAATATTGGAGACTCCACTAGTTTATTTTTCTTGGTTTAACGGTTTTTTTGCAGGACCTCCTCTCTGCATAACCATATACAAAGCGCTTAGGACCTCTCTGTGAATTTTTCAGGATATTCTGGGTCTGTTCTGAGAGGCATAAAGTTCATTTTTTAAAAATTTTCTCGAACACCCGCCATTCTCTTAGACATACACAACTACACGCACATGTTAAAAAAACGCACACGATATTCCAAAAAGAAAAAAGGCTTGTATTTTTTCAAATTTGTAGGTGTATAGCAACCCATAATAAATTTCCTTCACCACTGCTTTGCATTTTTCTACTTTTAGGTTAAGTAGTTTCTGTACTAACCATAATTAGTAGAGAAATTAGTGTTTTATTTATTTTTACATTTAAGAAAACACACATAGCTTAACCAGGGAGAAGAATAAGTGGAAGAATTACACACATTTTTCAAACTATTTTGCTAAAGTTTATGTAGAACACATAATTTAATTAGTCAAAGAGTAAGTGGCCAATTATCCACAAATCTTGTTACTAAATAAGCTATTTTTTCATTTGCATTAGGCTTGGGACTAGGGTCAAATGTAAGTAAAGAAAGCAAGTAATCTCTGCTTCCCTTGCACCTCTTGGTGAACCTAGGCTTGCATATGAACACTTTCTCAAAACACTTTGAACTACCATCTCCCTTTAGTTCCACATAGTCTAATTAGGAGAAGTGTAAGCAACCCATTAGTGTAAGCAACCCATTATCCAAAAATCATTTCAATTTTTGTAAGGAACAATAAAAACACATAGCATAATTAGAGGGATATAGTAAAGGATGATCTCATATCCGCATCTGATCACACTTTTGTTTGTTCACATAAACCACACACTAAGCATTGATAAGATTTGAATTAAAATACATCCAATTTTTGGGGATTTTATTCTTATCTTACATTTTCTTACAATTTCACACCTTAAAGAAAATTAAGACTCCTAAAAACAATCATAACTTGAATCCACTAAATTATCCCCGTAGGGGCTACACAAGAAATTATAGTTTATGTTACGATAATTGGGTGTAGGAATCCAATAAGCCACCATGGTAATGTTACATTTTTAAACATAGAAGTTGACTATTTAGGGAGATTAAAATTATTCAATAATCCCATGAAAATATTTCCCAAGCATCATAGAAACCTGATTCAGATGGGAGTTCGGCTTAGGTACAGTGCGTGCGATTCTCTTTGGGGATACCTTACCCATATAGTGCTCACTAATAGTAACTGACTACCAATAATATAAATAATTTAATACTAACATGGGACAAAGGTACTTTAGTGGTGAAAATTTAGGGCATCCTTTCCCTATAGGTGACGTTGCAAGAAGCACTAGATCCTCATTTCCAATACCTTGGTTTATTCTTCAGCTGCTGGAAGGTGTCACCAGTTATTTTGGGATGTTGGCCCTAGAACCCATTAGAAGATATCTCCACAAGGCCTAGTTAATTTGAGAGTGGTAAGGACGATCATGTCTACATAGGATTTTTATCATACACAAACAAACAAAAACCATTTTTTTGCTTGATTGATCACCTAGTTTAATCTAAAGGAAAATTACCTTTCCATTTTCTCTTTGTTTTATGTATGTGATTATATTGCATTGATAAAATTATTCTCACCTCCAAATTACAAATCAAATTGACACCATAGTAGATCTAACAAATCCCCGTTGATCTAGCCTGTGTTTCTTAAAGCTTTCCCCATTTTCGGGAGGAGTGTCGATCTTACTTCCATTCAGGCATAGAGGACATCACTCCACCACCGTTGTAGGATCTTCCTTTATCGGAGTGAATGTTATAGGAACCCCCAAGGGTCACTAGTCATCACACCAATCATAACCTTACAAGGGCCACCAAACACTACCCCTTAGGGGGGCCACTCATACTACCCCCTCAGAACACCCACCAGTGTAATATTCCTCAAGCATCTCAGCAGAGGGTCCCTGTGCACATACATATTCAAACCATGGAGGTCAAACCACAATTTCCTTTCTTAGTATCATTGAATCTACCAAATATAAAAAAGTTAAAAATTGACACTATCAACCATGGCCTTAATTGGCCACGCATGCCCACTAAGCTCCCTTCAGACATTCCAAAATTGGAAGGAAATAAATCAAAATAACTAGGGAACCATATCAGGACTTTTCACCTGTGGTGTTCATCGAATAATGTCATAGATGATACCATTCGACTAAGACTATTTCAACGCACCCTTACAAGTCCTGTAGCAAAATGGTATGTTGATAAGCCAATTGTGACACATGCAACCATTAGTGGCTTAGCAATGACATTCGTCACCCTTTTCTAGCTCCCGATCCATCATGGTTCAGGGATGGAACTCCTCACTCATTTCATACAAAAACCCACTATTCACATATTTGACCACCTCCATGAATGGCGAAGACGTAGTAGCTTGTGCAAAGCTAATATCAACAATAGATTTCTCCTGGAATTATTTTTGAAAACTCTCACAAAATAAATTTCAAAATATGTAGAAAAAAAATCCCTGCGTAACGAGGAAGATGCCATCAATAAAGCCCAACAAATAGAGCCCATATACACATAGTATGGATATATCTATCATATCCTTCCAAATGCCCCACGCCTGCAAACTTACAAAGAAGTAACATGCACATCAAATATTGTTGATAGATTGATAGGGTCCTTAGCACAAACACAACCTAACAACAATCACCAAAATTCTACATACTCATTTTCTAATCAAACATATGATACCACGAAGAATGTGTCACAAATAGGATACTACCTTAGTCAACCTGCACCTTTGCAAAACATGAATAATAGGGAAAACCGATATCCTCCCCCTCAAGGAGGACCATAGCCTCCATCTCAGGGAAATCAATACCCATCTAGGAACATCTATGTAAGAGATTCATCCCAGAATGTGTATGCCAGCGAGGGAAAAGGAAACCAATACTTTCCTTTTCCTGCACAACAAAAAAATATACCACCAACGCACAACAATGCAGGGGTTAATTTAGTGCAACCCTACCAAGCTCAATAACAACTGTCATATGAATAGGAGAATAATAATAATCCTCTTAACATTTCTAGAAAAAAGAAGAAGTGAAAACCAAAGGGAGACCCTGGATAGGGGGGAAACAATCAACAACGCCCCCCGTGATCACAGGATGGGGTCAACCCAAACCGAAATCAAAACCAAGAAGCAACTAGCAAAACTCAACGAAAGAACAAGAGGAATAGTCTAAGGACCAATCATTATTGTGCCATATGTGGGGAGTATGGTCATTACACTCACCATTGCCCCAAGCTCCCTGAGTTGAGGAGACTTCAGGGTAATAGGGGACAAGGGGGGAAAAACCAATAACCGATAGTTATAAAAGAACCTTTTACCCACCAAGGAGTAGTTAATACTCAGCAACATCAACCATCCCAACAAAAAAATGCTGGAGGGAACGCTAAAAAAAATCACAACATATTCATAGGAGGAGAAGACTTATTCTTGCAAAAGAGAAACATAAATTATGAAGAACCCACAGACACCAATCCAATAGGAGCAAGCACAAGTGAACCCATAATGCTATTATCCATCTCTAGGGTACCTATTGAGCCAATGCCAAAACTTCTAAAAGGTCCGACGAGGCAGGTAAGATATAATTCAAAGGCCACTCAAATTTACATCATAGTTGACAACTTGGCTCAGTCTCCCTTAGCTATGTCAACATTAGAAGTCCTGCAATCTTTCCTAGCCCAACAGAAATCCTTACTTTCCGCATTAGGCACAATCAACCCCTCCGATTCCTGCTTAATGGTCTTCGACTTAGATAAAGCAACCCCTCATCTTCCTTCTCTAGTCGCTTTTCAAATCTCATTTTTAGTCCAAAATATCATCATTCATTGTTGCATTGTGGTTGAAGGAGCATCCACATGTATCGTGTCAAAAATAGTTTGGAAAAAAATAGGATCACCAGAATTGAAACCATATGATATCATGCTAAGAGCATACGATGGGCACCCATCCACCCCATTAGGTCTTTTTCAAGACATGCCGATACATCTCGCTAGAAAGACTGTGCTCATTGACATTGAAGTATTAGATGCACATCTAGACTATAACATCCTTCTTGGACAAATTTACATGTACGCAATGACCACAATCATGCATCCTTTTTTCTCATAGTAATGATGCTCCCCCACGACGGGAAAATCATTACTATTGACCAACTCATGTATTTTAAGAAGAAACCTATAACCATCCTCAATGGTGTGCTACCATTGGTAGATTCGTGTACATAAGTGGTCACCCAATACACAGATTTTTCTACTGGTCAATTCAAACCAACCAATCTCCTCATAACTTATCTGGGATAACCTCCTATATTACCAGGAGAATATTCAGTACCTACAGGAGCTGCGGTGTGCATGATGAGTTCATCAAACACCGAACCAAGTTAGGAACAAGAGGCTGATACCACAAATATCGTCACCATCGACTCATCATTTCTACCATATTCCATCATCGAAACCCCCTTCTTGCATCCCCCGCATGGTTATATATTTCACTAGGTAATGGAAACCCTTACATTACCTAATGTGTCTCTCACAATGCCGGTATAGTATTTGGCCCCACTAGCCATGTTAGGAAACTCAGGAATTACCTCTACAATTATCATGCCTATCACCTCTATCGAGGCCATCGTAACTCCACAAACCCCCATAGTGACACCAGCCGATGCCACCAAGAGGGGAAAGAGAAAAGGGAAGAAGTTGGACACTCCCAAAGTCCCTAGGACATCTCCACCTTGTGCACTGTGAAACACAGTTGGCCATCCTACCAACATTTGCCTAGAGTTAGACAAGTAAAAATCTCTTCTACATGTCGAAAGAATGACAGAGACCCCAACTCCAAAAAGATGAGAAAAGGTCACAAAAAACCAAGGTAAGGCATTACACACAAATCGTGCATGCACCATATGTGATCAGTATGAGCATTATACCCACAATTTCTCAGAAATCGCTCTATATAGGGATGTGTTACATGCATTAGCACAATCCAATTCCCAGGGTCCATTCATACAGATAGGGGAGGATAGATCCAAAACCATCCTATACATATGAGAAGAAGAAACATCATGTTTGTACCCAACAAATCCAACTACACAGACACCAAGAAGGAAAACATAGGACACACCTCATGTCCCAATCTTCGCATTGTGCGACGAAGCTGATAATTTGATCACTCAATGCCCTGAATTAAGGGAATTTAATTGTTGGTACCCAATCTCCCATGTTACCTAAATAAAATTATCTAGACACAGATTAAATATATTTTAGAACTATCGAAGTAATCATCATGTACATCGTTGTCCTGATATCCATCATTTCCGATCTATGTTAGATTTCATGCATCGGTTCATTGCTTAAAATTTCGACTTAGAAAATTCAGACTCAAAATCCATAGATAGTACAAAAACTCAAGGGACTGAAGCATCTAGGTCCATTTTGTGTATATATGAAGAGAGGCAGCTAACAAGAATGTTTCCTCCCTCGCGTCACCATCACCAACCTAGATATGGGAAGGAAAACAAATGCCCCAATAGGGCAGGGTCTAAACCTCACTTCCCATGTGCCCTATGTGATAAACCCAGCCACTTGGTTAACCAGTGTCAGGAGATGGCTAGGTTCACTGAAATTATTTGCATAGTAACCCCTATCCCTCATATACATCTCTCTAATCAAGAGAAACTCACTCACTTCTATTGTCGCATTTGCTCCTAATTTAACCATATGAAGAATTGTCAATATCTTCCACGATTGAGAGAAGGCAGAGAAATGCTAAACCCAAATTACCCGAGGAAGATACAAAACATTAAGACTAGTACCTGGAGATGGAAAAATAACATAAATGCACCATATCATGACCAAAACCAAGTGTCATCATCTTACATCATAAGTAGTACTGGCTCGCATACCATTTACTCGGTAAGTACCTGCACTGCGTGAAAAATTTTCACTAGTCACTCTCATGGTAAATAAGCATGCCCTATGTTATGAACATTTAGACATCTTAGGATTCAATTCTAGTTTCCTATAAAGGAGGATTCCTTTGCCCCTTGTACACTAACAAGGAAACACGAACACCCTCTCACCCAATACAAACTTGTCATCGTGGAAATCTTGTTGTGTAACCAGCTCCAAAAATAGAAGAAAAGAGATATCAACGCCTTAGAAATAAGCCATTTCGAGGGGGAAACCTCCAATACATTACATAAATGAACAATTATTGGATGATTCAATTTAAAAAACCTCCTTTCTATATATAGGAGTCCATGGGGCCATAATGTAATCCTAGTGGGCCACAATGTAATCCTAGCCGACCTAACAATAATAATTTAAGGGCACAATAATAACAAAATGGGGGTTACAAGGGTACAATAATAACAATAAGGGAGTTACACTAACAACAATAAGGGACTATACTAGTAATATAGGGACCTAACATGCCCCTCTCCTTCAAAAAAAGTGTTGTCCTCAACGCTTGAGTAGCTCTGGGTGCTTTCGTATAAAATTCTCATCCTCCCATGTAGAATCTTCAATGGGTAAGTTCTTCCACTTGATGAGATACTCTGAAATTGATCGATTCCGTAGTTGTCGAGTTCTTGTTTCCGTGACCGCTTCCGGTTCCAATATGATTTTTCCTTCCTCATCAAGTTCTGGAAATATTGTTTGAATTGGAATATTTTCACCTATAACCTTCTTTAAGCACGAAACATGGAAAACTGGATGTACTCGCGAAGAAGCAGGAAGCTCCAATTTGTATGCCATAGTACCAATATTTTGCAACACCTTGTAAGGACCATAGAACTTTGGCGATAATTTATTATCCTTCTTAGCTTGCTTGAGGGACATTTGTTTGTATGGTTGTAGCCATAAAAATACCCAATCTCCTACATCAAAACTTCTCGTGCTGCGATGTTGATCTGCCTGTTGTTTCATTCGATTTTGTGCCAAATTCAGGTTATCCTTTAAGAGTTGGAGAACTTCTTGTTGATGCTCGATGTGATCTTCCACTGCTTGAACCTTCGAATTTTCCCTTAAAGATGATGTGATGGATGGCGGATGATATCCATAAAGTGCCATAAATGGGGTCATTTTTGCTGCAATATGGAAGGAAGTGTTATACCACCATTCAGCGAGAGGTAACCACTTGACCCATTGTGTTTGTTTATCAAATACAAAACAACGAAGATATCCTTCCAAACATTTATTTACTATCTCAGTTTGAAAATCAGATTGAGGATGATAAGATGAGCTATGAGCTAATTGAGTACCCAAACAAGAAAATAACTCCATTCAAAAATTTCCAGTAAAAATGGGATCTCTGTCACTCACAATAACCCTTGGGCTTCCATGTAGCTTTTGAATTCTGTCCATAAATGTAGTAGCAACTGTACTTGCTTTAAATGGATGAGATAATGCACAAAAGTGTGCATACTTGGTAAGTCTATCAACTACCACTATGATGACACTCTTTCCTTCAGACTTAGGTAAACCTGTGATAAAATCCATTGAAATCTCCTCCCAACGTTGACTTGGAATGGATAAAGGTTGTAGAAGTCCTAGGGTCTTAATTTTCTCAACTTTATTCTACTGGTAAGTTTTTAAAAATCCTAAATTTCCTCCTAAAGGAGAAGTGTGCAATTCCAGAAGAATCTTTTGTTTTAGTTGGGAATTATTACAAAGATATAAGCGATCTTTGTACCATAAGGAATCATTTTTCCAACTAAATGTATCAGATGTACTAGGATCTTGTTGCAACTTTTGAATGAGTGTCCATACATCTTTTTCCTTCTTCCATTCATCTCTTGCTTCGGTTATCCAATCTCGTTGGATAATAGAAATGGCACAAAGCAATGCTTCCACCTCTTCATTCTTTCTTGAGAGTGCATCTGCAACAACATTAAGCTTTCCTCTTTTGTAGATTATTTCAAAGTCATAACCCAACATCTTTGTGACCCATTTTTGCTGCTCTTCTGAAGATAGTCTTTGTTCCAAAAAGTGTTTAAGACTATCATGATCAGTTTTTACCTTGAAGTGTCTTCCATTAGGTAAGTTGGCCATTTCTTTAGTGCATGCAGTATTGCTAACATTTCCTTCTCATAAATAGGTTTCTGTAAATACTTTCCTTTGATTGGACGACTTTCAAAAGCAATGGGTCTTCCTTCCTGCATTAAAACTGCACCAATTCCATTTTCTGAGGCATCACATTCCACAATAAAGGTTTTTGTGAAGTCTGGCGTAGCTAAGACCGGTGCTAGGCACATTGCCTCTTTAAGATGTTCAAAGGCCTTAGTTGCTTCAGGAGTCCATGAAAATGCATCTTTCTTCAATAATTTTGTTAGAGGTGCTGCTATTCTCCCATAATTATTAACAAACTTATGATAATACCCCATTAACCTTAGAAATCCTTGCAACTGCTTTATGGTTGTGGGGACTTTCCATTCCTTAATGGCTTTAATTTTGTTAGGGTCTACTTTAAAACCCTCGTGAGATACAATATGACCCAGATATTCCACCTCTTGTACTCCAAAGAAACATTTGGATGTTTTTGCATATAATTGTTTCTCCTGCAATAGTTTGAGCACCCTGTCAAGATGTTCAACATGATCCTTCCAAGACCTACTGTAGATTAGTATATCATCAAAAAATACTAGCACAAATTTTCTAAGGAAGGGTTTGAAAATGGAATTCATCAACCCTTGAAATGTAAAAGGTGCATTGGTAAGGCCAAAATGCATGACCAAAAATTCATAATGACCCTCATGAGTTCGAAATGCTGTTTTTGGAATATCTTCAGTCTTCATTCTAATTTGATGATATCCTGAACGAAGATTCAACTTGGTAAAATAAATTGCTCCATGTAATTCATCCAATAATTCATCAATCACAGGAATGGGAAATTTATCTTTAATGGTGAGCTTATTGAGCCCCCTATAATCCGGACACATTCGCCATGATCCATCCTTCTTGTGTACCAATACTACAGGAGCAGAGAAAGAACTTTGACTAGGTTGAATTATACCCGCCTCTAACATTTCTGCAATCATACGTTCAATTTTTCTTTTTTGGACGTAAGGATATCTATAAGGCCTGATGTTTGGAGGAACACTTCTTGGAATCAAATGAATAGCATGATCATGATCACGAATAGGTGGGAGTCCTTTGGGAGTTTCAAACAACTTGGAATGATTGTCCAAGACTTGTTGGAGATCTACAGAAATAGATGATTTTGATGTTGGAACTTCTAGTGAGCATAATTGTGCAATCACGCGTCGTTGTTATTTCTTTAGAAGATTTGTCATGACATTAGAGATTATTATACTTCCTGGCTTCCCCACAATACCTCGTAATTCGACTTCCTTTCCTTATGAAAAAAATTTCAAGAAAAGTTCTTGAAAATTAAAAGCTACCATCCCCAAAGATTGTAACCATTGTACTCCTAGTACAACATCAGCACCTCCCATAGGAATGGAAAGCATTGGAATAGTCAATACATAATCCCCCATCATTAGCTTGATATTATGGAATTTTCTAGAGAAATTTATAGTTCTTCCATTTGCAACCATCACTTGACATTCTGGTGCTGGGTATAGGAAACAATTTAATTCCTTGGCTACCTTACAATGAATAAAATTATGGGTGCTACCTGAATCAATCAACACTATTACCTTTTTCTTCTTGATTTGTCCTTGTATCTTGAGAGTTCGAGGAGTGGTAATTCCTGCCAGTGCATTACACGATATGGTCGGATTCATTTCTTCCTCTTCTAGGGTTGGTTCCTGGTGTATATCCTCTTCTTGCTCATTTTCTTCTTCCTCTTCACAATCTATGTAAAATAATTTCTTCTCAGCACACTTATGACCTTTAGTGTATTTTCTATCACAACTGTAGCAAAGCCCTTTTGCTCTTTTTTCTTCCAATTGTTGTGTTGTCAACCTTGTAGGTTGTGGAAATCTAGGAGTAGCAACACTTCCCTCTTTATAGAAGTGAGTGGTAGGCTTCCTTGTCGCCATAATTTTACATTCAATTTTTCTTGCCAACCTGAATGCCTTCTCCAATGAATCAGGTTCCAAAACGCGAACTTCATGTTAGATGTTATCCTTTAAAGTGCCTATGAAGAGATCAATCCTGTGTTCCTCTGGAATATCAGTTACCCTTATATTCAATTTTTGGAAGTCCTCAATGTGCTGCCCCACTAAACCCTTTTGTCTGAGATTTATCAATTGGCTAAAGAAGGTGTTGCTCTTTGTATCCTCATAATGTGCTATCATTTCCTCCGTAAAAATTGACCAAGTGACAATTTTTTTACGGGAGCAAAGCCATTGATACCATAGAAATGTATTTTGTTCTAAATGTAAAGTTGCAATGCGTACCTTTTGCATGTTTTGCACGTTATGGAGATCAAAATATTGCTCCATCTGTAGTATCCATGTTACAGGATCCTTTCCATCAAACTTCCTCATATCCATTTTTGGAATATGGTGGTTCTTCCTACCAACATTAGAGTTTATGAAATCACGATTAACATTTATTTTGTTCTCATCATGAGGTTCTTCTACTATCTTTTCACCATTAGGAAACATTTCTTGTATCAACTTTGTCAAACCTTCCATGTCTGCTTTTAGATCATTCTTCATGTTTTCCATGTTTTCATTCATGTCATCCATCTTAGCTTCCATGCCTTTCTTCAAACCGTCCATCTTCGCTTCCACGCCTTTCTTCAAAGCTTCCATTTCATTTTTTGTTGTTCTTTGTGAGAGAGAAATTTGGTGCACTTGCTCTTGTAATTTTGATAGATCATGTTGCAATTCTTCATCTTCATGAGTCATCATAGAGCCTTCTGAAGGCTTAATGGGTGTTGAATTATTTTTACGGGGCATATTTTAGAATGCAATAATGATATCTATTATACAATATGCCCTTGGAATCAATTCAAATTGATTCTTCAAACAAGACTTATGAAATTCAGAAAAAAATACACACCTTTTTCTTGCTTTTGAGGAGCTTGATATTGAAATTGGATTATCTCTGTGTATGCAGCACTTCAATATTTGAATTTTGGCACCAACGTAGCCCTCTGAATTCTATTTCCAATTCCACATGTATGACCTGATTTGGATTCTCCAAGACAAATTTGCGTCCAATCTCCCACAATGACCTAATTATGGACTGGTTCAGTAGAGAAAACTTGTACGACTTTCCACATGTCACTGTTTCATCCTTCAGCTCTAAACTTGATCGCCAAGCAACTACAGTCTGTGTACTTGAAACCAATTTTTATGGCACTCCAATCCGATGCTCAGAGAGAGAGTTATGAATCTTTTCTCACGATCACCTCTTTGAGATGAAATTCGGGAGCCTGAAAAAGCACTACCTTCCACAGATCATATCTCCGAAAATATTGTGAACCAAGCTCTGAAATTTTTTAACGCGTTTCCTCAGGATTTCAGCTTCGCACCCTAAAAATTTCAGATTCTGAACCTTCGTAGAAAAAAATTTATAGTGAAAATTACACGATGACTTGTTTAGAGTAGCGAAACCCTAGAATCCAAAGCTCTGATACCAAATGTTGTGTAACCAGCTCCAAAAATAGAAGAAAAGAGATATCAACGCCTTAGAAATAAGCCACTTCTAGGGGGCAACCTCAAATACATTACATAAATGAACAATTCTTGGATGATTCAATTTACAAAACCTCCTTTCTATATATAAGAGTCCATGGGGCCATAATGTAATCCTAGTGGGCCACAACGTAATCCTAGCCGACCTAACGATAATAATTTAAGGGCACAATAATAACAAAATGGGGGTTACAAGGGTACAATAATAACAATAAGGGGGTTAGACTAACAAAAATAAGGGACTATACTAGTAATATAGGGACCTAACAAATCCTTTCACAACCTAATGTTGACGACACATAACATCATATACGATTTTAAATAGAGAATCCATACAGGTGAAGTAGATTGAAGAGGAGATGAATAACCTGTTTTTGAGTTTTTGTTACGATTCATCTCTTCATTTGTGGGAACCATGATTCATGTTGTCTTCTCATCATTTCTCAATGTTGAGACTGATTCAATTACCATAACGGTAGTAGTATCACCGATGGTGCAGACCCACTCCATCTGTGATTTTTCAACCTCATTTGGTTCTACGACATCAACAACTGAATCATATTCTTGTTTGTTGATGAGCATTGCTAGGCTCGAATCCCATCCTCATGGCCTCGCTCAAACCAATTCCCCCCTTGATATCCTTTTTCACTCTGAAAAATATATTTTGTAGGCCATGACAAAACCTAAATTTCCATGGGATTCCATGCGGCATCGCTTGTTTTTTCTACCAGAAAAAGAATTCATGACTAGAAACACACCAACCCATGACATCTACGTCGTTGAAACCAAATATTTCCTACCATCAGGAAAAGTTAATTGGTTGAAAAATACCATCCCCACACCTGATGCATTTGAGGAAGGTAACATGGCGAATATTTCACCTACCATTAAGGTGAATATTGCGAAAAAGCCAAGCAAGGCTGAAGAGATATCTGTGGGGGAAACATGCTATCCAGAGGAAATAGCCTCGTACCCCTCCCTATTACAAGAATACAAGGATATATTTGCATGGGATTTCTTGGAGATGCCGTGCTTATGCCCCACCATTGTGGAACACCATATTGACACATGGGCCAATGCCCTCCCTGTCTGCCAAAAAAATTTTTAATTACACCCATCCAAGGCTGAAGCAATCAAGCAGGAGATAGATAAAATCTAGAAATATGGGTTTATCTACTCGATTTATTACGCATACTGTGTTTCCAACCCTGCACCCATCTTGAAAAAACATGAAACAATTCACGTTTGTACCAACTCCAGTGATCTAAACAAAGCCTGTCCCAAGGAAAATTACCCCACACCATTCATCGACCAAGTTATTGATGCTTGTGCCAATCACGAGGCCTTGTACTTTATGGATAGGTTCTCAGGGTATAATAAAATTCATATTCGACATAAAAATTGGTACAAAACCTCATTCACCACCCCTTGGGGTACCCTCACATAACAAGTTCTGCCATTCGACCTCAAAAACACTACCACCAGCTTCTAGCGGGCCATGAACTACATCTTTCACAGCTTGGATGATCTTTCTTGCCCATTTGGACAACCTCACAACACAATCCATGACATGTATTGACCATTTGGAAGATCCGTGCCTCGTTTTTCAGAGATTCCGACAATATAACCTATGCTTGAACCCTCTCAAGTGTGTCTTCTACATCAACACCGGAAGTGTGCTAGGATTCATTTTTTCCTAGCAAGGTATTAGAGTGGACCCTCTAAAAGTCTAGGAAATCAAAGAAGTACCACCTCCCAAAACATTGAAGAAATTATAAATCTTGTAGGGTAATGCCAACTTCTTACGGCACTTTCTCCTCAACTACGCCACTTGCATGCAGGGCTTCCTGCGTCTCCTTCGTCAAGAAATTCCATTCCAATGGGATGAACAAGCCTAGAAATCATTTGAAGCATTAAAAGACACTTTGTCTTCTGCTCATTTGATCAACCCACCTGACCATAAAAAATATTATACCTATATCTATTTTCGTTAGACATAGCCATTGTGGGGTTGCTAGTTCAGGATGAGTCTGAAACAAGGAACATATAATCTATTACGTAAGGAAGAAATTAGCCATGAATGCATTGAAGTTTGATCCAGAAGAGAAAATGAACTTAGCCCTAGTACATGAAACACAAAGTATTTGGCACTATATCATCCTTTGAACTACCATTATCATAGCAGCTATCGAACCCATGAGATATTTTCTCACTCACCAAATTATGAACCATAAATTCACCAGATGGGTAGTTATACTACACGAATTTGATCTATAGTTTACCTCCCATAGAATAAAAAAGGCTCTTATCCTAGCCGAATTCATCATTGATCTCCCCGCAGAGACCCACTGATACCCTGTTAACGATGCAATACATGATGAATACTTGTTCTTAGTGACAATAGAGGACCCTTGGTATGATGATATCCTCCTCTTCTTATGAAATCATAAGTTTAAACCCCAACTCACTTGTGATGATGTAATGTTCCAAAATTGGCTTTTTATACAACAATAAGAATACCTTAAGGTATTCCAAATTTGGAGAACAGAAAGTAATCAACTCATATAATGTGTTTGAAAACATATCCATCATAAAAACAATCACAACAACAAACTATGCATTTATACTGTTCACAAAGTGGGGAAAAACAACTATTTTTGCCTCAAAAATGCTATTTTCTGAATATTGAGTTAAAACAGTGGAAAATAATGGTTGTGTCCCTTATAATGGAAAATATAGGACATGAATGCAAAATATTTTTAGAAACAAATTCCTTTAGCTTAGTTAAACAGGCCTCCCATGCTAAGACAACTTAAAATTGCCAAAACCCCAAGACTGCCAAAATGTCGGAGCAGCTGCATAAGTGACTGCGCAGTCTAAAGAGAGGTTAACTCAGAAAATAGAGAAATATGACTGATAATGTTATTATAATAATAAATTATGTACAAAATCATAGATCTAATCTCTTTTACACAAATCCAAGAAGACCCGGCAATGATTTCTTGACAGAAAAGATATACAAGAGCAGCTGCTGCAAAATCTGTGGCTGAATAACACTGTATGGCTGAAGCTCTGCAAAATATGGCTGAAAATGAAAATAAATGGCTGTATATTCTTCCTCTAGCTTTCCCAAAGAAATGTTTATCCTTCTCTTGGGAAACTAGCTCCTCAAATTGGGGTTTTAACCCCTTCCACTGCACACCTCAAGAAATAACGTAGTTTTCTGAGGGGAATGAATTTTTTCTGAAGGTAGATGCTTGGCCCAACACCAGGTAGTGGAAAATTGAGATCAGAAACCTCCTCTTAGATTTCTCAAGCAAGATCTCCAAGAAAGAGTAGGGAATCCCCACCCGGGCAAACCCTTGCACTAAGCAGTGAAAAAACTTAGCTAAAAATCTAAGTATGTAGGAAGTCTAAGCAGACCTCATGAAAATATAATCTCCAATATTTCCATATGCTTTCCATCTCCTTCATTATATAATTGATGAGCTTCCTCACCAAGGTCCCACCCACTATGAGGTTTCTTCCATGCAAAGGCTCCTCCACAAAAACTGCACTGTCCAACAAGATGTTGCATTGTATCTAGACAAATTTTTTGACTTGGTCAACCTTGAATGATTCTTCATGCCCTGTCCCTTTTCACACTCAAGGTGCCTTCATTTTATCTAGCTAGATTGATCTCTATTCACATTGAGCTGGCTTTATGTAGGATCCACTTCTTTGAGAATGAATCATGTTGACTTGGTCAAAATTGACCTTGCCCACATAGTTTATACCTTGTTCACACATGTGGATGCTTGAACTAGTTATTACATGATCCCCTTTCACATTAGGAAGGATTTTTATTCATATTTGAGAAAATTAAGAGCCTCCTTGCTCAATTATTCATGCATCTAGATTTCAAAAGAAAAATTAATATTCCTATTAGTTGAAGCTAAATTAGGAACATTACAGTCTCCCCCTCCCACATGTTGCTTGTCCTCAAGTAACTGCAAGGGTGCTGAAAAATCTCCCCTCTTCCTCTTGTGGCCCTCTCATCCCATAGTCTCCTCCATTGCTTCAGAATTTCTGCAAAAATTCCATCTCCCAATGGCTCCTCCCAAGTATGCAAGTTGGCCTTTGGTGAATTAACCCAATGGATCTCATCATGAAAGAATGGAAGGTTGTTATGGAAACCTTCTTGCTGATCCATGGCCTTCTCAAGATAGAAGTGATGATAATCATGGGGAATTTCATCATCAATGGAGGTCTCCTTCCTCCATGCTATCATCCAAATAAAATGAATCACCCTCCAGCACGGTAATTCATAGGAAAGCTCCTCCCAATTTCTCATGAGAGGCATGCCCCAAGTGCTCCAACCAAACATATGGTCCACATCATAAAGAAGCAAGTGGTATGCAATGGTATCCATATAGTTTCTCATGCTCCCCTTGGAACATGTAGTGCAGAAAAAGTAGGGACTCTCTTTCCCCAAAGTCACATCCAACAAGTGTGCCTCTCTTCTAACCATGCCTCCAATAAAGATAATAACTTCTTCATCATGTGGGAGCATAAGTAAGATCATGCTAGCTTCCATTTACAATAAGGGAGAAGGACAATGGTCCCTCATGTGCAACTAGTGCAGTTTTCCTCCTAACTGCCATAGGATATGATATGAAAAGCGTTCTTCCCAACACTTGTTTGCTGCCCCATCCTTCTTGCATGCTTGGAGAAGGTGTATTATGGTTGGCGTTAAGGAACCACACCATGAAGAGTACATCATCTCTCCAAGATCTCCCAAAGGATGGCCAACATCACCATTATTCATGGCCCAAAGTGGCTCATGAAGCCCATCAGCAAAAGTGCCCCCTCTTGGAGCCAAGACCTGCACATGAGTGTTAAGAAAATGTAAGTATATAATAAATACATCATGAGATTTAACAATACAATGTTTATCATACACTTGTTTAAAATCAGCAAGGTAGCTCATGGATGAGCTCCCTTTTACACTCAATAAATAAGGAGGTGATAATGTTAACTCTTCCCAAGAGCTATGTTCCTCCTCAACCAAAAAATTATCCATGCACTTACTCATATGAGAGTGCATCTCCTCTTTGAAATTTTCCCACATGAATCCATCTAATATAGTATGACATGTTTTAATGAAACTAGTGGGATTTGAAAGCAAGACCTCATAAGTTATGTTAAGTAGTTTTTTCTTGAGCTTGGAATCTTTAGTTAAGTAGATTTGATCATGAACATAAATGATTCCATTAACTACTTTATACTTTCCAGACATTGCTTGCCCATCAAGAACCTTACATGTGAATAGGTCCTTAGAATATTCCATCAAGAGTTGGGACTCCCAATAAGGGTCTAGGCTTCCCAACATTGACAACGTTGTAGAAATCTGAAATGATGCATTTTTCATATGATGGCTCTCCACCTTGACATGCTTGATGTCAAATTCACATGTTTGAGTATTCCCAACCTTCTTTTGCTACCCTTCTTGCAGCTGATCTTGCTCAAGACAAGATTGGAGTTTAGGAAAGTCACCCTTCCCTTGAAAGGTTCTCTTCCTCAAAAACTTCCACCTCTTTGCTCCTGCATGAAAAAATGAAATTATTTTTTTGTTATGTTCAAAAATATTCATTATATATTGGAGTATCCTTTGCTGCCCCAAAGCTATGGAATGGCCTCTTGATACTACGCTCATATCAGAACAAATTTCTGAATCTATCCCCTCCAATGCAAATAGATGAATGGAAGAAAACAAGGTCAACTTTAGAAATTTGCCTAGCCTTCCATCAATGATTTTCGGCGCTGTAGTGGCTCCTTCCAATGTTCCCCCTTTAAAAAATTATGTTGTTGCTGCATATAGTTGAGAAAACACTTTATTTTCCCTCCAATCAGAAGGTCTTCCTGCTGAAATGCCTCCTTGCAAAGAGGCATCAAGGCATAGAGTAGGATGTGAATGTAGGTGGACAGATTTTCCCCTACCTTTGTTGCATGGGTCCTCTTGCCTCCTTTGTTCTTTCAAACTCTGAAATAGAGGAGGGTTAATTCTATTCATCTTATGATGCCATTCCTCCTCCTTTCCTTCTCCTATCTTCAAGATCCCATCACTTGGCAATGAAAGTGCATGCTGTTTATGTGTTATGCCAAGAGCTCTATGTGCGAGACCTTTTGGAACTCCTTGCAAGAGTGCAAGAGTTTCTTCCTTTGGATAAAGTTCTCCATTCTCTTCTTGATGAGGTTCTTGAGGTGCCCTTGATATGACTGCGTTATCTTCTTCTTCTTCTCGTTTCTCTTATTTACTAGTTGAAGTTGCCTTAACTTCAACAAGAGACCTTAGATCTTGGTCTTCTTTTGAAGAAAGGAATCTTCATGTATTCCTTTTGAGAAGGAAGCCCTTTATCCAAAGGAGATATTTCCCTTGGCAAAGTATGAAACAATCTCACCTCCTCTTCATTGATTTTCAGAAATGGAGTTGGATATATAGACCCTCCCAACTCATGTAAAAGTTTTGTTTGATGTAGGTTGATAGTTGCAATAGAAGATGTTCCACATGAAATATCATCAAACCTCTCTACTAATCTTTCAATGAACTTTTCATAAGTAGATGTATTTTCATTATTTAAGGAAAATGATTCAAACAAACACCAAGCATAGGCCTTACCCTCAAAATGCAGCGCTGCTACTTTGATGGCTTCAAATTATGAAACTTGATGTTGCTGCACAAAGGTGTCTAGCTCCTTCACCCAAGCCCTAGCTGGACATAGAGGTGATCCATCAAAAGTGGATAGAAAGAATCTACCCTCACCCTAATCCTTGCTCCTTGTGCTCTTTTCCTCCTTCATTTGGAAAAACCCTTGGAAGTTCAAGTGATCTTTGAACTCCTCGGATTGATCTTCATATTCCTGCAAATAATCACCAAGTGTTGGCAATATGATGCTAAGTGTTGTCCTTGATGGCAACCCACTTGATGAAGATGATGGCAACCTACTTGATGAAGTTGTCCTTGATGGAATATGTCTTGATGAACTTGTTAAATGATGTAAATCTGATGTATCTACAATGAGCATAGAAGGTAATGATGGAAGGAATGTCAGTATGTGCTAGAACATGATGAAAAGAGTATGTCTCAAGGCATACGCGGATTTGTATAGACAAAGTAGCGTATGCACGCGAGAAATAGCGTGCCAAGTCACGTATGGGAAAAAGCGCTCTAAATATGTAAAACCAGGGGTAACCACCATGGTATTGACCCATTGTATTGAGTAATGATTCGTCTATGTGACCCCGTCCAGGAATACCATCGAAAGTAATGTGGTTTTGGCTCATGGTATTGATAAAAGGTAAACCTATATAAAGAGAAGAAAATCATTGTGCAAGGCGTGTGCAAGAAGTATGAGCTTGA
This sequence comes from Pinus albicaulis, assembly GCA_034641835.2. Lineage (NCBI taxonomy): Eukaryota > Viridiplantae > Streptophyta > Pinopsida > Pinales > Pinaceae > Pinus > Pinus albicaulis. The sequence goes on along the minus strand of CM076581.1, from coordinate 603,550,037 downwards.
ATGAATACTTCTCTCTGAAGCATATCTGAATGGAAAGGGTAACTGTTTGATGATAGATCTGAATCTATGATGCACCTATGAAGAAATGATGAAGAGGGATCTCTAGATCTGAAATGTATTTGTATTTTCTAGATCTGTTTATGGAATGATTAGAACTGAGATGAGGTGAACATTTGTCTGAAGTAAAGGGTAAAATATGAGTGATGTATCTTTTCTGAAGAATTGCAATGAACTAAATGTCTGAAGAACTATACGCTAGTTCGCCGTAGAGTAAGCGTGTATATACGCGGATTTTCTGAAGAGAAAGCGCGTATGGGCAGTAAAATTAGCTCTGTAATATGTACAGAAGTATACGCGGGTTTGTATGGTCTAAGGCGTGTATATACGCGGTATCAGTGAAAGGAAAGCGCGTATGCAAAACTAGGGTTTGCTGAAGTTTGTGGTATGAGATGTCTGATCTGTTCTGTTGGTTTACTGCTATCTGTCAATGTATTAGTTTGATGTTTGATTGAGCTTATATGTGTGGAGTGGGTCCAGTCTGAAGATATGATGAAACGTGGCCTGCAAGTTGTGTTCTAAAGGAAGCTTTGGATCCAGTGTGAAATTTGATGAAACGTGGTCCATAGAGGTGCTGAGGGTTGTAGCCTTCAGTCAGGGGTTGTAGCTCCCTTCCAGGAGAGGCTGGTAAACGAGAGCAGGGGGCCGTAGCTCCCTTCCAGGAGAGGCTGGTAAACGAGAGCAGGGGGTCGTAGCTCCCTTCCAGGAGAGGCTGGTAAACGAGCGCAGGTGGGTGCCTGCGTGCTGGTAGGAGGCTGCGCCAGCACATTTGTTGTAAGATGTTTTCTCTATAATAAAATATTTAAGGCTGAGCAACTGCAGCGGTGGTTTTCTCCCGACTTGGGTTTCCACCTAAAATCCTGGTGTTCATGTGTGATGCTTATGTGTGATGGTTTATTCTGTTCTTACTGCACATGTTTATTGTTTATTGAACATCTAATGAATGAATGATGGAATGATATAAGTGAAGAATTAATGGCATAATTAGATCTCTGTGTATACGCGAGTTTTATGAAGGATATCCGCGTGTATACGCTAGTTTGGTTCAGCAGAGTAGCGTATGGGTTTTAAAGAGTGAAAAAGTAAAAAGATTTGATAAAGTCCTAAATACTGATTCACCCCCCCTCTCAGTATTTTTCCCAACACCAAGAGTATCTCTTTTTGGCACATCTCCTTTCTTCCTCTTCATGAAGAAATTGCTGATAGAACGTGGTAGATCTGATGATATGGCTGAGTGCTCATATCCATAAGATGAGGATTTAAAATCTTCCTCTTGTATATATCTTACTAAGGGATTTTCAGATTTCTCCCTCCTCACTTCTTTGATGCCCTTGCTTCCACCGTGCATATTTGGAAAAAGAAGTTTTGAGAACCTCTTTTCTCTAAAAAACAAGGATTTGATCTGATTTATTCTGAAAATATCCTTCTCCCCATGAGAAGACTCCATAATTCTTGAGCTCATAGGCTGAGCCAAGGTTGTTGCTCTGATACCACTGTAATGTTTCAAAATTGGATTTTTCTACAACAATAAGAATACCTTAAGGTATTCCAAGTTGTAGAATAGAAATTAATAAACTAATATAATGTGTTTGAACACATAGCCATCATAAAAACAATCACAACAACAAACTATACATTTATGCAGTTCACCAAGTGGGGACAAGCAGTTATTTTTGCCTCAAAAACACTATTTTCTGAATATTGAGTTAAAACAGTCGAAAATAATGGTTGTGTCCCTTATAATGGAAAATATAGGACATGCATGAAAAATATTTTCAGAAGAAAATGCCTTTAGCTTAGTTAAATAGGTCTCTCATGCTCAAGACAGCTTAAAATTGCCAAAACCCCAAGACTGCCAAAATGTTGGAGCAGCTGCATAAGTGACTGCGTAGTCTAAAGAGAGGTCAACTCATAAAATAGAGAAATATGACTGATAATTTTATTATAATACTCAATGATTTATAAAATCAGAGATCTAATCTCTTTTACACAAATCCAAGAAGACCCAGCAAGGATTTCTTGATAGAAAATATATACAAGAGAAGTTGCTACAAAATTTGTGGCTGAATAACGCTATATGGCTGAAGCTCAGAAAAATATGGCTGAACATGCAAAGAAATTTCTGTAGATGCTTCCTCTAGCTTTCCCAAATAATGACTGATCCTTCTCTTGGGAAACTAGCTCCTCAAATTGGGGTTTTAACCCCTTCCACTGCACACCTCAAGAAATAACACAGTTTTCTAAAGGGACTACATTTTTTCTGAAGGTAGATGCTTTTCCCAACACCAGGTAGTGGAAAATTTATATCAGAAACCTCCTCTTATATTTCTCAAGCAAGATCTCCAAGAGAGAGTAGGGAATCCCCACCCAGGCAAATCCTTGCACTAAGCAGTGCAGCAACTTAGCTAAACAACTAAGTATGCATGAATTATAAGAAGACCTCATGAAAATATAATCTCCAATATTTCCATACTCTTTCCATCTCCTTCATTATATAATTGATGAGCTTCCTCACCAAGGGTCGACCCACTATGAGGTTGCTTCCATGCAAAGGGTCCTCCACAAAAACTGCGCTGTCCAACAAGATGGTACAATGTATCTAGACATTTTGGTTGACTTGGTTAACCTTGAATGATTCTTCATGCCTTTGTCCTTTTCACACTCAAGGTGCCTTCATTTTATCTAAACGGATTGATCTCTATTCACATTGAGCTGGCTTTATGTAGGATCCACTTCTTTGAGAATGAATCATGTTGAATTTGTCAAACTTGACCTTACCCACATATTTTAGACCTTGTTCACATATGTGGATGCTTTAACTATTTATTACATGATCCCCTTTCACATTAGGAAGGATTTTTATTCATATTTGAGCAAATTAAGAGCCTCCTTGCTCAATTATTCATGCATCTAGATTTCAAAAGAAAAATTAATATTACTATTAGATGAAGATAAATTAGGAATATTACTGATGATCAGAGGTGCATACACCATTGAGCCCCCAAATACCTTCTATTAGGGGACGTCCTATGCCAACGAGGCATTGACACCATCTTACGTCGATGCCTTACTCACAACCAAGCTGATAAAGTATTGAATGCTTGCCATAGTGGGGCTTGCAGTGACCACTTATTAGGAATTTCCACTGCCCAAAAATTCCTACGTGATGGTTATTTTTGGCCCACCCTTTTTCACGATTGCATTCAAGCAATCAAGAGGTGCGAGCGATGTCAACACTAGAGTCACAAGGCGTGAGCCCCTCCAACTCCCCTACACCCCGTTATTGTAGCATGCCCCTTTTGTAAATGAGGCATTGACTTCATGAAATGCATCCCCACATCAATAGGATACCAAAAGTACATAGTTGTGGCTATCGATTATTTCAAAAAATGGGTAGAAGCCATACCCACATACAACAACACTGCAAAAATCGCAGCACAATTTTTCTTCAACCATGTCATAACACGGTTCGGTGTTCCAAAGGAGATGGCATCAGACAATAGGAAGCATTTAAAAAATTAAATATTACAGGAACTATCCCAACACCTTTGTTTCATGCAAGATTCTGCGTCACCATACTACTCCTAGTCTAATGGTCAGGTAGAAGATGTCAACAAAGTCCTAAAAAAAATGTTGTAGGATATGCTGAACAACCACAAAACCAATTGGAACCATATGGTTTTTTTAGCCTTATGGGCATACCACACAGCGGTTAAAGCCTCAATTGTCTGTACACCCTTCTAGTTAGTATACAGGGTAGAGGTCGTGCTTCCCATTGAACGCAAAATTACCACCCTGCATTTTTCCATTGAACTTCTCATCGATACTAAGCCCTTAGAGAAATGGTTATTATAGTTAGAACTTGTCAATAAAAGTCGAAGATATTCCATCGAACATAATGAAGCCCAAAAAAGGAGGGTCAAAGTGTCATTTGATCACAACATCAACCCTCTCTCATTCACCGAGTGGGAATTAGTCCTGCGCTATGATGTCACACAAGAAGATTTAAGACCTGGGAAGTTTGAAACATTATGGAAGGGTCCATACATCATCAAACAATGTCTCCCAAAAGGAGCATAAATTTTGACGGAGCCTGATGGGAAATGCCTAAAAATCCTTGTCAATGGGCTCGATATCAAAAAAATTCACCCGTAAAGGAGGGCCTCAGTACCCAGCTAGAATGAATATGTATGCACCATAATTTTGTATGATGATTCCATCATCATGGGATTATTCTAAAAACATGCTCTTGTGTCACATATGGATCGTTCACCCATCTACTATTTTGGATTCCATAATGGAGCCTGTTGATGGTCACAAAATTTAGTTGCTGCCTCCTAGGCCATATATTCTCTTGACCAGTCACCATACCTCACTAATGGAGTGTGTATTAGGTTAACTAAAAAAAATCAAGTAGAAAATATGGCACTATCATAGGAATGTTAAGAAATGCATCCCTCCAAGGCATCTGCCACTTATATGTCTTCCTTGATTCCCAGTTGGTGGTATCGTAGTTATTTGATCACATTAAATTTACACATATACCAAGAGATCAAAATCATGTAGCCAATCGCATAGCTAACCATATCCTAGACTAGAATGAATCACACATATACCATCGTCCATGAGCAACATAGAAAACCATCATAAATAAGGAATCCATAATGAGCATAAAATTCATCATAAACATACAAAAAATCATAAAAATAGCCATAGACACATCATCAAAGGCATCAAAATACATCTCGCATATACGTATATATAAAAAAAAAATGTGTGTCCTGGTATACAAAAAATGAGTCCACTGGACCACTGTTAGGAAAAAAATATATGTTGTCTAAAAGCCAGGGAAGCATCCTCATAATGGGTGCTTTCCCTGGTACATACACACAAAAAAATCTGAGCTAAACCCCTCCAAGTGGGTCCTGTGGACCCACATCCATACCTGGAGAAATAATCGGAGCAACAACAACCATAGTAAGTGGTGCTCGATGCAACCTTGGGTGATGAGCCTGCTCACGGGCCATCAATGTCTCCAACCATATATTTGTTAAATCATCAAAGCTTATCGTAGGCAGATCCCAGGTAAGGTTCTCCAACCTTCCCCAAGAATCACCAAAGTCATGTAGATAAGTCTCCAAAGCCTATATGTGAGCCTCGATATCCACTACATGAGCCTTAAAAACCACTACATGGACCTCGATAGCCTCAATACGCACAAGTAGCGTTGTATCACTCCTAGGTGGAGCAGTTCTAGTGAAATCACCTGAGGGGACACCCATACCAATCTGATGTGTCATGTGTGGTCGAATATGGTGAGGGGGGTATCAAATATAGGCCCCTGCAGAGCCTGGTCCACCCCTAGCATGCTCCCCCTCCTCGGAGCATGACTGACTAAGAAGGCCAAGGGTCGGCCCATCCGTCCCACATCTGCAAAGTAAACAAACATGATATCGATGTCATAGTAAAAGGAAAATTCATAGATACATGAAAAAACTATTTAAATGCAGAAAACATAAAGGTCATACCTACAGGCCCCTAAGCATAATCCAGAGGAAGACCCATGTCCAGATCACCCTGGAAATCCACTCCAAAGTACAGGAAATCTAGAATCAATTGAGGGTTCGACTCAAACCACTCCTCTATGGTGTCATCCCAATACCTTCTATCCTCACTCCTGCCATGACGGGGCATGACAAGTGCTCATCTATGAATTTGAGGATCCCTCAGAGGGCCAAGTGACACTGCAATAAAAGGTCGTAGCATAATGACCCGCTCATGCATGATACAACATAAGATGTTGGCATAAAAAAAGGTCCCTAATCGACCTCATTGCACCTTGGCCAACTGAGTGACCATGCCACGGTATACCAGGCAAGCCCAATAAAAAAGTGCCATGTCTGAAGTTTCTACAAGACTGCTATATGTGGCCCTAATACCCTATGAGGTGGAGATGACCTCGACAGGTGTACTATCATAGATAGAGCCACACACTTTGTCAAATTCGTAACATGAGATACAAAAATGCACCCCTCAGAGATATAATTGGGCCTGCAGTGACTGACCTCCTCTACCCAATGGCTAATGTTCACTGCCCCACTTGGCAGTGGAAGGGGTAGCACCTACCCACAAGGTAAGAGACCAGTCAAAAAATACACATCCATCTGAGCCAATAAGGTAAGCCTAGCATGATGCACCACCATGATATGCCTTTGCCAGTTCGAGAAATGAACCAAGAATCATAAAAGTATAGCCTATGACATGAGAATAGGGTTCTCAAGAAACTTGAAGAAACTCCATCGCGCCAAATTATGGTGAGCACATGGATCCTGGGCTACCTTGGTACGGAGAACAGAATAATCCATCTCCCTCCATAGCATCATGCCACCAAAAAACAACACAAAATATCATTTTTTGATCCCCAAGAAGCTCAAAAATCATAAGTTAAACTTTTAGCATGATCGCATGTCGTTTAGATACATAGTCATGCGTACAATGCATTTGTGATACGTTGATGCATGCATTCTATGTGCCTGTGCATCTCACAGATGCGTTGAACACCATGTCTAGTCAATGTGACTATTTTTTGAACAGGCACTCTGCCCATGTGCATGTGTCTCACACAGACGCGGAGGTAGACGCATCTGAAAGAACCAATTTCACGGAGTCGATGCACGAAGACCAAAGTTTCGGGCGTCGACTGCGGAACTCTCCCAGTGTTTCCTGTGCGGTCCTTCTAAGGGAAAACTAAAAGGGCCATACAGGGCACCCTTGTATGACCCGTCTACCATGAAAATGAAAAAATTTAAAAGAGTGAAGTTCTAGCTCCTACATGACACTCTCAGTGCGTATCCCTGGTGCTCTAGCTAACCACAACGACAATAAATGCTTCGATCACAACCTCTGACCTCTCAAGCTCAAAAGACACAAATGAACTAAAATTTGACCATTTCAGCATATATATCACCCCTTTTCACCATTTTTTGGAGCCCATAACTGGGGATTAGGGAATCCAATTGTAAAACCATAAAAGACACAATGTTCAATACCTCATCATCTTCAATCTAGACCTCCTCATTCTAATTTTCAGAAAAATTCATTTTCGGGCCCATTGTTCACCTCCATAATGCATCTTAGGGACACCCTCTCTTGTTTTTTAATTCATGTTATATCAAAATAATGAGATGAAAAATATAATTTTACTTGAGGTATTGGCCACATATATTTCAAGTGCATCGAATCACCATATTTTCAATAAAACTCTAAGAGAGTAAAGGTACAAGAGCAGGTGCCATCCCATTCTCAGGAAAATAGGCTTCCTTCTAAAGCTTTGCATATCCTAACATCATTCTCCAAAAATAAACCACATGCTTCATTCACTCGACCATGTTTATCATCACCTCCCCTTGAACATGATAAACACCCTCACAGATTGATAGAGCCTCACCTCCCATGGATTCCATCAAATTCATAGACCATCACTCAATATCAAGAGCCATGGCCAACTACTTCGGCCCAGGAACCATCTCATTTATATGCAAAGATTATCAACATCATTATGTTCTACCTATCGCATATAAAAACACCTCTCCCGGGCCACCATTTTTATAGTGGATCAACAAAAAACACATTAACACATTTCACTCATCAGCCTATCACACCCTAAAAAATATATCCCATCTGTGTCATTTCATCCGCCTCATCACCTGCGCACCAAGACCAAACAATGCCCCTCCCCCCACCCTTAATGAACACCCTCCTCACATCATCATTCAGGATAACACATTCTTAATGGGGAACCCGTCTCCATGTTTATACATTTGAACCAATTTTACATTATTTTGGCAAGTGTACAAATATTATTTAGGAGAAATATTTCCACCCATATTTTTACATTTCATACCTAGCGGCAGTCCCTAGTCACCCTTGGTCGAAGTTGGACATTATTTACCACACTAAATCATGTCAGTCATAGCATACACACACTCTCCCTAGATGTCCTACCGACCCCAGGGATACCCTTATCAGAAATTGTTGTGGTTGCCGCCACTCACGTTAACAACTCTGACCTAAGGCCATTTGACCATCACCATCAATTTTAGCTAGTTATCATCATCATGTATTGTTAACTCACCATATTATGCGCTACTTCACGAGAAACCCTAATCCCTTGTATCATCAATTGTTTTGGATGGTTGATGCTTCCTTCCTGTCAAATTCAACAAACATTTTCCACAATGGAGGTAGTACCATGGATGGGTCCCCACCACTATGGGAACAACCTCATATGGCACAATGGGAATTCACATTGCCCATTGATGTCATCGATCCCCCTGACATTCAACATCCACACTAGTTTTCATGCTAATGTGGTATCATACTTCATAACCACTGCACTCTATCAAAATTAGTCGAAGACCCATGTATCAGGAAGCATCTCTTTCAAAAATGCTTAAATGATTATGCACTGGAAGGTTCCCAGAAGTCAAAGACCCATGCATATATTGAGCACCTCATCGAAAAGTGCTATGCCTAGTAAATGCATGTGGGTGCCACATTAAACCTATTTTTTCAAATAAAAAATGACCTTGAGGGTGTTAACAGTTGTCTTCATCAACCAGTAGCAGGTCCTCTACCACAATGTGGCTTGATAGAACCAATATCTATCAAATTATATTAACTAGTCATCGCCACGAGCATGGGACATGCTCGCCTCGTAGAAACATTTCTTATTTTATCACTTACAAGTTTCCTACTGAGCATGGTTACTTTTTTACCTCAGACAAGGGGTTCCCCTACTTATCTCTGCAACAAGTTACTCTCTCTCTCTTTCTCTCAAAAGGGTTACACAGACTCTCAAAACATAAAATAAAACGTGATGTATTTTAGCTATATGTTTCCTCCTCGACCTCATACACTAGGGAGCAACTGTTAACACCATAAAATAGTACAAGAAAAATAAATTATAAATTGTCAAGAAATAGGTACAAATAAACATTTTCCAACATAAATACATTATGAAGGACAAAAATTTAAAAGTTCCTAAGGTTCAGTGAGAAATTGGAGGACCGCACACCAACAATAAAGAAATTTTGTGCGCAACATGCATGTTCCTTTGATAGCCGCACAATATTGGGGATCGAGAAAATTCATTATCTGTGACCACTTCCCACACTTGGGGAGTTGATTCTCTGTCAATGACAGTCAAGGATAGTTGAATTGAGGTTTCCCTAAATATATGAAACCCTCAAAGGAATCTGTTGTCCTACTCTTGAGTCACCATCACTCTTGGGCCAAGATAGGAAAGACGAGTTCAAAACTTTCTATATAAATGAGCCATGGGAAGAGGAAGGTATGAGACATTGTTATGCTAGCCAAATTTCTACCATAGAAACACCGGATATCAATTGTTGAAGCAAGAGGACTGAAGGCACTGGCATGTTTTCCATATTGCTTCTAAGCAATCCAACATTGCAGCGTAGAAGAAGACTCCAGCATTGGAGAATTTTCACATTCCTTTTCAGAAAGGGAGGAGAATATCGCAAGGAAACCAAGGAAAGGGACCCCCTTGCTGAGAGTATTTTAGCTCCATAGCTAAAAGGACTCACTGCAAGTGTGTTAAATTTTTATTCTTCTACTTCCAACAACCAATAAAGGGAGTTTTCTCCATTATTCTATTGGTTTGTTTGATCCATTAGAGCTTATTGTATTGCGTGTTTATTTTTGAGCTTATGTTATTATATGAATTACTTCCACTATGATTTTTTATTTACTTTGTTTTTAGTTTTTCCATTAACAACACCATAATATTCTCTGTGATCTTTTCAAGAAACAACCTATTGCTAATGAGGTTTCTTTTGGTACACTAGTGTGGCAAAAACACTACCATAAGTAGTGGGGACTACAAGAACTCAAGAAAAAATGATAGATCCTTCAATACAACCTTCCTAGCATTGATTTCTATAAAAGATAATGCCATAACCTTTGAGAAGTTTAGACACTTCTATTTAAGCAATTGTATATACAAAATCTTCTCAATGGTAATTTTTATAAGATTTAAAAGTTATTTTTCATTATCTAATTTCTTTCATTACTTTTTAACCATATTCCCTTATGTTTTCATAATCTAATTTATTTATTAATTTATTTATTCCTCCTACTACCTTCTTTGGTCCATTAGTCAAATATTTAATTAGAATTTTCCAATCTTTTCACTTCCTTCAATGGTTAACTTTTATCTGACCTTTGTAATACTCTCAACGCACACTTAAAATATCAAAGCCTCTATTGTCCTCAATGTTGGGTAGAGTTTCCACTTTAAATCTTGGGTGTTTCAAAACTATGAACACATGTTATATCCAAAATACTTTTACAACAACATTGAAAGTGCTCTCTCAAGTCAAATATTAGGAGAAAATTTTGGATTTTGTTGACAGGGTGAAATGTGCCACCAATGGTTATGGGAATATTATTCATATAAATTCCCAACTATACGATACACAATTTGAGATAGGAGTCCCATCCAGTATATGGGCCCAAATGCGACCATTTTTGTTTAATAATTCAGTTTTGGACGGAGTGAGGAAGAGAAAGAAAATTTCAATTACACTTTAGGTAGAATGAAAGTTAGAAACACTTTATGAAATACTCTAAGAAAAGGACACAAGGAGTATAACAAAAAATTAAGGTAGAATGAAAGTTAGAGAAAATTTATGAAATACTCTAAGAAAAGGACACAAGGAGTACAACAAAAAATTAAGTAAATAGACATGAGTATCAAATAAATATTATTAGAAAACTTTAATTAAGATACATGAAAATAAAATAATTGTAGTTACCAATTGTAAAGTAGTTCACAATTAACAACTATTGTGAAAACATATATAAGTCAATAAGAAATATCAAGTAAGATATGAGTTTCTAATCAATGAAACAATTCATCAATCTTCAACACATTAACAAAAATCACATACCCTGAAACAACCACATGAATAGTCTTATAATGTTCAACAACACATGAATGAAATGCTTGCCTTGGCCCAAAAGAGCTTCTCAATATTATGTTGAGATATTTAATGCAACAGTACACAAAGTATTCATGAAATCCAATAGTGGAAATGCCAAATTGTCACTTTATATTTGAAAGGAATGTACAAGATTTCCTCTTCCAAGGTCCACAAAGGATTCCAAAATTAAAAGTCCTTTCTAACTAGCCATGAGGGTATATTTATACAAAGTGGGGTGGCTCTTCACCTCCTATGAACTTTCAAATTCCCTTATGACTTTTAATTTTTTCTTCGTTTTATAATTTCTATTTCACTTTTAATTATAGTTTATTTTATTTACATAATTTACATGAAAGTTAAAAATAATAAAATGAACATCACTTATGGCACTAATTTCAAAATTTCCAACTATATGGTTTTAACTTGCAATTCTTGAGTTATGTAATTGTGCCATGATTTGTAATCTACTGCCAAAGATAATAATTTTCTCAACATTAGGCTTTCATAGATGACTTCACATTCGAAAAAATCAGGTATTATTGTTTTCAGTCTACTTCAACTGAGTGGAAGATCATGGTGCGCATTGTATGAAAATTTGTTGGTCCTACCACATGTTCCACAATAAATTCTCTAGTGGGTTTGAGATACTTCTGAGTAATAACTGTTAGTATGAAATTTCTTGTATGGTGTACCAAAAATACTTCACTTAATATACTAGTGACAAGTGACCCTAACAAAAATAAATGGTCATATGTGCCTCATATCTGCAATAGTAAAACGAGAAAAAATCTGGAGTGTGATCCAAAATAGTAAACAACTATAGATATCCAATGTAATAACCCAATATGGAAATAATTTTTAGAATGAATAATAATATTTATAGATAACATCTAGTGAAGGATATCTACAAAAATGGTTTGTAGATCCCCCTCCATGGGATGGGTCCTTTAGATGTCCTTGGTGCTTCAGCGATATATTCTTTCTCTCATATGTGAAAAACTCAAAACAATGAATAAAACTCTAGTGTGAGCTCAAATGTAAGAAGATGATAGTGGTGACGATGATAATGATCATGGTGAAAAAGGAATAGAAAACCTCTTATTTAAAGCAAAGTATTGGGTTGATCTTGAAACTGGGAAATAGTAAAATATTATTGACCAAATCAAGATCTAACCGTTGGGAATAATTTATTATATTTTTTGGAGAGGAAAAAGATATTCAAAATGGTCAAATATCTTTATTTAGAAATAATTAACAAACAAAATTATTTATTAAATATTTCAAGAGGATTAAGAAATGTGTGAAATTGAAATAATTAGTAAATACTGATTTAACAATTTTTCCAAAAATAAAATTAAGGAATAATAAATAAATAATAAATTATTTAATTATTCCTAGGTGATTCAGTCAAATGTGACAAGGAATAATTATCAAATAATGATTTAATAATTATTCCTAGAGAAAATTAAATTAATAATGATTTATTCAATTATTCTCATTGAATTTTTTAATTTTAATCAGAAATAATTTAATAAAAATGGTTTACTAAATTATTTCCCATGGTGAAAGTGATTTTAATATGGTAAAATTGATCCTACATGGTGCATTTTGATCCACCTAGTTAGAAATGGCTAGGTGATCATTTTTTGGTGATAATATATTTCCCCCAAACATATGAGTGTTAGGAGAAAATCATATGACCGAAATATGTTGTAGATTGCACTTCCATGAGACATCAAAGGGGAGAGAGAGAGAGAGGGAGAGAGAGAGAGGGAGAGAGAGAGAGAGAGAGAGAGAGAGAGAGAGGGCATAAATACACAAAAAATTGACATAATTCACAACTTCCATATATTTTAATAGTAGCAACGGTCTATTACATCATAAAAGGAGCATTACATCTCGTGACATTCACAGATTTGCGCACAGAATAAAAATATAAATACAACACATAAACACTGGTTACATTCCATATCTAGAAGCTACAAAACTCAAAACATTCATCTATATATGATCTCTTGGTTCGATCTGAACCTTGCAACACTTTCCAAAAACTCATTTCTCACTGTCTTATTTCTTCTTTTTATAGCTGCGCTCACTTGATTTGATACCTTGCTCACTTGATCTTGGTTTTCCAATACCTAGGGCCAATACCTTGGCTCTTCTTTGATTGTATCAACATCGGTCCCTAGTTCTTTGACGTGCTCCCTTGTTTTCCACTACACGAGTTAAAAAATATGTCTGCTTCCATTTTAATTTTTGTGGTGCTCTGTTTCTAGAAGCTTCATCCAAAATGTCCTTCACGAATATTATCCCTTCGAAAAATGAAGGATCCAACATGCCCTGACCACATCCTATTGACTCGCCATCGAGTCAATGTGCTGCTGGTGCTTCTGAATCTATTGCGGGTTGGCTTCCACTAGCTTTAGTTATGATACCTTCAAACGAAGGACCCAATTATGGAATAATATGGAGAGTGGAGTCCTTAAAACTAGTAAACACAAACACAAAAGAATTACAGGAATCCATGAGGGTAGAAATATTGGCCGAGAATTCGGTGACAGTCTACTCACTAGGATCACTGGTCTGAGAGTAAAAAAAATCCTGAATTTATTGGTCAAAAATCATGGAAATATACTTAAATTCATGAAATGTTTTTGAGCTTCCGACGGAAGTTCATGGAGAAATCACTTGGTAACTTTCTCAACATATTCCAACTATGTGATTTCAAGTTCAATTACATCTATATGGTCTAGGAGTTTTTTCTTAGCATCCACATCCAAATTTACACTGGGCCTACAGATAGAGATTCTCAACATTATCACACAGGGGATAAATGTCTACATTATTATTCGTAACAACATGACTGACATCAGAGATCCATTGAAACATGTGTTGGGATTCTTGCATAACTTGCGGTAGAGTAACATGGAGAGAAGTGGAGGTCTACAATTTCGCATTAATTTATGTAGGTTAAGTGGCAAAAAAATTCGTCGTAGACTACTGCATAGTTTTAATAGTGTCCTGAAGCTCTACAATTTTGAACATGAGATGTTGACATTCAACTTCAATCACAGTACAACATTCGACAGGGGAGCAAGTGCCGAAATCTTCGGGTTTTTCAATAACATACAGAGCAATAGTAGGCCATAAAGATTGCAACTGAGTGTGGACTACACTAATATTATTCTATAATCCTTCCTTTTCAACTTGTAGCTAGGCTTGAACTACAGAGGTGGCATGCAACTTATGTTGTTTCTTTTCATAGGTGAGTTGAAGATCATTGCACCTGGTTTTTGTCTGGACTAACCTGTGTTCCAATTGAGAAACATAAGCATGAATGAATTAAACTAATTGAGGTGAAGACCAATTACTAAGGGTATCGATTGTAACAATATCAAATGGCGGGAGTTCGGATTGTAGTGGTTGGACATGAGAAACCAACTGTTTGGAGTGATCCTGTGGAGAAGATTCCCGTGGAACCAAAGCTCTTTGGTTCTATAGAATTCAATGCAAAACATGGCTAGGAATGAAGGTGATAAGTTCATGCTATTGTGCAGCAAGGGAAATTACTTGATGACATTGATCAAGGTCTCTCATTAACTTAGCAACATGGTCGGAAGAAATGGGTGGAGGATCAGACAAGGATGGTTGAGATAGAGTGCTAAAATTGGATGGTCTAGTCAATGGTTGGGAAACAACGATGGTAGGCACATGAGCGGAATGCGTGACTAAAAAGTTGATATCCATTTTTGCAGGGTGAGGAAGGGTGGAAGGTGAGTCGAGGTAATCTGATAGGGTGTCTCAGGATGAATTAGGTGTTTCATCAGAGGCTGTATGTGGGGATGGGGGCATTTATAGGCACTGCATGATTCGTAGTTAGCAGCTCAACATTGAGGTCAATGAAAGTGGAAGAAGGGGGAGTATTATGAACCTAACGAGGTGAAATGGGGATAAAAACCATGGCATGTAGAATAATAGATGAAATAATAGGTGGTGCAGTAGACATGGGGGTAAGATGGTGTACCTAAAGAGTCTACTGAACATATGAGCTGACCTTGAACCAACTGGCATAGGAAGAGCTCACAAATTCCTTGGATTTATTCAATAGGGGTTGGATCTCTTCTAGAACATCTTCTGAATGTTTGCGGGAAGTGGAAGAGCCCTCTTCAATAGGATTCATATGATCAAATTCATAAAAATATTATCAATCCTGCTGCCATGCAATAACCCTTAGCCAAATGGAAAGTCTAGAATGAAAATCATGCTCATTGATATAAAATAGTAATGGAAACATAGAGAAAATGGCATCGAGAACATGCATCAGACAAATATAACAAAATCCTTGAGAGATACCAAACCAGACTAAGGGGTGGTATCATTATAGAATAGGAAGTGCACCCCCAAGACAAAATGTGTCGCAAAAATCATCTTGATATACCATTGACCAAAAGAAAGTTCATTAAATTGTTTGTTTATAGTGTCCTCAGTGCTGCACTAAGGTGCATACATAAATACAAGCGGTTCATCTTCTGCAATTATAGCAAGGTCATGACCCTAAGGAGGACACCAGTTAGACATTGCAAGTGGAATAAGTATGTATCCAAGAACAAAATAGGTGGACTGAGTATAAACATCATTTGAAGCTTCAAACAGTTCCTGAAGAAGATAGTTGGACCAATTAAGTTAGTCACCAAAAACAAAAGCCTCAACAATAGAAATGGCATAAAATGTACATTCTCCTTAGATATAATGGTGCATGAGCTTAGTGGCGACACTTGTAGTAGCGACCCGACATGCATATTGTTAAATAAATCTAAAATTTATCCTCGATCCTTTTGGGTAGTACCATACCACTTGTATAACTTGTTATAATTAGTTTTCTTTCCCCACTTGGAAATATTCTAGAAGGCAAACTTAATGTCAGCACCGTATGCAGATATAATGGTGCATGAGCTTAGTGGTGACACCTGTAGCAGTGACCCGACATGCATATTGTTAAATAAATCTAAAATTTCTCCTCGATCCTTTTGGGTAGTACCATACCACTTGTATAACTTGTTCTCATTAGTTTCTTTCCCCACTTGGAAATATTCTAGAAGGACAACTTAATGTCAGCACCGTATGTAGATAATCCTGTAATAAAGTGTATTGGGTATTCTCCGTACAAATAAAGAGAACCCCCATGGAGCTGACCAATTAAAAACTTTGTGCATCGAAGAATTTCATATGTAGTCCTGAACATATGAAAATATCGTAGAAGAAAAATAGTGGATTTATTTAGTTGACGGAATGTGGGTATAACTTTTAGAGTGGAACACACATTAGGGAGGGTGTTGGGCTCCATAAAAACATATGTGTGGAGTGCAGGGAATGAGGTAGAATAAGACAAGTAATTATCTACAAGAATGGATTTATCATATTTTCCCAACAGATCATCTTGCCAGTGAATCCAAGATTCAATGGGGTACAAAATGATAGCACGTTTAGTTGGAAAAACCATATTGGAAGATCGAAGGGTGTACACAAACTAGATAGGAGGACGAGAAGGAAAGGAAGATGCAGGGGTGGGTGATCGTGGAGCCAGAGTGGAAATTGAGAATGCACAAGGGAAAAAGATGAGAATGAGGACAATCGAGAGGGAAGACATAGGACAATGGAAGGGACTTATCCATTAAGTGAGAAATGCGTCTGACATTTGAATTAATGCCAAGTGATCCTGACACGTACCGACATATGGGGTGATGTAATGAAAAATCTAACGATGAGATAAAATATTCTCGAGACTTGAAATACAGACCCGGTAACCAACTTTGGTATCATTGGGAAAACATGCATACAAGACAAGCAATGATGGCTCTGACACGAGAATATATGACAAAATCTCTCCAACCACAATTGGTTGCATTGGGTCGTAATAAAATTGAAAGACACTTGTAGATAACTCAAAACCTACAACCTACTAAACATACCTTGGACTATTATTGACACAACTAACCTAACTCCTACCTTTAATCTCTCAAAGGGAGATAACATAATAAAAATTTAAACCAGAAAAATAGGGCTTCCAGAGAAAAGAGTAATACATAAAAGAAAAGAGTACCATCTAGTTGAGCAAGCCAAACAACACCTTTAGATGCTCTTGATGCTTCATCGATCCATTCTCTCTCTCAATATGTGAAAAACCCAAAATAATGAATATAGATCTAGTGGGAGCTCGAATGCGAGAAGATGATAATGATGATGATGATAATCATCATGGTGAAAAATGAATAGAAAACCCTCTTATTTATAACAAAGTATCGGTTTGATCTTGAAATTGGGAAATAATAAAATAGTATTGACCAAATCAAGATCTAACCATTAGGAATACTTTATTATATTTTTTGGAGAGGGAAAATCAATTCAAAATGGTCAAATATATTTATTTAGAAATAATTAACAAATAAAATGATTTATTAATTATTTCTTGAGGATTAGGAAACATGTGAAATTGAAATAATTATTAAATAGTGATTTAATAATTATTCGAAAAATAAAATTAAGGAATAATAAATAAATAGTGATTTATTTAATTATTCCTAGGTGATTTAGTCCAACGTGACAAGGAATAATTATCAAATAATGATTTAATAATTATTGCTAGAGAAAATTAAATAAATAATGATTTATTCAATTATTCTCATGGGGTTTTAAAAATTTAATCAGAAATAATTTAATAAAAATGGTTTACTAAACTATTTTCCATGGTGAAAGTGATTTTACTATGGTAAAATAGATTCTACATGGTGTATTTCGATCCAACTAGTTAGAAATGGTTAGGTGATCATTTTTTAGTTATAAAAATAGAAACCCTGCATGCCTCTATAATTTCTAGGATTTCTCACTGGATTCCTTGCTCTAGCCTTACTTCCCCATGTGTTATGATGGAGAATTTTTTGTTATACCTAATATTAGGTGTTACCATGTTATGACATTGCCGATAATTACTTAGTATCATGGTTACATCTTTTCACAACTTTTCATGGTCTTGAACGATTCACCTAATTTTGGCTTTAGCACTTTCCTTAACCATCACATCTCTCCTTGGTAGATCAACTAGGGCATTAGGGTTTTTTTTTCTCATTCCTAGATTATATCCACAACGTTTGAAGCTTCCTTTAACAATGTGCCTTTTTCTTTGATTTCCTTTCGAATGGCCATGAGAGAGGAGCAGGGAAATTTTTAAGGATGGAAGTCTATCTTAAAGTTTAAAAACCTTGGCGAATATTACTTGTCCCTAATATGAAAATTGTAAAAATTTTGGCGATATTTTTGTAGAAATATTTATATTTCCAATGATTTTATATTATCCAATACAATATTTTTGCGATTTTTAAGGTAAAATAATGGTGTACTATAAAATTTGGGTGAATCATTTTAGAAAAAATGTAAATTGGCGAATCTTGTTTTTTGAAAAAGCATGGAAAATTAGCCCATCTGCGAATATTAGCCCCTAAAATTTTCCCTCGAGAGGAATATATCTTTTGAAGTGTGATAATATCTTTATATAGCCACTTGATAATATCTTCCAGTACTCTATTCTCCTACAGTGTTTCTGCTCAAAATTCACCTTCGTGGGAACTTAGAGGTGATGAAGTTTGGTTCTCTTTCTCAACCCTCTCATTCTCTTTTTGGGAATTAATTATATTCTTTTCCAGTTATTTAACCTTGTTCAATAGGTTCTCAATGTTCTTCTCTATTGCAGTGGAGAATGCAGACCTTGCAAAATCTATTTCCATAGGATTGTTCAAGTTATTTGTTACTATATCTCTTTCAGTGGTCATCGATATTAGTTTGGCTGGTTCTTAGGCTAAAAATTCGTGCCTTTCTTGAAAATTTTTATTTGATCTACAATTGAATTTGAAGTTTGAAAGGTCTAATACCTTATTTTCTTCTTCAGTTGGGATAACCTTTTTCTCCTAGTAGCATGTTTCCTCCATTGATTAGGGTATCAAGTTCTACATATATGGGAGACAATATGACTTGTGCTTCCTTATAAGCTTGTTCCTTTTGTCTAACTTCTTATTTCACTTGCTTGTTATCCATTTATTTTGCAAGTATTTCTTCTTCATGTTTCTTTTTTGTTTCCGCTTGTTTCCTCCTGTATTCCTCTTGCACTCTTTACTTCTTCTTGTTTTCCACTTTCCTATTCTATTTTTTTGTTTTCTTCTTCTTGCTTCTTTTTCTCCTCCTCCTATTGTTTCTTCCTTTTCTCCTCTTCCTATTTCCGAGCTTCTTTTTTGTCTTTCATCTTTTCTTTTCTTTATTTATTTGCTGCCTCTTTCTACCTTTCTCTTTTTTGGGTAAGTTTCTTCTCCTGGGCATCTTTTCCTTTACATGATTTCCTGTTTGTAGTTTTGACAAAATTCATGGGATAGGAACTATGAATCCCATTTTATGCATCTACGACTTTTGTAGCATTGTAAAAGTTATTAAATTTATCTTCATCTTCATCTATGCTTGGTATGTAAGACCATTTGTACTTTATCTTCTTATAGTGATCTACAATGATGCCCCTAGAATCATATTTTTGAAAACTCTATTGGACAAACTTAAAGTGTTCTAAATCATTGGCATTTACCTCTATTTCCATAAATATTTGAACACAATACATGCTTAAATATATTGGAAAATTGGGGCATGGTTCCTTCTTTGCATGAAATAGGATGTTTGTAACTCCTATTGTTACCTAGTATAAAATTTCTGTAAGACAATTTTATCTATAAAAGAAAATAGGAAGCTGGTGAGAGGGCTTGCAAGATCCAAATACCATGATATATGTTGACTATTCTGGTGTGAACCAATCAATGATATCTTGTAATGCTACCCTGTCTCTATTTGATATACATCATGAGTCAATTTCTAAGAGTATGTGATATAAATTAGGTGAAATGAAATTCTCAATAATTTTGTGGTACATGGACCTATAACTAGTGTCCCATAGGATCCTACAGTAAATGTGGACTAGTGGTATGTCCGAAGCCAAGGTCCACCTCCATCCCAATGACTCAAAATCAAATCTTGCATATATGTCATCCAAGATATATGATGACATGTAAAATTGAGGTTGCTTTCCTATGGGTGGATTCTGAGCTCGCTTTACATTTTCCATGATTAAGGTTTTTAGAATCTCCACCAAATTAGATACACTTCCTACTTAAGTACTGGTGTAGATCAATGGTACCAAATCCTCTTCGAACATTTCTGCATCCGAGTTTCCATATAATCTGCAACACACCACCACTACCATTTGAAATTTATTTCTTATAAACAATGTATTGTATACCCAATCAGATCAATACTGGAACTTATTGAGATCTTGCCACCAAGTCTTTAGAACATCCTTGCTGGCTAAGGATAAAGTATCATACCACTTTTTTGTGAGTTCTACTTCATAGCCTATTAGTTTTTAATGCTCAATAATACAAGGATATGTATATGATATTGTAGATTCTCCATTTCTATCTTGAATGGTCATGTATATTGCGTTAATGCATTTAATTATCCATTATTTATTTTTTCACACGAGAGAACGATAGGGTGTGATGCTACTTAGTGCAATCAAGAATTCCTCACATTTTGATATGCTTTTTTATATTAATCTTCTAGAACCTCCTTGTCAGAAAATTCCTAATAAATTATAGACCAAGTCATTGGTATTGATTTATTGATATAAAAAGCTATATCTGCATAGATTGGAGTTGATATTATTAAAATTTTCTTTGCGCCTTATTCACTATCTTCAACAATATCTTTATCCAGTATTTTCTTCGGTGGGGCCATATATCCCATTGATGAGGAAATGTTGAGGTACTCCAAATCTATTGTACCTTCCATCTAGAAAATATTCTTGATAACGAATAATTTTAGGAAAACAAATTCAATTTAGTGTTTTGCACAAATTATAGTAGCTTAGTGCACTATAGTGCAAGAGGAGGCCACATATTAAGGGTAAGAGGTGTGCTACATGGAAGTGTGCTTTTGTGGTGCTATGACAGGAAATAGTGTTGCATAATGAGATGAGATAGGCTGTGATGGAGAGACTACACCACTGCACAAGGGAGAGGAGGTTTGCGGTGTTGAATACTACAATAAAAATTAAGGTTAAAGTGTCATTTCACAGGGGCATAGGTGAAGGCTCATGTTGTAGCATGTGGATGGGTGAAAGGATGCACCAAAATGCAAGGAGAAGGCTAAAAACACTAGGAATTTAGGAAATATCACACCCTTAGGATGGTGCCATTATGCAACGAGGAGGGGTAGTCTATTAAAGGGAACTACACCACTATGCAAAGAGAAAAAGGGACATTTCATGCGATAACTCAAGACTCAATCAAGAAGTGAATTGTAGCACAGGGATATGTGCATTCTTGCACTATTGCAGGGCTGGTAGGTAGGAAAGATAATAAGGTAAGAAATGTTTAAGTTTGGAAGTGAAGAATGGGGTGAGAGGGAGTTAAGTCTAAAGAGAGGGAAGAATGAAAGACATAAATTATGCGGCATTATGTTATATAAAGTAAAAAGGGGGTTAGTGAAAGGTTAGGGGTTAAAAGGCGAAGGCTCTCATGGAAGATGAAGTGAAAAAAGACAAAAATTGAAAATAAAGTGTGTGAGTATGTATCCATAACTTAACACGAATTATCAACTCCTGGTAGTGGGGCGAAGATTAAAAAAACACACACAAATTACTATGCTATAATGTGATGATAAGATAAAATATTTGGTAATAAAGAGTTAGAGTGCAAATGAAATAGGGTTCATATTATACATAATTTTATCACACATGTGAGGGCCTCCATGAACTTTAAATGAAAACTTGTGATATTTGTGCAAAGTAGTAAGGCGATGCAGTAGGGAACTACTTCATGTTGCACTGCACTAAGGAGAAGTGTTGCGCTACACTAGGGAATAACATTGCATTTATCTAAGGATGATTTCTATGCACAAATGGTTTTTTACCACTGCGATTTCCTTTACTCATTGAATTAGGGACACAGGAGGAATTTTGTCTTTTAACACACAAGATGAGGGGGAATTCAAATTTTAGAAGTATACCACAATTTGGGGATGTTGTAGCCACTATAATGAATAGTTATTCATGGGTAGGACCTCAATATATCTGTTTTAGGCCTTATTTATGGTGGTGTATGATAATTTGGGAAGTATTGATATTAATCTATGGGTACCACTAGTTCAAATATTTAGATTAGATTAGAGATTTTGTCTCTCATTTACTTTTATTGGCCTCAATTTGTAACACACCCATTGAAATAGGATAATAGTCTTACTATTTTCAACAATACGTGAATGAAATGCTCACCTTGGCCCAAAAGAGCTTCTCATATTACATTGAGATATTCAATGCACAATTACATAAATTGTTCATGAAACCCAATAATGGAAATTCTAAATTGTCACTTTATCTTTGAAAGGAATGTACAGGGTTTACTCTTCCAATGTCCTTAAAGGAGTCCAAGAATAAAAGTCCTTTAAAAATAGCCATAAGGTTATATTTATACAAAGTGGGGTGACTCTTCACCTCCTTATATGATCTTTCC
Source organism: Pinus albicaulis (assembly GCA_034641835.2). Taxonomy (NCBI): domain Eukaryota; kingdom Viridiplantae; phylum Streptophyta; class Pinopsida; order Pinales; family Pinaceae; genus Pinus; species Pinus albicaulis. The sequence continues at coordinate 603,527,377 of CM076581.1, read as the reverse complement.
ACTTCCCTTATGAATTTTCATATTTTATCCATTTTTTAATTTCTATTTCACTTTTAATTCTAATTTATTTTATTTACATAATTTACGTGAAAATTCAAAATGATAAAATAAACATCACTTATGGCACTAATTCCAAAATTGCCAATAATATGGTTTGAACTTGTAATTCTTGAGTTATGTAATTGTCCCATACTTTCTAATTTGATGCCATTGATAATACTTTCTAATTTCAAAGAATCAGGTATTATTTCTTTCATGTCTGCTTCAACTCCGTGGAAGATCGTGGAGAGAACTATACGAATCTTTTTTGGTTCCCCCATGTGTTCCACAAAAACCTCTCTAGTGGGTTTGAGATCCTTTTGAGTAATAAATGTTAGTGTAAATTTTTTGAAAAAGTGTACCAAAATCCATTAATTTATAGGTGACTTATAACCCTAACCACAAAATATGGTTGTGTCTATGCTTAAGATCTACAACAAGATGTTAGAAAAACCTTGTATAAAAATATAGCAAGAGAGTAGAAACATATAACAATAGAAATATAAGTGCAACAACCCAATGGAGAATATGAATGATCAATTTTATTAATCAAGAAAAATACACCTGATGAGGAGTGATTATAGAATTAGGTTTGTAGATCCCCTCCATGGGATGGGTCCTTCTTGACCTTGTGCTTTAGCAATGTGCTTCTCTCTCTCAATATGTGGTATGAAATGGGAAAAAAAAAACAAATGATGATTGAACTCAAGTGGGAGCTTGAATTCTATGAGATGATAATGGGGAAGATGAAAATTGTCATGGTGAAGAACGGAGAGAAAATCCTCTATTCATAAAAAAATATTGATATAGATTGAGAATTAGAAAATAAAAAATATTGTCGACTAAATGAAAATCTAGTTGTTCTGAATATTTTATTTTATTTTTTGAGAGGGAAAAATATTCAAAATGATAAAATATTTTTATTTAAAAATTTGTTAAAGTAATTAACAAATAAAAATGATTTATTAATCACTTTGTGAGGATTAAGAAAAACATAAATTTGAAATAATGATTAAATAATGATTTAACAATGATCGCATTAGGCAAATAGGGGATAAATATAGAATAATAAATAAATAATGATTTATTTAATTATTCCAAGGCTATTAAGTCAAAAGTGATAAGAAATATTAATCAAATAATGATTTCTATATAATATTAAATAAATAATGAATGATTTAATATATTCTCACTATGTTTTTGGATTTTAATGAGAAATAATTTAGGAAAATGGTTTACTAAATTATTTCCTAAGGTAAAAGTGGGTTTTACCATGGTAAAAATCATCTACATGGTGTATTTCGATCAAACTAGTAAGAAATGTCTAGGTGAATATTTTTTGGGTGATAACAGACTGCCCCCCAACATAAGAGTGTGAAGAGTACATCATATGACTGAAATATGTTGTAGTTTTCACTTTCATGAGACATCGAGAGAGAGAGAGAGAGAGAGAGAGCTAAATAAATACAAGTAAGGACTGAGAATGGAGGGGACGAGACGTACTTGTATGATAGAAGTATCCTTTTATTGGGAAGTACATGATCTCAAATGAGGCGGTGGAGGCATACCCTTACCCGTCGAGATAACTGAGTAAAAATTAGAATGGTGTGTCCAATAAAGTGGGTATGAGGCAAAAAGTACATGATACATGATATACTTGAATCAATGGGCAAATAACTGATACAATGATACAATGAGTTCCATATAAAGAATATGCCAGGAAAATAGAGTCTAGGACTGGTACAATAATATCTACTAATCTAAGTACACGAGACATAATTCCCCCCAAACTTAAAGGAGGGGGAGATAACAACCAAAGAATCCATGTTGAAAAGGAAAGGGCTCTAAATACCTAAATGAATTATCATAATAAGACATGCACTTTTTGGGATCTATGATCGACAGGAACTGAGCCATTCAAATCAACAGAAAAACAACTGAGGCTATATCATAATTTGTTATCATCCAGGCATGTGGGAGGCTACTTCAAGGGAAAAGCCCTCATGAGGTCTAAAACATCTCACACACCTGAGAAATGCTAGTACAATTTGTTGGGTCAATGTACCATAAAATGTATGATTATTGATTGTGTGATGATGAGTTAGAGTCGAGAATGGGAGAAAAAACCAAGTCAAAGTGCAATGATGATTCACTTTGCTCGATTCAAGGTACCAAACAAGGATGAAGGATGGAACCAAGGTACACTACTCTTTGGATCACTCTCCTAGAAAATATGTGCTGAAGTGGACAGAAGAGGGCCTACCAACATTTGGGGAATTTTGAAGTCTAAAATGGGCCTCCTAAGCAAATTATAAAATAATAGTAGAAATAATAAAATAAGATTTGATTACATCATCAAATTTTAGAGGGAAAAAAGAAAAAACTACTTTTTCAACTCATATTTTCAACTAATATCCCAAAGGTTTTACTAAAATTTCGAGCAGGGGTACTTGGTGGATGCAAAATTTAATTCATCATCCAAGGAGAACCCATGTTTCATACTTTTGATGGATCCCGCTACATGAAAAATGAGAAATACATGAAAAACATGATTGAAATCACATTTTTCATGTATTTCCCATTTTTCGTGTAGCAATGTCCATAAAAAGTATGCAACATGGGTACTTGTTGGATGAGGAATTAAATTTTGCATCCAATGAGTACTCCTGCTCGAAATTTGAGTAAAAAATTTGGGAGATAAGTTGAAGATACGAGTTGAAAAAGTAGTTTTAATATTTTATTATTTTTTAATATTTTTACCCTTGTACTTAAAAAATGGTGAATCATCCCCCATGTTTGACATCATCATCTTGAATCCTAATGGTTCTTCTAAAGTTTATTTTTGTTGTACATTTTTATTAGGAGGCCCATTTTAGACCTCAAAATTCCCCTAATGAGTTGAGAGAATGATGATTCCTCAACAAAGGCACGAGGGATATAGTATGTGACTGATAGACTGACACCAAGGATGATGATACAAGAATAATATGAGTAGTGAATTGATGAATTCCCTTGTCAGAGTGTAATATGCATGGTTGACGTAGCAATGATTGAATTGATTCTAGAGGGATCGTTGATTACTCAGATGAAGGATTTTCAAAGACAAATCAGAATAGATGGAAGCCAAATGTGGGCGAAATGGGATGAATGAAACATAAATATGGATGGTGTAGTGTAACAAGACTCAATGGGACTTTGAAAAGACTCCATGGGTGCAGGTTTGACTTATCTCTGATGCTATGAACAAGGGTGACTCTATGATGCTGCCACGTGGGAGAGGCCCAAAGGGGACCATGAAAACATGAGTAAATAGTGGTTACTCATGACGAAACTGGATACCCAATTTTACAAGTGCAAAGGCAAAGAGGTGCTAGAGTACAAGTGACTCATATGAAGAGATTCAATTTTAATAGGTGGAAAAATGAGACCTCATGGAAAAAATGGTTTCCTGACAAAGTTTCAAATTACCAAAAATGAGGAGAGATCCATTATAGTGCTCGGTCAGAGATTTTCAACGTTGATGATTCATCAAAGCAAGCTATAGTTTGCTCACACTGGTCAATGAAACAACTAGGGTTTTTCCTATAAAAGGGATTTTTTCCCCCAAATAAAATTCATTTTCACTTTGAGATGTTGGAGAATTTGAAGAGGAGGATGAGGCCCTAAATCTTGGTGAGATCGTAGTGGAAAATCCAATCACCGGAATCCATATATGTGACTTTCAGGTAGGTGGCATATCCCTACTCATCAGTTTTTGTGGATTAAATTTCTGGATTAGGGCTTCATGGTTGCAGCACACCAATTGGGCCTTTTTTTTATGCCTTGGGGTGCAAGAAAAGGGCTGAAAAGTGTGCCTATTGAAGTTTTTAGTGGAAAGACTGTGTTTTGGACCTAAGGAAAAAGAAATTATGGGGGTCTCCTAAAAGATGAGGATGAAGTATAGAAATGTTTATTATGACTCTGAATTGACAAAATATGGTTATATTTTGCAGGTATGGTAGAGTTAAAGTTGGTATGGTAGGAGTGAGATTTTGATGATCTTCACATTGAGGTTCAAGGGAACTAGGCTGTTAGAGGGGTTCTATATCAAGAGACGTTTATGATATAGGGGCATAGTATTGATATCACTATCCAGGACATATATTTCTTAATAGGGTTGACACACTTGGGTGTGGTAGGAGAGATACATCTGGTGCTGATTCATGGGAGACATATTGGGAAGTTTGTGGATCATCATTGCATATTGGGTAATTAGGTAAAAGACACAAGTATCCAAATACATAATTTGAAGAGACTTGAGACAGGGGCTACAACCCTGACAATGGTGCATATATTAGGTAGCCATGTCTTACACCACATCATTAGAGGGAAACTGATGCTAGTAGAGAGTGCATTGGAAGATACCTACAATGGGTGGGCTAATGATAAGTATTCATTTGGGACAATTTTATGCTCATTCTTCTTTTATTATATCCCCACCATCCGACTACGTACAAATCCTTGACGGGGGCCCAGAAGAGCCCAATATGTGCTACTACGGATAGCTACTATGACAAGCCAGAGGAGGTGGAGTCGGGAATGTGTTATGACCTAAGATTTTTCCTAATTGGGATCGAATTCCACTATGTTAGTGTCTTAATGTTCAATGATCAAATACACTCTTTTAGGTTTTCTTGGTAGTGTTCCTAGGTCAAACTTTCATGCTTTCGAACCAATTCTCGAATAAAATTTTGTTTACTGAATGTTGTCTAGTTCTGATATATTTCTCCCTTTGCCCACTCATGGTCATATGTTGTGAAACCAGCTCCAAAAACAAAAGAAAAGAGAGATCAACGCCTTAGAAATCAGCCACTTCGAGGGGGAAACCTCCAATACATTACATAAATGAATAATTCTTGAATGCTACAAATGACAAAACCTCCTTTCTATATATAGGAGTCCATGGGGCCACAATGTAATCCTAGTGGGGCCATAGTGTAATCCTATTAGACCTAACAATAATAATGTAATGGAAAAATGATAACAATATGGGGGTTACAGGGGTACAACAATAACAATAAGGGGGTTACACTAACAACAATAAGGGACTATACTAGTAATATAAGGACCTAACATGCTCCTCTCCTTCAAAAAAGTGTTGTCCTCAACGCTTGAGTAGCTCTGGGTGATTTTGTATATAATTCTCATCCTCCCATGTAGAATCTTCAGTGGGTAAGTTCTTCCATTTGATGAGATACACTGAAATTGATCTACCTTGTAGCTATCAAGTTCTTGTTTTCGTGACTGCTTCAGGTTCCAATATGGTTTTTCCTTCCTCATCAAGTTCTAGCAATATTGTTTGAACTAGAAGTTTGTCCCCTATAACATTTTTTAAGCATGAAACATGGAAAACTAGATGCATTCGCGAAGAAGAAGGAAGCTCCAATTTGTATGCCACAGTACCAATCTTTTACAACACCTTGTAAGGACCATATTACTTTGGAGATAATTTATTATCCTTCTTAGCTTTCTTGAGGGACATTTATTTGTATGGTTTTAGCCGTAAAAATACCCATTCTCCCACATCAAAACTTCTCTCACTGCGATGTTTATATGCTTGTTGTTTCATTCGATTTTGTGCCAAATTTAGGTTATCCTTTAAGAGTTGGAGAACTTCTTGTTGATGCTCGATGTGATCCTCCACTGCTTGAGCCCTAGAATTTTCCATTAAAGAAGATGTGATGGATGGTGGATGATATCCCTAAAGTGCCATAAATGGGGTCATTTTTGCTGTAGTATGGAAGAAAGTGTTATACCACCATTCAACGAGAGGTAACCACTTGACCCATTGTGCTTGCTTATTAGATAAAAAACAATGAAGATATCCTTCCAAACATTTATTCACTATCTCCGTTTGACCATAATATTGAGGATGATAAGATGATCTATGAGCTAGTTGAGTACCCAAACAAGAAAATAATTCCATCCAAAAATTTCTTGTAAAAATGGGATCTCTGTCACTTACAATAATCTTCGGGTTTCCATGTAGCTTTTGAATTGTTTCCATAAATTCAGTAGCAATTGTACTCGCTCTAAATGGATGAGATAATGCACAAAAGTGTGCATACTTGGTAAGTCTATCAACTACCACCATGATGACACTCCTTCCTTCAGACTTAGGTAAACCTGCGATAAAATCCATTGAAATCTCCTCCCAATGTTGACTTGGAATGGATAAAGGTTGTAGAAGACCCAGGGTCTTAATCGTCTCAACTTTATTTTGTTGGAAAACGAAAAATTATGCCACAAACTTTTGAATATCAGATTTAAGGACATCCAAAAAAAATTCTTTCTTCACCCTCTAGTAAGTTTTTAAAAATCCCGAGTGTCCTCCTAAAGGAGAAGTGTGCAATTCCAAAAGAATCTTTTGTTTTAGTTGGGAATTCTTGCAAATATATAAGCGATATTTGTACCATAAGGAATCATTTTTCCAACTAAATGTATCAGATGTACTAGGATCTTGCTACAAATTTTGAATAAGTGTCCACACTTCTTCGTCCTTCTTCCATTCGTCCCTTGCTTCGGTTATCCAATCTGGTGGGATAATTGAAATGACACAAAGAAATGCTTCCACCTTTTCATCCTTTCTTGAGAGTGCATCTGCAACAACATTTAGCTTCCCTTTTTTGTAGATGATTTCAAAGTCATAACCCAATATCTTTGTGACCCATTTTTTCTACTCTTCTAAAGATAGTCTTTGTTCCAAAAAGTGTTTAAGACTATCATGATCATTTTTTACCTTGAAGTGTCTTCCCATTAGGTAAGGTCTCCATTTATTTAGTGCATGAAGTATTACCAACATTTCCTTCTCATAAATAGCCTTTTTTAAATAATTTCCTTTGATTGAACAACTTTCAAAAGAAATGGGTCTTCCTTCTTGCATTAAAACAACACCAATTCCATTTCCCGAGGCATCACATTCCACAATAAAGGTTTTTGTGAAGTTTGGTGTAACTAAGACTGATGCTAGTCACATTGCCTCTTTAAGATGTTCAAAGGCCTTAGTTGCTTCAGGAGTCCATGAAAATGCATCTTTCTTCAATAATGTTGTTAGAGGTGCTGCTATTCTCCCATAATTCTTAAAAAACTTGTGATAATACCATGTTAACCCAAGAAATCCATGCAACTACTTTATGGTTGTGGGGAATTTCCATTCCTTAATGGCTTTAATTTTTTTAGGGTCTACCTCAACACCCTCGTGAGATAAAATATGACCCAAATATCCCACCTCTTTTCCTCCAAAGAAACATTTGGATGTTTTTGCATATAATTGTTTCTCCTCCAATAGTTTGAGCACCTTGTCAACATGTTGAACATGATCCTTCCAAGAATTTTTGTAGATTAGTATATCATCAAAAAAATACTAGCACAAATTTTCAAAGGAAGGGTTTGAAAATGGAATTCATCAACCCTTGAAATGTAGAAGGTGCATTGGTAAGGCCAAAAGGCATGACCAAAAATTCATAATGACCCTCATGAGTTCGAATGTTGTTTTCAGAATATCTTCAGTCTTCATTCTAATTTGATGATATCCTGAATGAAGATCCAACTTGGTAAAATAAATTGCTCCATGTAATTCATCCAATAATTCATCAATCACAGGAATGGGAAATTTATCTTTAATGGTGAGCTTATTGAGCTCCCTATAATCCAGACACATGCGCCATGATCCATCTTTCTTGTGTACCAATACTACAGGAGCAGAGAAAGAACTTTGACTAGGTTGAATTATACCCGCCTCTAACATTTCTGCAATCATACGTTCAATTTCGCTCTTTTGGAAGTAAGGATATCTATAAGGCCTGATGTTTGGAGGAACACTTCCTTGAATCAAATGAATAGCATGATCATGATCACGAATAGGTGGGAGTCCTTTGGGAGTTTCAAACACCTTGGAATGATTGTCCAAGACTTGTTGGAGATCTGCAGAAATAGATGATTTTGATGTTGGAACTTCTAGGGAGCATAATTGTGCAATTACGCCTCGTTGTTCTTTCTTTAGAAGCTTTGTCATGCCATTAGAGCTTATTATCCTTCCTGGCTTCCCTTCAATACCCCGTAATTCGACTTCCTTTCCTTCTGAAAAGAATTTTAAGAAAAGTTCTTGAAAATTAAAAGCTACCGTCCCCAAAGATTGTAACCATTGTACTCCTAGTACAACATCAGCACCTCCCATAGGAATGGAAAGTATTGGACTATTCAATACATATTCCCCCATGGTTAGCTTGATATTATGGCATTTTCCAGAGAAATTTATAGTTCCTCCATTTGCAACCATCACTTGACATTCTGGTGCTGGGTATAGGAAACAATTTAATTCCTTGGCTACCTTACAATGAATAAAATTATGGGTGCTACCTGAATCAATCAACACTATTTCCTTTTTCTTCTTGATTTGTCCTTGTATCTTGAGAGTTTGAGGAGTGGTAATTCCTGATAGCGCATTACACGATATGGTCAGATTCATTTCTTCCTCTTCTAGGGCTGGTTCCAGGTGTATATCCTCTTCTTGTTCATTTTCTTCTTCCTCTTCACAATCTATGTAAAATAATTTCTTCTTAGCACACTTATGACCTTTAGTGTATTTTCTATCACAACTGTAGCAAAGCCCTTTTGCTCTTTTTTCTTCCAATTTTTGTGGTGTCAACCTTGTGGGTTGTGGAAATCTAGGAGTAGCAACACTTCCATCTTTATAGAAGTGAGTGGTAGGCTTCCTTGTCACCATAATTTTACATTCAATTTTTCTTGCCAACCTGAATGCCTTCTCCAATGAATCAGTTTCCAAAACGCGAACTTCATGTTGGATGTTATCCTTTAAAGTACCTATGAAGAGATCAATCATGTGTTCCTCTGGAATATCAGTTACCCTTATATTCAATTTTTGGAATTCCTCAATGTGCTCCCCCATTAAACCCTTCTGTTTGAGATTTATCAATTGGCTAAAGAAGGTGTTGCTCTTTGTATCCTCATAATGTGCTATCATTTCCTCCGTAAAAATTGACCAAGTGACAATTTTTTTACGGGAGCAAAGCCATCGATACCATACAAATGTATTTTGTTCTAAATGTAAAGTTGCAATGCGTACCTTTGTGTGTTTTGCACATTATGGAGATCAAAATATTGCTCCATCTGTAGTATCCATGTTACAGGATCCTTTCCATCAAACTTCCTCATATCCATTTTTGGAATATGGTGGTTCTTCCCGCCAACATTAGAGTTTATGAAATCACGATTAACATTTATTTTGTTCTCATCATGAGTTTCCTATACTATCTTTTCACCATTAGGAAACATTTCTTGTATCAACTTTGTCAAACCTTCCATGTCTGCTTTTAGATCATTCTTCATGTTTTCCATTTTCTCATCGATCTTAGCTTCCATGTCATCCATCTTAGATTCCATGCCAGCTTCCATGCCATCTATCTTAGATTCCATGCCATTCTTCAAACCATCCATATTAGATTCCACGCCTTTCTTCAAACCATCCATCTTAGTTTCCACGCCTTTCTTCAAAACTTCCATGTCATTTTTTGTTGCTCTTTGCAAGAGCGAAATTTGTTGCACTTGCTCTTGTAATTTTGATATGTCATGTTGCCATTATTCGTCTTCATGAGTCATAGTAGAGCCTTCTAAAGGATTAATGGGTGTTTAATTCCTTTTAGGGGGCATTTTAGAACCCAATACTGATATATATGCTCAATAGGCCCTTGGAATCACTTCAAACTGATTTTTTACACAAGACTTATGCAATTCGCAAAAAAAAAATACACACCTTTTTCTTGCTTTTGAGGAGCTTGATATTGAAACTGAATTATCTCTATGATTTAGGATCTTCAATATCTGAAATTTGGCCCTGAGGTAGTCCTATGAATCCTCTTTTGAATGCCACAAGTCTGACCTGATTTGGATTCTTCAAGGCAGAGTTATGTCCAATATCCCACAATGACCTAATTATGGACTGGTTCAGTAGAGAGAACTTGTATGACTTGCCACGTGTCACTGTTTACTTCTTCGGCTCTGAAATTGATAGAAAAAAAACTATAGTCTGTGTAATTGCAGTCACTCTTTACATAATTCCAATCCGATGCTCATAGAAAGAGTTATGAATATTTTCCCACGATCACCTCTTTGAGATGAAATTCAGGAGCCTGAAAATGCCCTAACATCCACAGATCCTACCTCCCAAAATAATGCAAATCAATATCTGAAAATTTTCCATGACGTTCCTCGATATTGCAGCTTTGCTCTATGAAAATTTCAGCTTTTGAACCCTAGTAGAAAAAAATTTATAGTGAAAATTTTGTGATGACCTGTTTAGGTTAAATTCAGGAGCCTACAAAAATCCCTAGCTTCCATAGACCATATCTCCGAAACTATTGCTAACCAAGCTCTGAAATTTTGTGATGATATTCCTCGGGATTTCAGTGTCGCACTCTAAAACGTTCAACTTCTGAACCCTCGTAGAAAACAAGTTATAGCGGAAATTCCATGATGACCTGTTTGGAGCAGAGAAATCCTAGAATCCAAAGCTCTGATACCAAATGTTGTGAAACCAGCTCCAAAAATAGAAGAAAAGAGAGATCAATGCCTTAGGAATAAACCACTTCAAGGGGGGAACTTCCAATACATTACATAAATGAACAATTCTTGAATGCTACAAATGACAAAACCTTCTTTCTATATATAGGAGTCCATGGGGCCACAATGTAATCCTAGCTGACCTAACAATAATAATGTAAGGGAAAAATAATAACAATATGGGGGTTACAGGGGTACAAAAATAACAATAAGGGGGTTACACTAACAACAATAATGGAATATACTAGTAATATAGGGACCTAATATCATCATCAAGTTTAAGTTCATGCCATTCATCATAAATATAGGGTCACAAATCAGTCAACATACCATCATCTAGGACATGGTCTAGGGATTATTTTGTTTTGTCATCATAATGTCCAATAATGTCATGAAAGAAAGGAAATTAACAGTCATTTTCACTATTCAAAATCACCTTCATTTGGAGTTAGAAAATATAGGTAATAAAACAAAGGAAACTTGTCCTTTTTCAAGAAGTATGCTACATGGTCAAAAGAGCTCCTCTTTCATGCTCACAACTCTCCACAACCATCCAAAGATTGGAATTTTTCTATTTTTTTTCCTTTCAAGCTCTAAGAAACCATCACAAGGGTCAATTCATCATTTCTCACGTTTCATAGGCTTCCAAGTCAGTAAGTGATCATCCCTCACCTTTCATTCAACTCAATTTCTTCAGCAAAAGGTGGATTTGCTCTTCTAGGGGTTTCAACTACATTTTTGGTTTCATTGATGTTTAACTTGCTTCAGCAAGAAAATCCCTAGTTTCATCTTCTAGTAACCTTAAAAAATAGCTCATACACCTTATATAATCACTAGATATCACTAACATCTCTCATTTATCCCATTTTAACTGAAACCCTAATCCTTACTACACTTTTCTAGAAATACTAGGTCAATTTTGTGTTTAGGAACTTTTTTCCCTCTTCCCCTTATCCATTTAAAACAATTTCACCTATAATGTGTTCCTAACACACTAAACTATCTCCCCTAATTTTTTTAGATATTTCCATAAATCCTATCCCCTCCATTTCCCTCCCTAACCTTGCTGCCCCATTTCCCCCTATTTTCCTAGTTTTCACCCTTCCTTTCCTTCATATCAAGCTAGGGTTTCTTTTTTCTAAAAACATCATAGAAGGTGAGAAGGGAAAGTATTATAGGGGAGGTCATCATTCTAGGTTTGAGCCAAGTTAGACCCATGGCATCATTTTCAAAATTTTGTGATCAAGCTAGGGTTTACATTACACATAGGGACAATCCTACTTAAAATTTACTTTATGAAGTAATGAAGATGAATTTGACAAAAGTGAAAGAGGTCTTTGTAAATAATATACCAAATAAAAAAAATATACTTTTTTTATGCATAGTGTTATGATTTGAGCGAAATTCCCAAAATATAGTTGCTCTAGGTCATTTTCTGCACGTTTGGTCAGGTTGTCTTCAAGTCACCTTTTCAGGGGTTTGGAAAAGGGCTTGGGAGTGCTTGATGAATCCATTGTGTAGAACAAATCCTAATATTTCCAGCCATACCACTTACAGCCCAAAAAATTTCTGGGAAGGCCTCCAAAATCCCTCTCAAAGTGGCATGATGGTTCTGCTAAGAGTGCACTATGCTTCTACAAATTTTAGTGACCAACTTAAAACTTGGATTATGAAGAAATGGGAAAGTAGTTTGGAAACATGGAGGCAGTTTTTGTTCAAAACATGCCAAAGAAAAAAAATTCCCTTAGTTTTAAAAAAAACATTATGGTTAGATAGATAGTGATCCATCTTTTAGCCCTATTTCTGCAGATTTTTTTTTTTGGAAAATCTGGAAAATTGGCATTTGGAGAAGTGTCGCACAACAACGTGCCACTTTTCCTCAGAGCATCCTAATGAGGAAATTTTTACATGGATGGATAGATATTTCCTTATAATTTACATATATGGTCTCAGGTTGGCGTGATGCCGTTTATTTTTGGAGAAAAAATAAAAAAATAGCCTCTTTTTCATGCTTCAACCACTGATTTCTCCTGTGCACAGTGCTTCTGGAGTAAGGTTGGGAGAATGGATTTTTAAAGGCCTTATAGGAGGTATATTTTCATTTTCAAGGTTGGTATGGAAAGAGGAAAAATAGGGCTTCCTATCCCAATATTCATATTTGCATATGGATTCCTTAAGGTCAGCCAAAAGCACCCTCAAAGTGGCATGATGTTTCTACTGGGAGGCGTGACGTTTCTACTAGGAGGCACGGCATTCTACTAATTGGTCTGACACTTCTGCTAATTGGTGTGATGCTTCTATCTTGGATTCCTTTCAGAAAATTTTGAAGCTAGAATTATCCAAATTTTGAGGTTGCAGTTGTCCTATGAGGTGTCTTTTGGATAAGATATTTTGTTTTTTCCTCTGATTATGGAGAAATCATGTAATTAATCAAGGAGATAAACACTCCTACTTATTAGCTAAATTTTGGGGGATTGTTTCTAACTTCCATAAATTCTAGGTAATGAATCATAGGGTGTATTTATGTTGCATTTTGGATCAGGTTTCGACCCAATGATGTTTCATCTCCTATATTTTCTATATGTAGTCCAACTCAAGTCATTTTAGAGGTGGGATAGTTGTTATTTGCAATGTGGAGATATTGTAGAAACGTTTTCAGTGAAATCAAAGACATGTTGCAATTATAATTTTGGGACTCCAATGGTATGATTATTAGCATTGTTTTTTCTCAATAACCTCATCAAGTTGAATGTTTATGCTTTCTTGCCATCACATGTATGATTCTATATGATGATATTTGTGACCTAGGGTAATTTGAAACCTAAAACTTGTGGTCATATGTGACTTGCGACCTAGGGTCATCTACGACCTGCGACCTGGGATCATCTGTGACCTACAACCTGGGGTCATCTGCGACCTGAGGTTAGTTGCGACCAGGGAGGTTGCAAACTAGGGCCATTCCTTCTATTTTTCTCCTTTTGGAGAGCTCATCCCTTGCAGAACATGATGCCTTTTCCTGGTACCACCCTTGTGTGAATGGACTAGTGTTAGATGTGTCATTGAGCCTATAGTGAGGTTCTTTGAGATTTGTGAGGGTCCACCTTTCTTTTTGGAGAAAGCCTCAACTTTTGATGTGCAAGTCAGATACTTTTTCCTGTAAACAAAGTAACATGGGTCATACATCTTTTAAAATATTGGTGTTGAAACACATTAGCTGAAAGAGTGATTTGGAAAATAATAAACTTAGACCCCTATATGGTCAAGTGTTGTGCCACAACGTGGTCGCCACCGAATTTTCCCAGGATATAAATGTTCGCAGCTAAATCCATCGAGAGGATCAATAGAAATGTATTTATTTCGTCCTAGGTGCCTTCGTCGTCAGAGCCATCTACCTTGTAGGTTGGGGTAGAGATTCACCTTGCTGATATTGACTCACACCTCCTATTGTTTTAGAACCCACTGGAGCTGAAGTATTAACTAGGACTATGCACTCCTTAAGTTCTCCAAAACGGAAACCAAAATATGTGCCAATGATACTCCTCCCATTTTCATAAGGTTTGCACTGAGATATCGATAAGGAGGAGACCTTTTGGAATGGGGTTAATGTATGATAAAAATTCATAATTCAGAGTGCATGAAAAAGTGCCAGGATCTCTTTTCGTAACTTGAATCCTTGCATACACACAGATATTAACCAAGCCTTAATCCTACACATACATGAAAACAATAATTAAGCATTGAGAGAAATGTAATTTTGTTAAATATAAGAAATAATATCTTGAGCAAGAGTTTCTAGTTCTTGAAATTGCTTGCGAAACTGTGTGTTGAAATGTCTAATGTCTTGGCACCACGGTGATACCAATCGTCGTGCTCCCTCTCCCAAACACCATAATAAGGATCTCTCAGTTCATGAATGTAAAGAATGGCATTCATACGTCACAAGATTGTCATTTAAACGAGGTCACAACTCCAACTAATTTCTTTAGGTCAGATCTTGCGACCTCAGTGGTAGTGTGACTCATTAATAGTTGCCTAGTCACATACTGAACAAATTGGGAAGTTGGCTGAGGTGTTGTGATGCGACCACCTGACTTAGAGGGAGAGTGAGAATTTCCGGCAGTCGCAAAGTCGTAGTGTAATGGAGGTCATGTTGTTGGCCTGCTGCTAAGCCTGTGCGACCCAACGACTTGAGGGATAGTGTGATTTAGTGATTTAATGTGAAATGCGACCTCACAAAGTTCGCACAGTCACAATGCCATGCCAGTCACGCATTTCACTTTCTCCATCAGTTCTGTGACCCAGTGACTGGTTGTGTTTTTCCATAGGTCGCACTGGGATCATTTACAGTCGTTTTGTGGCCCAGCGACTGGTCACACTTCCAAATATAGCTATGTTTTCATCGCACGCTCACCCTCCAATCTTCGGTTTAGGCTAATCACACCATTGTACTGAGAATAAAATCATGGAAATCCCGTATAACGCAACAGTTTGCATAATTCCTCGTATGCATTAGATATAACACGATGTTGTGAGTTATTCTTATGAAACCCCAACGGATTTTATTGCAGAAGATATCTTCAGTAGAGGACGAGCCTCTCGACTATGTGGAAGTTCATAGATCTGATGCTCTCTAATCATTAAAAAACATAGGGTACACTTTGCGCATTTCAGTTTCATGGAGGCAACTTTAAGAAATCGATCTCATGACATGTTCATGTCGCTGAACTATGCGTCTTCCACTTAACTTCACATTTTCTCTTCGAGGTGACCCAAATTGCTTTCTACTGAATTCCCCTTTTGTGTTCTATTGAGGCATAGTCGTTGTTATATCTATGATGCAAGTACTCATGACATGTCCGAAATGAGAGGTGACGCTGTGGTAAGTTTTCATCCGTTCCATGTAGTACAGAAATTATGGAAGCCTCCAGAACTGGGTGGGACAACGTGACCGCAACGGAAGCAAAACCCATGGATTAAAAGTGGAGATATCCTCTTCTATGGAATGAAATGACACGTAAGATCTATTTATTTCTTGAATTTGGTGAGTGATTTTTTTTGAATAAAAAAGGAGGGGTTGGGATGGTCATGATGGAAATGGCTTAGCAGATGCCCGCATTATGTAATATTCTCGTGACTATGCTAATAACAATATGTTACGAGAGAACCGCACTTCGAAAAAAAAAGCATGGAACATATGGGTCATTCCTTTTGCTATCAGTTCCATGGTTTTCTCCTCCTCCTGTTCATAGCAACAACGTCCATTGTTTCCATATATTCTCCAGTATACTTAGTGATATCACCATTGGGGATACGACCAGATCAAGTAGCATAGCAGAATGTTTTCATGGAGTCTAAAGCATCGATATTTAATAATTCTTCTTCCCCTACTAATTTTCCCCTCTCATTTGAAATACAATTTCCACACCTAGCGACCATTTTCCTTCTTCAAGCAGCTCCTTAGGAATGGGGCCATGCAAATGAAAAGACGTGGCTTAACTAGGGTCCTAAGTCTTCCCAATTAGCACACCTTTTTTTCCTCACTTATAGGTGTCACATATCTCCCACCTTTATATCTCGTCGTCCGCCTGGACAAGGCCTCAGATGTAGCCCTTATTCTCTTCCCCACATGGATAGGAGACGAAAGTGTCATGTTTCGCAATTGCACCCTTGTTGTTTTAGTTTCAGTATCTTTCCTTCGGTGTGGTGGTGACATTGTTGGTTATATCATCCATGGGATCGCCCTGCATGAAATTTTTTAATATCAATTAGTTTACGGTCACATTTTAGATAATGATGTCCCCAAATTTGAAAATAATTTACATGGGGCCATGAGATTATTGGAGTACCTAAATAGAGTGCCTAAATGATGCATGGTGAAAGTGATTCTAATGGACACATGTTATGTACTTATGCATGATGATACCTCTGCACATGGCATGATTGGAGCAAAATAATCTTGTTATGATGGTGAGAAGGTTATAGGTCAAGAACCTCAAAGGCTGCTATCATGACAATCCTGGGAAACATATCTCTGAATCCAATGGAGGGAATCTGAGTGCTGCATGAAGCAGCAGATACCCAAGCCTTAGCGTATGGATGAGACATCAAGGCAAGAGGTTGCGGTGATAGGGTTTGGTAGGAGTAGGTCACAGGGGTGTTATTAATTAGAGTGGTTCAAAACCCTAATGGCTGAGCGAGCAGAGGGGGATCTGAAATTTTGAATATACCCAAAATTTTGGATGGTGTTGTAGCAGCTACAACAGAAGGATGGATAGGCATTTTCTTTTGGCAGAAAAAATGGCATATTGTGTCAAGGTGATGTTTAACAATGGCGGGATCAAGTTCAGGCATCTCAAAATAAGACCAAGTGGAAACATCACATAATTATTTGAATAAATTATTTTAAGCCTCAATTTCTTCTGAGATACATTGTGCCCTGAAGGTGATCTTTTATTCAACTCCTGGTTTATTTGAAATTTTAATCTTGATGGTAGGTGAAACGTTGGCCATATTACCTTATTGAAAATAATATGGTGCAAGAATGATATTTTTGAACCAAACAAATTCACCATGGATGAAGTCTTTAGACTACATCGCATATTGATCATGGGTTTGTTTGTGGAAGTAAGTACACATGATGGTGCATATCATCCCAAGGATAATAGTGGTCATAGATTTCATGATTTCTTCATCAAAATAAATTATGGGCGGACTAGAGGAAGAAGTACCACTTGAAAAAGTTGAGATACCTAAGGGATTGTCTTGAGAGACAAGGTTCACATTCACATTGTCAGAAGGGTTGGAAAAATGACTAGTAGATGTGACATCTACCGATGTTGAGACCAAAGTGTCCCCTAAAGAAGGTTCAAAAGAAGCATAATAGGAAATTGCTAAATAGTTTGAATATATCAATCCCATGGATGACGACGGGTAGAGAATAGGGGTTGAACTATCCATCATATCAAAATCAGGAGGGGGAATCACAATGGTGGGTTGAGAAACCTCATGTCTTGGTGAAGCATTAGGGCCAGAACCCATAGGTAGAGGGGAAGGGGAATCACTATGAGTTACATCTAAATCATGAAGCACATAGAGTGTATAACAAAAGTATTTGAGACTGGGAGAATGCGTAAGGATTTATTCTTCTTGGTGGACTCAGGTAAGGCAACATGGACCTCATTAATGTTAGGGGTGGGAAAATGATTAGAGGCCACATTCTTAATTAGGGGAAGTTTAAGAAAATTATTGGTGGTGTTTCGAAAAACATCACACAAAGCACATGGTGGAGAAGGCTTTGGTGGTTTTGGACGAGTGGGAGTTTCTTGGTTTACCTAGTATTTCCCCCCCTTTTTATAGGATTTCCCCCCTCACCAAATGATTTCTCAACAAGAGTGGATTCTTTCTGATTTTACTATGGAATTGAAGAAAATGAAGGGGTGGTAGGAATTGATTGAACTAGAGTCAAATCTGTATAAGTTTTGAGTTGGTTGGGGGAGTGTTCATAGAAGGATCAATGTGCCATACTAGGATCCCCAAAGTGATGTCAGGAAGACTCAACATTTCCATTAAAAGAGTAGAAAATATTCCTAGTGGTGGGAATAATATAGGTATATGACTGGAGGGGTAGTGACCAGGAGGAACTGCTCCTGGGTGGGAAATACCTGGAGGAACTTCTTCTGGTTGGGAAAGACCAGGAGGGACACCAACCGAGGAGAACTTTCTTAGAGGTATTGTTCCTAAAGGACGAGTTGAGTCTTGAATAGGGGGTTTCTAAGGAGTTGAATGCTAGGAAGAAGTATTAAATTGCTTGCCAACGTCCCGCGATGCTTGAAGCATGCAAAAAATTAATGAAATAGGCTCATAAGGAGTAGGCA
Organism: Pinus albicaulis; assembly: GCA_034641835.2. Taxonomy (NCBI): domain Eukaryota; kingdom Viridiplantae; phylum Streptophyta; class Pinopsida; order Pinales; family Pinaceae; genus Pinus; species Pinus albicaulis. The sequence continues at coordinate 603,508,847 of CM076581.1, read as the reverse complement.
GTAGGCCATAATATTCCCCAAGAACATGGAATATTGATAGACTTGAGGGGAAATGTCGGTAAGGGTAAGGGTGGTCTTATTTTTGTTCATCAATGAAATAAGGGTATGAGGAGAGTTCTGCAATTGGTGGTCAAAGTAAGTCAACTGAATGCTAGTGACAATATTTCCATTATGAGTAAAGAAAATATTTCAAAATACAGAGGATGCAACAACTAAAATGGCGTATGTGTAACTATGACCCAGAAATATGTTATAATAACATCAATGAATTTGATATCAATCCAGATCATATTTCCAACAACGGTGATGGGGATATTCCAATATAAATCGAGGGGCTATGAGGGGTCACCTTTCTAAGCACGAAGAGTGATATTGGATGGTAACAGGTCAGGGGAACTAAATTTATTCCAAACACTAGCGACCATCACATAAGTGGAGCTAAGTTTGTTGATTATACGCCATTGGACAATGAAATTTTTATAAAGAATGGTATCTAAAAGGAAAAGTATGAAGGGAGGGGGGGGGGGGGATGTTATGCTTTATCAACATCAAAGATGATAAAATCATCATTAGATGGATCCACAATACCAAAAGTAGATAGTACAACTTTCCTTTGGGATTGGAACATCTCGAAGACTTCTAGTGTTGACATAGCAGTAGGAGACTGTGCCAAGTCATCTACTATACCACATGTATGGACGACTTTAGAATAAGTATCATTTTGACGTAATGTACCTTTGGTGATATTAGAGTGAATATATAACTTAGGTTGAGGGATGTGTAAGGTACAATTTGATGACGAAAGGGTCTTAATAGAACTTTTGGGTTGTGTTTATGCCTCAAAAACAACTACAACAACATCAGGGGATGACCACCCAGTCGGGAACTTAAAAAATGTTTGTTTTCCATTTGGAATAATGGCTCAGTTTGGTGATGATGGGACCAGTTTCCCAATAAAGTATAATTCAATGGGTATGAGGTATTTATAACTAGGTGAATGATAAATGGGAGTGATAAAGAACTTGAAAGTATATATATATGTACATATATCTCGGGACTTAATTATGCTTCTTTTGTATGTGATTTAAAATATTATCCTTAGTGTATGAGAATATAGATTATCAAACACTAACGGAAGTGAAAAAAATAAAAGATAATTAATTTGATTAAATATTTAATCAAATTAACTGATTAAACTCATATCATGTCAAATAACTGAATGTCTTCTACATATATCAAAAGATGTCAATATTTGCATGTTAGAAAGTGAATTAATGCTTAATTATATTTAGAAGATACATATAAAAAAACAATTAAAATAAGTATGTATATTAATGAAATATAAAAGAACATCAGTTTAAAGATAGAAGTACCCGATATATCTTAACTCTGCTCATTCAATAAATAGCTCTAGTCCAACCTTTCTATTAAGATGATTTTAAAAAGTACAAAAGTGCAATTTCTCAAAGCCTTCCTTACAAAATTTCAGGACCCTTTCTTTGTAGAAGTGAAAGGGTTTATATAACAAGTACTAGAAATGTAAAAATAGAAAATACACAAAGTGATGAGGAGGTTTAAACAACTCTCCTTAAAATTAGAGATAATAGGAAAAAAATAGAATTTGTTTGTATGATGAGATTAGGAGTGTGATGTTGTCTCTTTTCACATTTCCTGCTTGAGCTCATAAATATATAACATTGGTTGCACTTTAGGAGGCTGAGCTAGGATAAAGCGAAAATTTCCAGTATACACTGCATTTGATAGTGTAGGAAGAATGTGGGAGGATGTGTTAGCAAGGCATCACAATATTAGCCATTGGTTTTGTGGCTTGACAAGATACTGCCAGTATTTTTCCAACCTGAATTTTTCTAGTATCTTAATGCTTTCTTCCTTTATCTTTGAATTTTCTTGCCATTATTTTAGTAAAACTTTAACATTGGGAAGGTAACCAGATGGGCATTATTGGAGAATATTGGCACTGAATAAATTGTTATTGAGAGTTTCAATAATGTTTCTTGCAACATCCCTTGCTTCGAAGATAACCCTTTCTACTTGCATTAGGTGTATGTCTCAATCTGTAAAGATTATTTCTTTGTTTGAATCCTCTATTCTAGGAAGATGTCCTCCTCTTCACTCCGTGATGTCTTTCCAAGCAATAAATGATCAGATATTTTTATCAATGTCATCAATATTCGTCTTCAAATCAGATGATTGATTCATCAATGAATCACTTTTGTTGCACAGATCATTGATGCTTGTTAATTTCTAACAGAATATTACTTGTTGCTGGGCCAAAAGAGTGTTCATTTTCATTGATTCCTTCCTAAAGTCTTAAATTTTTGGATTTTCCTTCAGTTGCTGAATTGTGAATTGAAGTTGTTGAATTTGAGTATCTTTGACCTTGATGTCAACTTGATGTTTCAATTTCAATTGCTCAAAGCTATGTTGTAGTTGTGACAACTCCGTCTGCCACTGGTGTCATTACTTTGCTTTTGCTTTAACAAATATTGTTCCAACTGTTGGATTTTATAATCCTTTTCCTTGACCAATTGTTGGACCTTTGATGCCTTGTCAATTGTGGCAATTTCATAAGCACCTACAAACTATGAAAATATTGTTAAATATCTAGAAGGATTGGTGTGCAGATATTTCCACACCACTTCAATTTATATATCTCCAAGAAATAATGCCTGGGATTACTCAAATCATCTCCTATTTCTCTGTCTGCTCATTACAACCCAATGTTTGGGAGTATAAAAGATGTCAAAAGGAGGGATTTCTTCTATTTTGAGAACAATTTATGATGAAGGGAATGTCAAGATGAATTCAATTTTATCAATGCTAACTGATTTATCAGAAGCTCCAATAGTAAGCAGGCTCTGTCTATTTCCTTTAGGAGTGTTGCTTATCTCTTTAGGCTCATAAGTGCTTACCTCTTGCTTTCCTTTGATATGTTGATCAAACTGGTTCCAAACCTCATCCAAATTATTGCTAAAGAAAGTATTAACAGTTTGTTGTTCCATGGATATGGTTTATTTTATTCCCTGTAGGACCTCAATGTCCTTTTGAGGCTGCTCCAAATCCTGTTCTTTCTGTAAAATTGGTTGAGATAACCTTAGCATGTCTAAAGGGATATTTTACAACCTCTCGTATCTGTACTCTTTAAACTTGGCAAGCTATTTTGGATCAAGATGAATTGCTGCCAAATATTCCACCTATGAATATGTCTTAGCGGCCTCAAACATATCATCGTAGTCATTGGTATCATGAATGAATTGTCTAACCTTTACCTGGGCTATAAAGTCTTCGACTAATTTTTTTGGGTCAAACTATCTGCTGGGCATGGTGGATAATTTTAAACATCGGGGTTTATTTATTTCAAGCACACTGTTCTTGAATTTATCTAAATTATAGACACCAAAATTAATAGGAAATGATGGGTAGGTGGAATTTTTGGCTTCTTCCAAGGCTTTCGTTAGCCCATTCCCTACTGTTTGATAAGAAATTTCTCTGGCTAGGAGTTTATCTGGTAAATACAGTGGGGGAACATCGAGATTGTCTAGACTTTCATAAACCCTAAAGTATGTAAATAATTCCTCTCCAAACCATTTTCCTATGGCCGTGAAATCATCTCTAGCTTTTGATAGTCTTGGGGCCTTTTCTCCAAAACCAACTTGGTAAAAGGGTAAAATAATCCATGAAAAATTATGTAAAAATGAAACTCATAATTGGAATCCCAAAGGCTAGTGTGGTAGATATGGATAGGGGAAGGGTATTGTATAGTCCATTTCCATCCCATGGTTGGGAAATCAGAAGTAAAGCATACTGCATCCATGATATAAGCACTCATGAAAAAAGGGGGAACTTTCTTGGAATTTAATTTCTGGTTCTTTCTATACTCTAGGATTTGGGAGGCAATATTATTGGAAAGGATGGTACCCCTAGTCCATAATGTATGAATATGATGTAGCCTCAATGAGAGGAACCGGTTCAACCAAAAATTTACTTGCATTAGAGTACCCAAATAGCCTACACATCATAGCAACAATATAGCAATATAGACCAACAAGAGAGGATATAGAGTACTGTTGGCGAGAAAACAGGTCTCGCAGATAAGACCCGGGTTCAGGTTAAGGGCCAACAAGGTTTTCCACTGTAGTCTAGCACCACGCTAGCATTTTCACCCTGCTCCAAAGAGCTGAGAGTGTCACTCGAGGCGTGCTGCGACCTTACTAAGGTAGGGAATCGATCGATATCAACCTAAAAACATTGATATGGGTAAATTAGAGCTATGAAAAATTTCTAAACAAACGCAATAAAACGTTCCATGAAAGATACCTCTCGGGAATGCATTCAGACTTACAACAAATAAAATTTAAAATTACTAGTGAAACCATTCATTCCAGATCACAACATATATCCAAAACAACAACCTCTGATTATATTATGCATCAACTATCAGTGACAAGCTATTACAAGGCTCCTCAGCATGAGCTCGAGCAGAAAATAATACAAAGAGGTCCTATTGGACAGAGAGAGACACAGAGATACAGAAGGGTTGAGAATAGAACAACACGAAAAAAGCTCTCCTACGGCTCCTATTCCTTGATCCCGTCTGATCCAACCTCCATTTCTGATGGCTGGCTACCTATTTGTTCTGCTGCCAGCACGACTGATAGTTCTTCCTTTCTTCTTGCTCAGCTATCTTCTGTTTCTTTTTGTTAGTCAGGAGTTCTACTGCTCGTTTCCTGCGACGCCCTTCTGCCATCTGTGCTTGCTCCCACAACAACCATGACACCTGTCCTTTACTCCTTTACAACCTTGACATCTTTCTGCCTACCGTGGTTGCATCCTACCACGTACTAACCACAACTCAAAATCTATTTAATTTCAAAACAAGGGCCCCAATAGGTCCCAACCACATCCTATTGACTCGCCCCGAGTCAATTGTTCTGCGCTGTTTCCACTTCCATTGGCTCCGTGTCCTGCTCTGTCTACCTCCCTTCTCCCGGTTATCCAAACAAGGGCCCCAAATCTGGGATCTTGGTTAGAGTTGATACCTTGAGTTCCTGAAAGGTTTTCATGGCATGTTTCCATCCTTGCATTAGTGCATCAATTTCAACTATGATTTTCGTGAAAACTTCTTCCCCTGCATTAGGCGGCAAGTCACCAAACACGATGTTGATTTGAGTATTGGCCTCTGAGGCCAATTGTTGCATTATCTGGGCACTAATTTTCACTGGTTGTCAGAGCTCCTAGAGGGCATGCTTGGCCGCCATTGATTTTTCTTCTATTTGTTGTATTTGGAATTCTAAAACATCTGCTTGTGCATACAGTTGGTCGAGTCTAGTCGGGTCTGTGGCCTTCTTGATCTCTCTTGATATTTGCTATAGCTGTAGCGAGACCGGTTGTGCCTTAAGGGTAAGTGCCGTTAAGCATTCCTATAGACCCTTCAGTAGGTTGTATGCCTCTCTTGCTGCAGTACTCAAGAAGTATATTTTCTATAGTTGTAGTGAGACCGATTGTGCCTTCAGGGTAAGTGCCGTTAAGCATTCTTGTAGACCGTTTAGTAGGTTGTATGCCTCTCTTTCTGCAGTACTCAGAAATTCCTGTATTTTCATGACTTGGCTCTGTCTTTCTAATTTCTTTGCTGAGTATACAACCACTGGGTCGAGTAATGCTGGTCGGGCTGCCAATGCTGCCTTGAGTTCCATGTTTTCCTGCTGGAGATTTGAGTATGCCACCCTAAGGTGGACCTCCCACCCGACTACATCGGTTTCCTGTATCTCTTCTGGTATTTGGATGTTTCTGGTCATTACTGTGGCCCAAATGTCCCAAAATACTCTTGTTAGCGTCTCCAGTTGTTCTTGTAACTGCCCCTTTTCTGTCTTCAGCTATTCATGCTCTTCAGTAAGCATGCTGATCTGTAGTTGTTGCTGCTCGCATTTCTGCTAGAGCTCCGAGTGAAGTCTCTCATCTTGATGTGATGCTCTTTGAATAAAGTGGTACAGTTGGGTTGTCCCCGATGTTTCCATGCTTTCTGCATCGGAGGTACCCTGATCTAGCAACTGTGCATGAAGTGGCTATCCACTGGCGACAGATTTCGCTGACTGGTCCTGTTGTGACTGTGGTTGTGTCTAGTGCAACAGCCAGTTGTTGGAGTCAACCATCTATAGATCGGGTTGCATTTATTGACCTGTTAGGTCAGCTGGCTGGAGAAGAGTCTGCTCAGGGAGTGACCCAGCCGTTTCTTCCATGGACTGCTCTATCTGATTAATAAGCTAAGTAAATGTAGTTTGTGGAACCAGGGTTTGGTCAACTGGAGGTACCTCTTTTGTACCTGAGTTAACTTTCATTTCGTGGTCCCCATTAGTTCTTCTTATGACTATTGGGTTTGATACTGTGGCTGATGAAGTGGAGGGTGTGGAATTGTGGGGTTCTCGGAAAATGGATGAGGTGGCAAGTGGTAGCTGGTGGCTGAGAGGTGGCGATATGCGAATGTTTAGGAAATCGATGGGGTAGATGGGGTTGTGGGGTGGTAGCCCCTTGGTTCCTTGGGGTTTGAATACCGACTCTTCTCTGATTGGTACTCCTATACTCAATGGTCGGGGTGGATCTTCCCCTGTGAGATCGACCACTGGGCTAGATCCTGCGACCTTGGCCCTTTTTTCTTTCGGTGCCACTGCTGGTTTCGCAGCTTTATTCTTTTCGACCAGTGCTGTAGTCGCTGGGGGTGGTGAATTAAACAGAACATTGGGTATTGGCGCAAATATGGAGGTAATGCTGGGATATGGATTGGAGAACAATTCCTTCAGCAAGAAAGAGCACCAATTCAGCCTTGTCCCTTGGACATAATGCTCCGGGACCAAAATTGTATCCAGCGTGCATTCCCCTTTGGTATAGTGCCTCATTGTCTTGCTAGAAATCAGGTAGCAGGCGAACTTGACCTCGGGTCTGTTGATCAAGTCAATATTTGATCCTTTCCCCCCTCTCCTAGTGCCATACTTAACATAATAGTCAGTGCCCCCAAATTTCTTCACTCTCTTAGATACATTTTGGAACACTGCTGATACGTCCCTTCCCTCCTGTGACAGTCCAGTTAATCTATGGATGTATTTTACATGAATTGGGATTTCCTTCCCCAGCCATAGTGAACCATTCTGGATCCTGCTTAATAAAATTTTTGTGCATTGCATCGCAGCACCTGAAATCCTGAACACTGGCATATTTCTCAAGTTCAGTATCGTAGACTGTTGGATGCCCTTTAACTCTGGAAGAACTCTTGCCATTTTCCGTCCTGATTCTGTTGCATAATTCTCTATATACACTTGCCTTTTCAGTGCTGGAAACTCAAAAGAATATGTGAGGTCTGTATCAATCAGTGTTGCACTGTCGTATTTTCCCACAAGGGAATCCATATTTTGAATTCTGCTGTCAATTTCTTTCTCCACAACCACTGGGCTTACTCTGGTCATTCTGGTTTTTCGCTGGTATACTTGTAGAACAATTCTCTCTCTTTTCTCTTGAATTCCTTCTCTTGGGTGCCTTCTCTATTCTTCTTCTGGTTCGGCTTCTCTTGTTCTTTTGGATGTATATGATTCTAACTCAGATTTTTTCTGGCATTCTCGTGCTTCTCTGCATGTGGGTTATGTATGTAACTGGCACGGGTGAGGTTGATGAGACCCCATAAATAATTAATTACCCCTGGCTTCCTCCGCGGCTACAATCTTACGCTTAGTTACCAGCTAAGGTGGGTTATGACATTGCTAACTGTGGTTTTGGGATTTGGGCAGATGCGACGACTGGTGGTTATGTCTAATTATGGAAAATTTATTATGGTATGGGTGATGCTAATTATGGAAATTATTTCCAAATCTTGGTAATCCTATGGATTGACACTGGTACTACGCGTAATGATGATGGGCTGATGTTCGACACACTTTTCTATTTGACATGGATGACACGTTGGACACTACCCTTACCTGACCACAATTGGTTGTGTTGCAGTCTCCGCAACTCAACTATAGTTATTTATTAATATTTTTGGTTTTGGTAAAGTGGAATCCTATCTATGATCATCTCGGGTGTGAGAGAGTTATTGATGCTACTCTACCCTACTGAATCCTCTTGGTTGCGAGAGTTATTGGAAATGAAATTATTAACTTAGTCTTGGTAGGGCTTCAGGCGTGCGCCGTTGACCCATCTTTATAGAACTTGGTCGTTCAGTTGTGCTAACTGAATTGCTCCTGAATCTTTGATTTAGATCACATGAAATGGCCCTAGCCAATGCATCTACAAATTCCCTGGGAATTTCTTGTGTTTGCTGTCATATAGTAGAAATTTCTCACCGACCTGAAAATTCTTGTGCTTAATTTGCTTGTCGTGCCAAGCTTTATGTTTCTCCTTTTGTACCATCTAGTGAAATTAGGCCAGAAATATTCCTTCTTCAAGTTCTTGCAGCTCCTGCAATCGCTCCTTTAGCGATTCTTCTTTAGATAACTAGTGTGATGTTGCGATTAGAAGGCTTGGCATGATGAATTCCGCTGGGAATACCGCTTCTCTCCTGTATACTAGGTAGAATGGTGTTTGGTTGGTTAGTCATTTTACTATTGTTCGATATGCCCATAGCATTGCTGGTATCTGCTCATCCCAGTCATCACGCTGCACATTGCATATTTTCGTCAGGCCCTTCTCCAGTATCTTGTTGAATGCTTCCATTGTACCGTTGGCTTGTGGATGATACAAATTTCTTTGATGGTGTTGTATCATGAAGCTTTCCAGCAGGGATTTAATGGGTCATTGATGAAATGGGTACCTGGTTGTTGGTCAGTATTTTTGGAAACCAAAATCGGCTGATTATATTTTCAAATATGAATCTAGCAGTAGTCTCTGTCGTGCAATTTTTCATTGGAGTTGCTTTTTCCCACCTCGTCAGGTAGTCTGTCACCATTATTATGTACCTCGCCTTTGAGTACCTTGTAGCTGCTGTAATTGGTCCTACAAAATCCACAACCCATGTTTCAAACGGCTGTAGTAATTTTATCGGATGTAGTGGAAGCTCATCTCTGTGGGATGGTCGTCCTATTCGTTGAAAAACTTCACATTTCTAAACAAATGATTTGCTATCCATATGAACTGTTGGCCACCATAAACCTGTTTGTAGTACTTTTCGTGCTGTTGGTTTAGCTCCCACATGTCCTCCCGCAACACCACTGTGGCATTCCCATAGTACAGTTTCCATTTCATGGTCCAGGACACATCTTCGAAGAATCTGGTCTAGCCCCATCTTGTATAAGTGTCCCGCTATTAGTTGATACTTTGCAGCTCAAACTACCAGGTGTATTTTCTGTATTGAAGTGTAGTCTTGCGGACACTGCCCTATCGTGAAGGTAGGCTACTATCTTGTTCAGGTAGTCTGGGATGGATTCTACTTTGAAAAGATCAGCATCTGGTAACTGATCATCTAGAGATCCTCCATTTTCTCCATTCTCTAGGTGGGACAGGTGATTAGGCCCTACGTTCAGTCTTCCAGGCTTTACGATCGCTTCAAAGGTGAACTCCTGAAAGAGTAGGAGACATCTACATATTCTCCCTTCTAAGACCGGTTTGTTTACTAAGTATTTCAATGCCGAGTGGTCTGTGAAAAATTTGGACATACCTCCCAACAGGTAGTGGCAGAATTTTTGAAGAGAGTACACCATTGCCAATGCCTCCCATTCTGTTGTGGTGTAGCTCCGTTCTGTTGTGGAAAACTTGCAACTGGAAAAATATACCGGGTGATCGACTGAAGTGTCTCCTGGTTGAGCCAAGACCACTCCTAGCGCAATGTTGGAAGCATCTATGTGTACATGAAATTATTTGTCCCAGTCTGGGTGAACTAGTATTGGCGCACTCGCCAACTTTTCTTTTAGGGTATCCAGGGCTATCCTGCAACTGTCTGTCATCTGGAATTGTTCAGATTTCCTCAACAAATTCTCTAATGGCGTTGTTATCTTCAGGTAGTTGCGAATGAATCGCCGGTAGTAACCTGTGTGGCCCAGCAGTGATCTCAAATGCTTTACTGTTTCTGGTGCCTCTATGTTGACTATCACCGCTACTTTGGCTGGGTCTACAAAAATGCCTTGGTTACATACCACGTGTCCTAGAAGTGTTCCAAACGGCACTGCAAATATACACTTCTTTAGGTTCAACGAGATCTGCAGTTTTTGACATCTATCGAACATTACCCTTAACAGGCTCTCATGATCCTTTAGTATTCTATATGCAGTCCAGTCATCCATGTAGACCTTTAAGAACTTGTGGATGTATTCCCGGAAAGCGGCTCTCACAATAAGAGAGAATACTGCTGGTGCACTTTTTCAATCCGAATGGCATCACATTGTATGCGAAAGAGCCCCATTCGGTGGTGAATGTTGTATTTTTCTTATCTTCCTCTGCGATCCTTACCTGATGGTATCCTGAGAATCCATCGGTGAATGAGTATGCCTCATTCCTTGCAACATTGTCTAGGAATTTTTCACTAAATGGAGTGGGAAATGGGTCACGGATACAAGCATTGTTTAAGATTCTATAGTCTACACAGAATCGTATCTCAGATTTCTCCTTTTTGTTCTGTATAACTTTTAGAGTTACCCATTCTGCTTCTTCTATTGGGAATATCAATCCTGCTTTTAACATCTTATCGATCTCTGCTTTAACTTTTTTCTTCACTCTTGGATTCAGATGATATGGTCTATGTTTCACAGGCCTTGCGTCGGGCTTTAGTATTATCCACATCTCTCCCATCTCCGCTTTTATTCCCTTTAAATTCGCTACTGATGAAGGGAAAAATTCCTAATATTCCTTCAGCAGACTGAATAATTCCTTAGTTGTTTGTTCATCCCAATAGTCTCCAATTGTCACTATTTTAGGTTTGTCTTCTGTTCCAATATTTAATTTCTTGGTTCTTAGTGGTAGCAGATGGATCCCTTCTATCGTCGGTTCTTCTTTGATATCCCTCTCTCCCTTTATTTCTTCAAAATACAGGTGCTGAGATCCTCCAGATTGTTATCATCCATCTCACTGTTTATCTTTTAGCATGACACCTTTTGTTTGACACCTTGGTACTGAAGCGACTGCTCATCCCTATTTTGAATATCTGGGAAGAAAAATACCTTCTTGATAGCCTGCAAAGCTTGTGTAACCGTTTATGTTTTTCCTTAAAACAAGAAACATTGCGTGACGTTTTCCACAACTTCCTGCCATTTGCTGGTCCCTCTTTTTTTCTCCTTCGTCAGGTACCAGGCCTGTGGGATTACGTCCAGAGAGTGGATAAACTAGTGTACCCCCAGTTCTTCTGGATATCCCTCATTTCTCCATTATGCCTCACATTTCTTCAGATGGTTTCTGGGGTCTGAGTCCCCTTGGTACTTGTCCTTACTCCGGGGTCCTTCCTCTTCCTTAAATCTTGCTTTTAATGTTTCCACAACTTTCTCCCATTACGTCAGCAAGTTGCGACGATTACTCCACGATCTTGCAGATGTGGACTGTAATTCCATGTCCATCAATGGTACTCTGTGGCTTTCTGGTACTTTATTTTCTATATTTGTTATGAAAATGTTTACAACATTCATATTGGATAAGGTTGGGTATTCTCGAACCTCGGTCCCAATCCAATTGATTCTTCTAATGTTGGCGCATCTCCTTGTATTAGTTTCATACCCTCCTTGCTGCCAATCATCCTAAGCTATTTCTGAGCCCAATTCTGAGCTTTGGATGCTTCTCTAGCTTATAGAGCCTTCTGCTCTTGGATTAATGTAATCTTCTCTTCTTCCTACGGTCATTTGATAGAGATGATCTAGAAGTTGAGCATATTCTTTGCTATCCACAATCTTTGTATATCTTGGTCCTTGGTAAGGGTCAAGTGGCTAAGTGACTTTGATCTCCCCGTCCTCGAAGATCATCAATTCTTTTTTCAAATCTATTATTGCATAATTTTCAAAAGCCCAATCAATTCCTAATAGTGCAGGCTAAGGATATTTATCTCCCATGATGTTGATGATTTCAAAGTCTGTAAATGTCTTTACCCCTGCAATGTCAACTTCAACTTCCTCTAGTCTACCAATGGGCACAATGCAATACTAGTTTGCCATCCAAATTTGGATTGGTGAATATGTCAATCTTGGCCTCCCTAATGCTTCCCAAGTTTTTCTTGGCAAGATATTGACATCAGATCCCAAATCAAACATGGTGTCTTTAATTTGGAAAGCCACAACTCGTGTGTTCACTCAAAATTCCTTTCCCGTCCTTCTTTTATTTCTCTTTACTATCTATACATACTTTTGGTTTGCATCCAGTGATTCTCTTTCTCCTGTGCTCTTCTTCAACACCCCTTCCAGGTTCTGCTTTAGCTATTCTAGCATTGGTGCATTGTTAACAATTTCTAGGAATGGATGGAACCACTCCTGGATGCAAGCTTCTGAACTACCTTGGGTTTCATTGTCTTCATGGGTTTGCTGTAACTCAATACCTTTGTTTCCCCTGAGTTGGGAAAAGGTTTCTGCTGCTTCCTGAATAATTTGTTTCTGTTGTTTTGGTTTGATCAGGAGTTTTGGGGATGCTAGCCTGATCAATTTTATCGGGTCCATAGTACGTGAATCTTCCCCCATTCTTTTGCCTCCTCATGTTACTATGGCCACATTTTGCATTGTCTGAATGCCCATCAACCTGGGTTCTGCATTTACTAGATTTCCCCCCCTCTGTCTAGTGCTTTCCTCCCATATTTTGATGAGCTCAGGACAATCTTTTGTTGCATGTGTGTTAACCCGACACTAGGAACACAAGGGTCTTCTAGGGAGTGGACATTATCTTGCTACATGTCCTTCCTGGTCGTAGTTGTAGCATCTTACTGGACCTCTACCTCCTGCTCGACCTCCTCTCATGCCTCCTCCTCTTCCTCGAGGAGATTCATTCACTCTTTATGAAGGCCGGTCCAGCCATTCTGCCAGTGCATCTAGAGCTCGACACTGCTTTGTGCTGTGTGTTGTTGAGGCACAAAACTCACAGTATGTATTATTCAAAACGTTGGAATATTTTTGTAAGATCGGACAAAAGCAAGGTTGATGGCCCATATTCTTACATATTTCACAATACTCATTGGTGGTTGGAATTTGTTGTTCAGGGAACCCTGTGTATTGCTGTTGTGGTGGATATATTCCCTAGGTGTTTCTTTGCACAACTCCTCCTAATGGTGGAGCCCACTATGCTCCTACAACTAATTTTCCCCACTTTTTTCCCCCACAATCATGGATATTCAGCTACCACATGTCCTTCCATGAGACAAGGTGTTCACCATACATTCAGTCTCTTCAGCCGCATTGGTTGAATTTCTTTGAGTTTTTCTATCAAACTTTCTATTTGATGTTGCAGACCCATTATAAAGGGGTCCTATACCACTGCTCCTCCCTTAAACTCTTGTGGGTAACCCTCCATAGATTCTATCTTAATTGCTTTCTCTAGTGCATCTTGCAACGTCTCGATCCTTTGTTGAGTTAATGGAGTTCGGGTCAAAGGAAGTAGAGATTTAATGAACCAATCCCTCTGATGGTTTGGATCAATTGGATAGTTGATTTTTCCAATTGCATCCTTGAATATCCGCATCAAATCCCAAGCAGTATCTCCTTCCCGCTGCTTGATTTCCCACATTTCTGACAGGCCTTGTTGGTCTGTTTGGGGCAATTTGAACTCCTTAATGAAGTCCCTCTTCACATATTCCATCGCTGGATTTTGATGAGCTTCAGACCACTTCATAAACCAGCGTAGAGCTCTCTCCCTAAGAGTGGTTTGAAATTCTATCAACTTCCCGACATCTGGTGTCTGTCGTGCCCTCCATATGGCCTCGCAGAGGTACTAGTGTTGTTCAACATCATCATTACCCATCTTAGAGAATTTTGGATACCAAGTGAGTGCTCCCACCATGTTCACTTGAGTAGGCATCACTAAAATGAATTCGTTGGTTCCTGGTTGCGAGATTGTACCACTAGCAATTCTTCTACTAGTATGTGTTACTGTTGGGGACTGAATATTGTGCAACTTAATTAATTCATGCAACGTAACAAAAATTTCATCTAGGGGTTGATAGAGCTCCAGGGGAAGGTTGGGACTAGAGGTACTTGAACTTTGGGGAATAGGAATACCTTGAGATATGGACGCCGACCTTTCTTGAAATAGTTCCTCCATTGCAATGTGAATCTCCACATCGGACACCTCCTCCAGGCTCGCGTCTGTACCTTATCTGTCAGACTTCTTTCCTGTCTCCATCTAGGCTGGGCTTCTATACACCTGTCAAACTTCTTTAATGACTCCTCCTATATCTTGTGGATGCACCTGAATTTCCATTTCCTTCGTCATCTAAGGCACCTCCTCTTTGTCCTTTCGACCACTTTCCTGTCTCTTCAACTCTTTTATCACCCTCTCTCACCACCTTTCTGCAATCTATGCCCTCTGATGTGCTTGTCGCTCCCTTAGCCTATTAGTGGTATTGACACCCATACTCCTACTCCCCTTTTTCACTGTTCTTGTAGCATCTCTCCTTTAGTCCCTTCCCCTAGCACTAGAGGTTTTACGCTTCCATCTCTAATTTTTGGAGCCCCATTAGTCCTTCATCTACCATCAAGGCTTTAATCCATAATGGGATATCCTTCAGTAGCTTCCCCCTTAATCCAGATCTGAATGTATCTTCTGCCCTCAAGAAATATTGGTAGCACTCCGCTGAAAACTCCACTATGTATCTGTCCAAGGTAGATTCCACCTGGAAATCTATAGCTCGAGTCAAATCAATGTTTAACCAATGAAGGGCCACCAGATCCCCGTGCACCCACTTGTGATTGAATTTTGAGACTTTTATTTGACCTCCTTGGTCTGAAGCCTCCGCAACCAGTTATAGAGTTCTTCTGGGAACTTCCCCAAAAGATTTCATAGGTATCAATTGTTGGGCCCAGATTGAGGTATGGTTCTCACCCTGTAAACACTTCAAATTATATTGTAATTTCAAGAAAATCCCTCTTCACATTAACAATAAGGAATAAAAAAATCATGAAAATGGGAGCAATCAGAATAATGATAAAAAGGACGGTTTATAATAAGAAATTGACTCTTTTTGTCTTTACCTGCAGGAAAATAGGAATGCTTGAAAAAATAGTGAATGGAAGCCAATCGACGGACGCAAGCACAAGAAGTCCTAAAGCAGTCGAAACGGCCGATAGAAGGCGAACAAGCAAATTTGAGTCCAAGAACTCAAATGACAGCCACGCGTAGCGGGTTGTTGCTTGAGATACATTCTCAAAACTCCCGAAGATCACCTTTAAAAGGGAAAATAACAGAATAGAAGAGTAATCCTGTAATAGATGAATCCAGAACAGTCTGTCTAATTATATTTTGTAGCATTCTTAGATGTAACAGAGAGTTTTGAATAACCATATTTTGAAGTTTTCTCAGTGCTGAGGCTTCTGTAGGTCTGGGCCCAACCTTCGGGAGCTCCACGCACGTTTTCATGTTCGGAATAGTTACAGAATCGATACCTGTGAACTTGATGCAGTTGTAACACATACTTCCATTTAATATAATTACATCTCTTTTCCTTTAATGACTCATTGGCAATTGTGTTCTTAGAGTAAGAAAAGCACAATTCCGTTTATGATAATGTTTTGTTAATTATGGTTCTTCTGCTGTCATGAAAATTGACTTCTAGGCCGTAGGAAGACTGATTTCAGTGTTCTTTGTCTCCATGCATTGCATTCTCCTTCTAGCATAGTAAAGAAATTAACCAATTGATCAGTGTTGCTTAATTATGTCTTACAGAGAATTCCATTGCAAAATTACTTAATTATAGTGTATGAGTTATTTGACCCGTTTCGGTTATATTGCTGTTCATTACTGTCGGCTTAGTTCTACTGCTGTTTCACTATTGCACAGCTAGTGATATTACTTAGTTATACTACTGTTTCACTATTTCACAACTAGTCATATTGCTTAGTTCTATTGTTGTTTCATTATTGCATAGCTAGTCATAATTTTAGTTATACTGCTAGCCATATAGCTGCTTCATTACTTCTCAGATCACTAGGTCATTGATTCAATTCAATCCATTTCTGAAACAACTTAGTTAGATTATTGTTCTGCTTAATTTCATTACTGTCATTTCAATTCTTTCTTGATTTATTTAGACTGTTGTTCAGTTTAATTACGCTATTGTTTTTTTCAAGTAGAGAAACACCAAATCCCATTACTCAGCTTTAGGCTAAAAGTCCATCTAAGACACCTTCTCTAATATCAATAAGCTCTAGAAGTTAGTAATTCCTTCTTTTCATTGGCAAAGAGCATTCGTAGACCAGTTAACTCACATGTACTGTGCTGACACTCTTGAAACAAAAATACTTACCTCGGGTTGATAATTAAATGAAGGAACATTAGAGTTGTCACAAAAAGTCACCTCTATCCGACACAACATTTTGGCACCATTTCCGGGGAGAGTGTTGAGAGTTATCTCCTTTAATTCATTCTTTTGCTGTGAGGAATTGGGTATTGAAAACGAAAGGTAAGAACGTGCGTTTCGGTAAGCAACATGTTTGCCCTTTAGCCCGCCCGCCAGCAAATTGTACAAGAACTGTAGGATAGGTGCTCTTGTTTTATGCCTAAGAAAAAGATAGAAGCAACCCAAAATCAGTCACAACCACAACCCAAAGGACCAGTGATCCTTGGGAGGACAACATACATAGACAAAATCATTAAGAAAGCTGAATCTCAGGCATCTATAGGACCGAAAACTACTTCCATCCAAAATCCTAACATACTCCCTTGGGCAGCAACCTGACCATCTGTAGCCTACACCGAGATTCACAGCAAGACAGAGGGGTCTAAGTGAAGCTTGCAGACTTCCATTCATCAAAACATTGACCTTTCAAAAGAGGGAGGCTCTTGCAACTTGCATGAAGGCAGGGGAGAAACTAGTGGAGAAATTCACATAGACATACTTAAGTCCCTTGAAGAAGTAATCGAAACAGAAATTCTTAGAAGATGAAACATTTTTCCAGATTAGAGGAGAGAAGGCAAAGGGTAAAGTGGTACAAATGAAGGTAGAGCAAGCCAAAGAGCATATCTATGCAACTTTATCTCTATATGATGATGTTTTATCATGTAGGTCATCGGCAACTAACTACGCCCTATTCCTAACAGAGCGGTACCTACTTCTGAAATTTAAAGCTGTGAGAACAGGAAAATCCACTTCCTTTAAGACTGTAGAGGAATTTGTACAATTTTTTAATGACCAGGATGAACAGGTTCAACGCCTCTTATGTGAGCTCTACATGCATAACTTCTTTTCAGAAAAAGACACTGAAAACAACCCTATCCCCTTCATAGGAGATGTAAAACTACAAGCTTTCCTTTAATTTGCTAAAAACCAAATCAGGTGGGCTAAAGCTTATGGCATCTTTAAGAAAAGAGAACATAATCTAGAACTATGGGTCAAGGGAGAGCCTATGAAACCTGTGCAACTGATCATCCGACATCAGAATTTCATGACAAGGCCAAGTGTGAAGTCTAGATTAGGACCTTTCCATAAATATGTCACCGAAAATGCACGATATTACTTCGAAGACATCTGTGAAGCAGCCCTAGAAGTAGCTAAACAACGGTGGATGGCCTCCACAAATAATGTGAAGAATAAGGAGCCATTCAATTACAGGAAATTCAAGGCTGCTGCCTCCAGATTCCATTTATATAGCAGCTTAGTCTACACCATGGGACCTGCCTGGCTGGGTTGCAGATACCGGAATCCCCTCCTCTGGCTTCCTCCTGAGGAGTATAATCATGACTACGAGTTTCCAGAAGGAGTCACAGGTGCTACCTTTGCACTCATAAAAAGAAAATGAGGCTTCAGAGCACACAATGAGAAGCCCTACCCCGCCTATTCTTTAACATGGTTACATCTTAATCATTTGTTTGCATGAGGACATGCAAAAAGGTAAGCAGGGGAGTATGTTGGGCCCAGATTAAGGTATGGTTTTCACCATGTAAACACTTCAAATTTTATTGTAATTTCAAGAAAATCCCTCTTCACATTAACAATAAGGAATAAAAAAATCATGAAAATGGGAACAATCAGACTAATGATAAAAAGGACAGTTTATAATAAGAAATTGACTCTTTTTGTCTTTACCTGCAGGAAATTAGGAATCCCTGAACCAATAGCGAATGGAAGACAATTGACGGACGCAAGCACAAGAAGTACTAAAGTAGTCCCAACGGCCGATAGAAGGCGAACAAGCAAATTTGAGTCCAAGAACTCAAACGACAGCCACGCGTAGCAGGCTGTCGTTTGAGATACATTCTCGAAACTCCCGAAGATCGCCTTTAAAAGGGAAAAGAATATAATAGGAGAGTAATCCTGTAATAGATAAATCCAGAACAGTTTGTCTAATTATATTTTGTAGCATTCCTGGATGTAACAGAGAGTTTTGAATAACCATCTTTTGAATTTTTCTTTGTGCTGAGGCTTCTGTAGGTCTGGGCCCAACCTTTGGGAGCTCCACGCACGTTTTCATGTTCGGAATAGTTACAGAATCGATACCTGTGAACTTGATGCAGTTGCAACACATACTTCCATTTAATATAATTATATCTCTTTTCCTTTAACAACTCATTGGAAATTGCGTTCTTAGAGTAAGAAAAGTGCAATCCCGTTTATGATAATGTTTTGTTAATTATGGTTTTTCTACTGTCATGAAAATTGACTTCTAGGTCGTAGGAAGACTGATTTCAGCGTTCTTCATCTCCATGCATTGCGTTCTCCTTATAGCATAGTAAAGGAATTAACCAATTGATCAGTGTTGCTTAATTAATTCTTACAGAGAATTCCATTGCAAAATTACTTAATTATAGTTGTATGAGTTATTTGACCCGTTTCGGTTATATTGTTGTTCATTACTGTCGGCTTAGTTCTGTTGTTGTTTCACTATTGCACAGCTAGTCATATTGCTTAGTTCTACTGCTATTTCACTATTGAAAAACTAGTCATATTGCTTAGCTCTACTGCTGTTTCATTATTTCACAGCTAGTCATAATTCTAGTTATACTGCTAGCCATATAGCTGCTTCATTACTGCTTAGATCACTAGGTCGTTGATTCAATTCAATTCCATTTCTGAAACAACTTAGTTAGACTAATGTTCTGCTTAATTTCATTACTTTCATTTCAATTCTTGCTTGATTTATTTAGACTGTTGTTCAGTTTAATTAAGTTGTTGTTTTATTCCAGTAGAGAAACACCAAATCCCATTACTCAGATTTAGGCTAAAAATCCATCTAAGACACCTTCTCTAAGATCAATAAGATCCAGAAGTTAGTAATTCCTTCTTTTGCATTGGCAAAGAGCATCTATAGACCAGTTAAATTACATATATTGTGCTGACACTCTTGAAACAAAAAGACTTACCTCGGGTTGATAATTAAATGAAGGAACACTAGAGTTGTCACAAAAAGTCACCTCTATCCGACACAAAATTTTGGCGCCGTTTCCGGGGAGAGTGTTGAGAGTTATCTACTTTAATTCATTCTTTTGCTGTGAGGAATTGGGTATTGAAAAAAAAAGGTAAGAACCTGCGTGCCGGTAAGCAACATGCTTTCCCTTTAGCCCGCCCATCAACAAATTGTACAAGAACCATAGGATAGGTGCTGTTGTTTTATTCCTAAGAAAAATATAGAAGCAACCCAAAATCAGTCACAACCACAACCCAAAGGATCGGTGATCCTTGGGAGGAAAACATACATAGACAAAATCATTAATAAAGCTGAATCTCAGGCATCTATAGGAACAAAAACTACTTCCATCCAAAATCCTTACACACTCCCTCGGGCAGCAGCCTCACCATCTATAGCCTATGCCGAGATTCACAGTAAGACAGAGGGGTCTGAGCGAAGCTTGCAGACTTCCATTCATCAAAACATTGACCTTTCAAAAGAGTAAGGCTCTTGCAACTTGCAAGAAGGCAGGGGAGAAACTAGTGGAGAAATTCGCATAGACATATCTAAGTCCCCTGAAGAAGTAATTGAGATAGAACTTCTTAGAATCCTAGATCAGGGAAGTGCTGTAAAAATCCCACCGCATTCACCTTCCAAGCCTATTAAAATCTCCCCTCCAGATCAAGAAATTCCTAAATATTTCTGGCACCTCTTTGATCAAATGGAAAATAATCAAAATCAAAATTAGAGGCAGACATCAACATTGGAGTACCCCATTGTTGATCATGCTGCCAATGCCCCTATGAAAGCCATTCGCTTGCATAACATCCCCACCTTTCACGGATTAACCACATAAGATCCTGATGCATTCTTATTTGAATTTGATGTCTTATGCAGAGGATATGATTACACCACCGATCCCCAGAAACTAAAATTATTTCCCTCCACCTTGAAAGGGACGACTCTCCGCTGGTTCATGGGGTTAGGAGGGGGAACTATAAACAACTGGGACCAAATGAAGAATACTTTTCTTACCAAATACCAAGACTATTGTCGAAACCAAGACCTAAAAGACGAAATCTTTAACATGACTGCAAAGGACAATGAAACATTAGAGGAATACGTAGAAATATTTCAATACAATTTACAAAGATCCCCATACACTACATTGTCCAAGGAAATTTTGAAAACCACAATGCTTAAAGGGATGAAGGAGGAATGGGTTGAATTACTTAACATAATGGGAAAAGGAGATATTTATCAGGAAGACTATGATGAGATTATCTCCTTATCTATTAGATGTTCCCAGGGTAGCTCACGCAGTAGACCTATTGGGTGTGATCTTAAGCAGACCAGTGGCAATGTAATTAGGGAAGAATTTGGAAATATTTTAGAAAATTTCAAAACAGACATCTTGGGCACCTTGACTACGCAACTTTATGTTTTGCAAGCCAAGCAAAAAAAAGCAATAGCCAAACAAAATCTGGCCATCTTCTGCCCAAAATGTCGGAAGAAGCATAGCCAGAGGGAGTGTCCTTTATACATGGTCCATACATGTGCTATCTACACTAAGGACCATGCTACGGACCAATGTCCTTCACTCCTTGGGCTGAAAGCCATCTACAAAGAAGCAGAAGAAGAAACATAACTAGTCTATTTAATGAATCAGCATCGGCAATGGCAGGCACGACCTAGCATACCGCAAGACCTACCTCAATACTTTCCATTGCCGTAGTACAACTAGCAAAACCATGCAACAACTTGGCAGACTCAAAATCCCTTCCCAACTTGGCCTAACCAAACCTTTCCTATCCCACCCTAGCCTACGCAAAACCCATCAGGAAGTAATTGGAAAAACTTCCCTAGTTCTCCCCCTTGTTGGTAGAATATCCCTTATTAAAACCAATGGCCAAACCCTCCT